>JAFBJR010000180.1:12859118-13169687 GCA_016785285.1 Brachirus orientalis
CAAAACACATGACAAGCAAAAAAAAAAAAAAAAAAAAAAAGAACTTGAGAAGTGGAAACACTGAGACGTCACAGAGCATCAGCCTGAAACGTGCACTTCTCGAAAAGACAAGAAAGAGGAAGAAGGAGCTGCTAACTCAGCTATCTGACTTATTTTTCAATGGAAAACATGCTATCATCGAAATTCACTGCAAAGCCCTTAACCCCCCTTTTCCTTTCCTTTGTCCCCCTTTTCCCTGTACAAATGTTACTTCTGCTTCTCTAGAGATGAAGGTCATTGAACTGTCCTGCTGCTTATTGTATTCCCCTCAGTACAGTGTTTATTAGTGGACCTGCAGCTTCAACACATTTCCCTGTCACTTAATAGAGAGGCTGAATGAATGCACTCCTGCAGATCAGCTGAATGTCCTTTGGTAAACTCCTGAGATCTCTCTCTCTCTCTCTCACCACAATTTGTATAAACCATACAGAGTGAGGACATTTTGGGAAAGTGAGGAGATTTGGGCTGGTCCTCACATCTGTGAAGGCCTTTTTGGGGTTAAGACTTGGTTTTAGGGTTATGGTTAGAATTGGGTTTAGGTTAGGGTTAAGGTTAGACATTTAGTTATGATGGTTAAGGTTCAGGCAAGAGGCTAGGCAATGCGCGGAGGTCCTCACTATGAATGAAGTGTGTGTGTGTGTGTAGCTGCTGACACTCACTTCTGTGCAGCTGGGTTCAAACCCACTCATGTTCCGAGCAATTCCTACTTGTATCACATCCTCTAACGTATATGCATTACATTAAAGTTTCTTTTGAACATGTAATTTTATGGACTGTGAAGTATTTAGTGTTGTTTATCTGTGTTGGCTCTGTGTGCACTGTTGATAATGACTGACACCTCAGCACTCCTCCCTCTGCTCTGACCTGAACTGTGGACCTGACAGCTCTGTATAACTGCGAAACACAGTGATTACAGTAAGGTAATGACTGTAAGTGATGCCTTTATGGCTGCCATGGTGTCATAACCTCATGCAGATGGACAGAATGTCAGCAGAGTTGGGACATATGTAAGGCAAAGTCTCTTTCCCTTTGATCCAGCGAGGGATCAGCACATGAACTCATGCACTTGTTCTTGAGAAAATGGCACATGGACATATTGTACATGTACTGTTGCATGGCCATTTCGCAAAATGCAGAGCAATTTATTTCCAGACGCCCCCAAGAACAGCTGTATGTCATATTAATTCACAATGCTGTGAGAAGTTTCCTAAATCAGTTACGGCCAATTTATAGTTTGCACACCCACAAGTACAAGATTCATGATGTATACATAGCATAACATCATACCAGTGCAACACACTAGGGCATGTATACATGTGTATACATGTGCCTTGTGTGGAGAAGGAGCCTTGAAAGTATGGAGAGGCCTTCTTAGTATTGAATGCCATTTTACTTGAATCTTAGTAAAATGGCAGACAAACTGTTGCTAAACTTCTTAGTGCCAGTAAAGACAAAGACTTCCAATGCTTTGGGGTCAAAGATGTGATAAGAGGGCAGACAGGATGGGCTGGGATGTGTCCATTATATTTTAAGACCATACACAACAGTCACCATACACTACATGTATTGAAGAAAGTGGTGTTTATGTAAGTGAGACTGCAACAATAATTAGATAGCAATCTTGTGACCACATGCCACTTTAAGGATTGTATTATATAAAATAATTTAGTCATGTTAAGGGTTTCATTTGTACCAGTAGAAAAAGGGGGCATTTGTTATTTCAGTGCTAAGAGCAGGCAGTTGTTAGTTGCAGAACAGTAGTATACCTTCTGTCTAAACTGATAAAACAACAGATATAATAGGCTATGACTATCAATTTGTGGTTTGGCATTATGGGTGTCACTGGAAGAGTTGGTACGGTCGGATATGGACCCCCTCGAGTCCCCTTATTCCCCTTGAAACTCCCCTGTTTCACGTGACACACAAATTTGGGTTAAAATTTAATTATGCCACTGTAGTTTTTCTTGTGCACTTATGTAAGTTTATAAAAGGCCCTCGATAAAACCATCCTCATTGCTCTGTCTACCAGCCAGGAGGTCATCATAACACATTACTATAAAAAAACACTCACATGGAATAATCTGCTGTCATCCAGAGTTTACCAATGTATGATGCTCTTTGGCCACAGCAGAGAGTGTGAGTCTGTAAACTAACCCCCAGTCTTCTTACCCCTCTAAACAATTGGCGGAAACAGCGCTGTGAGAGGGGAGAGGACACGACAGCCAGGAAGTCAGATAGGCAGAGAGGGGGATGATTTCCCAAAACTCAAAACATACATAAAAACACCAGTGTGAAAGTCATGTGACAAAAAAGACTCACCCTGAGGAGATGTTACTATTCAGTTTATCCTCTGTTAAAGGCAGGGCCTTTCAGCATAATGTGTGGTGTGAGAGAGAAACAAACTCCTGCATTTACTGTACTTTACATATGCTCTGTTTCCAGAGTTGGGAAAATCTTGATCATAATTAGAGGTTTTGATGAATCACAGAGCAAATCTGAGCTTCTGTGGCTGCTCTACTAAACAGACATAAATCCACGTCCCTTCACTGGAAAAGTCCCAATTCCACAATTGGCAACATCTGCCTAGGCAGCAAAGCAACCTTAAAAAGGGAAAGGAGTCAATAAAAGCAATAAAAGGCATGTTAGGAGATGATGCGATGGACTTGGGTCAACTGATGCATATAAATCAAGTGTGCCTGTCAATGCTTATCTTGGGGGAGAGGTTTAAAACAAAGAACTGCAATCTGAAAAATGTTAGAATTTAAATGACCTTGGCGAAAAAAATTAACCGATTTTCCAGCAATCTTGCCTCCTGCACCTGACAAATACTTATTTTTGAAGTTTTTTTCGAGGTCACAGTGTTGTAGCCATACGTAGAGTCCAGGAATACTACTTGACTTGATATATGGACTTTAGTACTGATGACTGCTGACTTTTTTTTAGATCTTTGTAAAAAGCCACATTGACATATATATTATATATAACATATAATTGTGAAATATTTCTCTTTCAGTGCTTTAACATAACCAGTGCCTGTGGGTATGTAATCCTGCAAATAAGGAGCAGCCTGTTAGAGGAGCTGAGAACAGCACAACCACTGCACATTTTAAAAGTAATCTTACCATTTAGGGTAATGACAACAAAGTCTTTCTGACTGTTGTGTTTTTGCATTTTCTTTGTATCTGTGTTAAGCACTTTTTTGTTGCAAACTTGCATTTGAAATTGTGATTTCAAAGAATTTGAAGAATTTAACTGTGTCATTTGTGTTTCCACGTGATATAAATGTTCCAGGCTTGGAATGGAAAGCCCTGGGTCAGGGTTGTGTTTCAACTGAGAAAAGTACCTTTACTACTAGGTATGCAGGAGGCTGGCTGTGCCCGATAGCCATGTAGTGTGAAGCTGTACCAGTGCAATGACAATGAACGCAACTTCTTTTTTTCTTCTTATTAGTGGTAGAATACTATTTCAAATTGCCTCGACTTCCATGGGATATTTATACCAGTCACAAAGGGAGTCACATTTTTCTGTCACCCAGTCAGTTGACTTTTGTGGGTGGAGCCCACCCTACCCTTTTACTCTAGTACCCCAAGGGAAGGGTGCCAAAAAATGGACAGTTTGGGGTTCCGTATTTTTGGTACTCTTCCTAATAGAAACGCAAAAAAAAAAGTGTACCTTACTTTACCAAACCGAACCGCTCTGGACTTGTTCTTTGAGAACTCAACTTGAACTCTTCTTGATGACATGGACTCAAACCCGAGAACTGGGATACAAGGTGTAATGACTTGACTAAACTCACACTGACACTTGCAACACTTTACCTACAACAACACTGTAAGTTCACGTGACATTGGGAAATATGTAGGCTACTAAACTGAATTTCTCAAATACAAATTTCTAATAACTAGCAACATGCCAAACTGGAAACAGCCTAATACTAACAACCTGAAAGGAGTGGACACATTTCAATTGATTCCCAACTAGTACTTACTGGGACGAGGGGAGTAGTCTGACCAAACTGTGACATGTAAGGTTTATTCATTCACTACAGGAACAGCCAGGGATCCATTTTTGTCTTTCACAGAATTCAGTCTCATTTCTCACAAAATCTCACAGCATCATTTCTCTTGCACCAGAAACATTTTCTGGCCCATTTTTGGCCCTGATACTGCAACTGAGCACATGAAAACAATTAGAAGCTATTGCAGCAGCAGGTTGCTTTCTGGAAAATCACATGATTAGAAAGAAAGAAAGTGTGACCTCACAGACAAATTAAAAACTAAGGATTTTAATTTAAACGTCATTCTTTTGTCATTCCCTAATTTTGGCTGACACACACTGTATTTGAGTTTGGGTTCTTGAGTAATGGTGAACTCTGACCAGTCAGCAACACACACACACACACACACACACACTCACACTCACATTAACCAATGTGCACTAGTTGCAGTGAATTAAACTTACTGCCTTTCACAACAGGTCAGCTGTTGTCTGTGCCTCCAAAGTTTACACTCTCATCGGCATTACCGCCTGTTACATGAAATTTCCCTGAGTTGGTGTCAAACAGAGGAAGTGAGAAAGTAATTGCTAATTTTTGAGTTGCGCAGCAGAAAAAAAAAAGAAGTTTTGTTTTGAATTTGATTGGATTTTCTTTTACAGTACAGTTTACAGAGAGAGAGAAAAAAAAAAAAAACAGAACCACAACCACAATGAAATATATATCAAATATTTTAAAAGGAGATACAGTGCAGGAAGTGCAAAAAAATATAACTTATTATTAAGTTATTATTATTAAATTATTATTAAACCTCCACCTACCGTAAATATAAAATGTAATGTATACTGAATTATTCAGAAAATAATAAGCCTAGACTCCCGTGATTACAAAACTGCTATGATTACAAAGTAATACAATATGTATTAATATTATGATCAAACTAAATGTGTAGCACGTGATAAATGATAAAATGCATGAAAACAGAAATAACCTGAAATGCAGCTATGAGATGATTCTTAAGGCATCTTTTGAAACAGTTTATAACAGTATTTTATTTTATGTGGGAGAAGACCACATCCTCCACTACAAGTGAGACATTTAGGGGAGATGAAGATCTGCAGTTTGATTTAAATTCAAATTGTCCAGTGATTTCTCAGTAATATATTTGTATATTGCCCTTATTTGTATATTTTTTTATCAATTAAAAACACATATTTGAAAGACATTTATGTCATGAATGGAAAGACTCTGCAGTTTCTTAAAAAAAAAAAAGAACTGCCTGATACATTTGCTTCTGCTCGTTCTGTGAAGAGTATGGTAACAGTGACAAGTCATTGCGAAATATTGTGAATTTTAAGTTTTAAAATTTTTAAATTGTGATATTTTTGTATCAAAAGTACCAGATCCCAATTTATCTCAAAAATGTGGTGGAAGTTCAGTGTTATTTTTAACAATATGTATATATATATATACAGTATATATGTGTGTGTGTGCACGTGTTTGTGTGAGCACATATACTATTAATTAATCTAAATAATTAGATTAATTAATTTGAAGGCTCATATTTGTGTCGTGTCATGTTTTCAGGGGCTCTTTCATTTTATATTCACTAACACTTTATATTCATTATTATCAGGGAAGCTAATGTGGCAGCATGTTATGAACCCCTGTCCCATTTAATTTAGTTTGATCTCAGACTTATTGACTGACGTGATGTGCCTTGATTTTGGAACAATTGTCCCTTTGTCTCAAAAATGTATCATTCAATTTTGGTTTAAAAAAAATAAATATCACAATTACCAATACGATCAAATCATGATACTTGCAGAATCACTTCAGTCAGAATTGCAATACAAACTGAATCAACACCAAAGTGTCAAGATATATCAAGTAGTGACAAAAGCATATTGTCCCAGCAAAAATAAAAAGTGGATTTATTCACTTTTCTAGCTTTGATTTAGCCCCCATCAGCAGTAAGACAACTTTTTCCATTCCCATTGGACAAAAACCACACATTGGAGAATAAACACCTCTTTAAGCTTGTAATTGTCCTCTGCTTTCTCACAGTCACCACAGAAATCCAATCTCCAGACCTTGACGGTGCCCACAAGCATCAACACAAACTCTCTGCTCCCTCGCTTTATCGTCACATTTACAAATCCAAGCTTTCCTCCCCTAATTTCTTTAAACCAAAAACACTTCACCTTCCATTCCCATGCTCGAGTCAAAACCAAACCGCTGCTACCAAACATCTCTGCAGCACCTCGCTCACACACCTCCCTCCCCAAACAACAGCAGGCACAGGAAGGCTGTTCAAGCGAAGGCCAACATCTGCCAGATTGTTTAAGAAGACTGGGACTACCTGTTCTTCCCAGGAATAAAAACAGACTCTGACAAACACAATCATCCCACCACATGCACTGAGGTACAGTTCTGACCCAGTTCTCCAAAAGTCACTCCAACTGGCCTTGTAGATTTCTTGACCTTTCTTGAAGATGTTTCGCCTCGCATCCTGGATGCTTCTTCGGAGCTGAACTAAATAATCTTGTAGTATTGACTACAAGTTGCTGATGAAGTGACTTTTGGAGAACTACTGTATGACCTGGATGAATGAGAATCTACAAAGACCTACTGACCCAGTGGCGGGGGCTGCTCTCTGGGTAGCGAGGCTGGAACCTCTGCAAGGCGACTCCTCCCTCCCCTTCCAGCAGCAAGGTGCAGTCCAGGTCAGGGCAGTGGTTGTTGGGACCAGCAGGCCAAGACATGAAAGTGGCCAGTGGGTACTGTGAGATCATGCTGCTGACCACCTGGATCAGCGGCATGGGTGACAAGGGTGGAAGTACATACTCCAGTTTGGACAGCAGGGTGGACGGAGATGTCTTCAGAGGAAAGTGTAGCTGATGTTTCTTCAGGATGAAGTGCCTTCCAGATGTTTTGGTGACCTCCTCCTCCTCTTTCCTCAGTCTGGCTGTAAACTGACTTGTCTTCAGCTCAGAGGTGTGACTGATGATAACCCTTCTCTTAACTTGTCCACCTCAGTCTTTTCAGTCCTTCCTGTTTTTTCCTCTCAGCACGCGCGCTGAACTCGGCTTACCGACTGCTCTCGACCACATGAGTGATTAAAGCTTATTGTCTCTCTCTTTTCCCCCCTCCCTCACTCCCTACATTCATTACAGCTAGAGGGGGGGAGGAGTTAAACCTCAGTGGCTCCACCCCCATTAAAAAAAAATGCTGCCCTCCAACAACAGAGGTTGACTGACTGTGGAAGAATGTGAAGGAGAATGAAAGAAAGACAGGAAAGCTGCGACAGAGAGAAGGATGTTATAGAGGAGCTTCTAGGATTTTGTAACAATGGATGACATTTTGACATGATGAATTTTGACCTCTAAGCATCCATTAATTCTTCAGACAAAGAACAAATATTCTCACTGAGTTGTTTGCAGTAAGAAACAATTGCACTTTCCTTCCTTCCTTTAAGTTATTTTTGAATTTATTACCTGAAACTTTTTGATGCAGTCCCATGACTATAACTTTTTTTTTCCTTATTTCATTTTTATTATGTTAAGAATAGCGGGAGCGGCGTCATTAAGTTACTTATTCAGTTCACTGTTATACAGCTTGGTGACATTTGAGGTCACACTTTAATAAATATGTAACACGTGTGAGCATGTGTGCGTGTGTATGTGCGTGAGCTTGGGGGGGGGGGGGGGGGGGGAAAGGAAAAAAAAAAAAAAAAAAAAAAGGGGGGGGGGGGGGGGGGGGGGGGGGGGGGGGGGGGGGCAGAGAGAGAGAAAGAGAGAATCAACAAGTTTAGTCAATCATGTGTTAAAACATTGCATAGACATAATACATTCCCTAGCCCCTTACCCTAATTTTAATCATCACAACTAGATGCCTAACCCTAACCCTAACATAAACGCAATTCTAACCCTAACCTTAAAACCAGGTCTAAACCAACTGCACACACTCCCTGCTCCCTCTCTCTCTCCAGTCCAATTAGAGGTTTGCTTTCAACTCCACCTGTGGTCATTTGCCACTATGATGACCTGTCCAGTCCAAAAGCCAAAAAAAAAAAAAAAAAAAAATCAATACAAAATATTCAATATACATATATATCTTTATAAACAAGATACACAAAAGAAAGTGAACTCCTTACAAGAAAACAAAAAGTGAGACTGAGCTCCATGGAACTTGGACTGCTGTAGACCCTTGTTTTAGTGTGCACGTACAGTACGCACATGTGACAATGCTAAAGTGGCTCTCTCTTTATCAGGATCAGGCTTTGATACCCATGAGGACCACTTGTCTTAACAAGGTCAGTGTTTACACCGGAAAAGGTACTAAAGAGGTCCCAAAAATATTCTATCAGCAATCTCACTGATGATACTCATAAGCATAATGCATTCCATCTATCACAAACAAATGCCTGACCTTATTCTAACCCTAATCCTAAAACCAGGTCTGTGAGGTCCAGAAAAAGTGTCATCACTTTCCCAAAATGTCCTTGCTTCTTATGGTTCATACATTCTTTTCAGTCAAAAATAAGAGCAAGAGAGAGAGAGAGAGAGAGACGTGAGTGATCTTCAAATTCAACGGTTAATATTTTACAGTGTTAAGAAAGTGGCTTCCTACTGTCAGACGCTGCAATAGTCAGCCTGTACTCTCAGGTGAATAAACAACCATTAAAAAAACAGTGATGTCAAGCGAGCATCCGGTGAAGTTGTTCTGTAGCTGGAGCTTCTGGGTCAAGCCACACACATTCACTCACTCATCTCCTTTATCCTCCATGAGGGTCACGGGGGGCCCTGGTGCCTAATCCCAGCTGACATAAAGTGAGAGGCAGGGCACACCCTGGACAGGTAGAGTGTCCAATTGGCCTAATCCCCAAATCAACATGTTTTTGGACTATGGGAGGAAACTGGAGAACCCGGAGAAAACCCACACACACATGAGGAGAACATGCAGAAAGGCCCTTGTTCTGACCGGGTTGCAAACCCAGGTCTTCTTGCTGCAAAGGCAAGAGTGCTAACCAACCATGTGGCCCACTCACTGATTCTTATTACAAGTAAAAGTACCAAGTACTATATAATCCATCCATGCAAAATGTTCCACAACTAAAAACACTGCAATCGTAAGTGTACACAAAGTTAAATAATGATGCGAGCCCGCGAGCTAGTTCAGGCAGCCAACTCAAGCTGCATTGCTGCGTCATAGACACACCTCTTGTACACCCACTCTGAATTGGCGGGCTATTGAAGCTACAATATTTCCCCATCTCTGGCTCTGCTCGTCAGTGCTACTGCTGCCCCACGCCAGCATCGCTGCTCACGCAACAAGCCCCACCACCACCAGCCCAGCATCCACCTGCAGGCTCCCTGGGAGTTTAAAATGTTTTGCTCATCTCCCAGACATGTCAATGTATGTCGGTAACATATCTGTGGGGAGCGATATGAAATTGGAGCCTGGACGCCAAACATAACCATCTATATATTGATATTGATGCAATAAACATTGTCTAAACATTCAAACGTGATTTGTCTGACTGAACTCAAGTCATAAATGCAAGAAGTCCTCGCTCGCTGATCATCAGATCAATCAGCCAAGATTATAAGATTGTTTATGTGCATCACTCCTTAAAGCTGTGGTTGGTAAGTCTGGAAAAGCTAACATTAGCAGGTGAGACAAAATGCAACCACTAAATTGTGTTGGCCTGCTCTGCCCCCAGACACTGTCAGTTAATAGCAATTTTCCATTATAAGGTTCTAGCACTACTCGGCTTGGCTCGATTGGATGCATGAGGGATGATACCTGGTACCTGGTGCTTTTTAGTACTTGCTCTGGCGTGTTTTTAAGTGAGCTGAGCCAATACTATAATGTGACTTGGACAGTCTGTCGGCCACTGATTGGTCAGAGAGTGTCGTCACTGGGAGAGTCATGAGCGCAACATCCGATACAAGAATCAAACCAACAATGTTGAACTGTAGATCAGTTAAAAAGACAGTGAAACATGTTTTAATCTCCAACATTTAACAAGGACATTCCTAAAATTCCAATATTTAACAGGGGAGTCTGGTGTATTTAGTGACAGCACTGCTGAAAGTCTGAGTCTGTGCTCCGGTCATACAGAAAGTTCTGAACTAATCTTTTTAATGAGCTGGTTCTAATGATTCAGAACAGGAAATAACTGCTTTGTCCTCACTAGTTTGTGTGTTTGTGTCACATAAAACATCATGGCAATTTTGTGCAGCTGTGCCATGAAGATCCTTTTCTTTTATTTAAACACAGTGGCAAACAGGTAGTGTTTTCGGGATAGATTTAAGAGAATAAAGTGTTCCAAATATTTGGGGCATTGAAGCTGAAGACAGCTTCAGGTACAATATTATATTACAATATTATGTAATAATCACAGACACATAAATGAACTCAAAGCTCTACTGGTGTACTCAAGTTGATTAAATATTCTCCCTTAGTAAGTCTTTAGTAGAGTTAAAGCTTTCCTGAACATTTAAGTGTCACCTCCTCTGACTCATTTTGACAGAATTCCTTCAAATACTTACAACACAAAAATGCAACAAGGCTCCACCTCAAACTGTGTTTATAAATAGCAGTGACTCATGGTTGGAACTCAATGATAAAAAAAAAAAATTGTAAATGCCTCTCTAATCAGACCAGATTCTAAATCAAGCTCCACTGAAGTGTCTGGAGAGTCATTTAACTATAACTCTGTCTCCCTCAGTGACTTTGAGGCTCTGAGTGGCTGCTGGGAATGAATGACAGTGTGTGACAGGCAGGCAGAGGGCGTCAACACACTGCTCCATGTCTCCAGCCCATAACCAGGACACAAAGATGACCCCATAGCATCCAGCAACAAACTCACTGACAAGTTCATATTTGTAGGTGCACAAAAAGAATCAGCAAAAAAATAAATTCATTAAATTGGATACAATATTCTCATCCTTAATAACCACCTGGCTAAATAACATATAATATAATATATCCCAAAATAGATCAAGGTTCTTTCCCTTTTACCTTTTTATACTAAATTTTTTCTCTGCTCGGTGCATCTAGGGCAGTGGAGCAGAAAATGAAATTCATCCTCAGTGACATTCAAATCACATAACACACATAAAAGCTGATCTTCAGGGTGACCTTTATAGCTGCCTGTTTCAGTTTCCAGTAGAAGGGAACCAGACCTTAGCCGAGCACATAAGGACCTCTGACCCCTTCTTAAATTAAATGTTAAATAAGGTTCAGTAAAGTAATCCTCTTTATTTTGAAAACAGCATCTGAGCTTTGGTTTAATCCAAATCTCCTCTCTGTTGTGAAGTACGTGAAACAATTTCTCTTTTCTCTTTTCACTGACGTTTATTCCCAAACATGTAATTTATCTTAGACAGGGAAAATATTACAGAAATTTCTCTTGACCAAGCAAAGCAGATGTTTGGTGACTGACCTCAGTTAAGCACTTGCTCTGGAGCTTGCTGATTCTGAACGTGAGTCAGTGACTATTATTAATGACTGTTATCATAATGCAACGTAATGTAAATGAGCATCTATTCTGTACTTTGTTTACAGCCTCACTGTGTGGAACATGCAGTGGGATCACTGTTGTGCCTGATGTGTCTGTGGCTTTCACTTTAAGGTTTTAAAAAAAAGTTGCATCTTACTTTAGATTTCAAAATACTTGTATGTACTCCACCCACATGCAGTATATTTGACCTCTTACTAGAAGTTGTTCTCCTCGTTGCTGAACTCCTCTTTTCTTCTCTACTTCCACCTGAGTGTGCTGACACAGTCACTGTGTGGTGAGCACCAGTTTACACAGCTGTGAAACTTTGACAACACACATACAGTATACACACATTACACACACTCAAGATCCCCTCATCTGGGTTAGTGCAAACAAACCCTTGTTCTTGCCCTCAGGTTCTCCCACACAGTGAAACACACATAATAAGACTGTGAAATGTCCTATTATGTTTACGATCATTCCACAGTTATTATGTGGGTTGCTCCAAAACAATAGTCACAAATGATGCTATCACTCTCTATTAGTACAATATATGGTCAGCCTCTGTCAGTGTCAAATCATTGTTAATGTATTTAATTATTTCATTCTTCTGAAACATTGTAATGTTGTCTTGTGTAACATATGGGTGTTTTTTTTTTATTGATATAATCTGAAGATGAGCTCAAAAGAATAATGTTAAAATTGTAAATATGTTTTTTACTTGAATCTCAAATACAAATACACTATTTGCCTCTGACATAAAGCAATGAATAACAAGAGAAATTTAAACTATGGTTTAAAAAAGTATATATAGTAAATTGAAAAATAAAACAACTGAAGTCATATCACATCACAGCTTTTGTAACTCCACACTGCTCTCTGCTGGCTACAATGGGAACACAACACCAAAATTGAACAATGACTTTTTCGTTTGTGTTCTTCTCCATACAAGGACATCCGTTTGGTGAATCATCAGAGGAGCAGTTTGCTGATCATAGAAGTAGAGAGAGGCTGCAGTTTCAGGAGAACAGTTTGGGAAAAGATGAAAAACAAAAGAATTGCACAACAGCACATGCACTGTGAAACTGAAAAGACCACAGCATCAGAGGTGGATGTTAAAACAGAAACAAAGTGTGACAACTTTTAAAGAAGGAAGAGAAGGAACCGTTTTATTCCAGTTGTTACACTGTCATCATGAAGCGGAGTTTGTCTAAGGAATGAGCAAGAAAGTGAACAATCACCCAGAGGTCTCTTTCTATCTTTCTATCATAATGGTGAAGGTGACATCTGCAAATACTTAGTAGTTAACGAGTGTAATTAAATTAGAACATTGTCTGTCAATTTATCCTCCACATGTGGGTCTCGAGGAGCTGGAGACAGTAATAGCTGACACAGGGCAAAAGGTGGGGAACACAGTGGACAGGTCACCAGGTCATCACAGGGCCGGAGTACCACATGCAGACTCCACACAGAAAGGTCAAACCGTGATTCAAACGTGTGACCTTCTTGCTGTGAGTTAACTATGCTAGTCACTGTAACACCGTGCGTATAATTAGTAAGCCAGAATGATGCAGGAACAGAGTCAACCTGCTCATATTACTTATTGATTACTGATTGTAAACAAAACAAACTAACTCTATTGTTACATTTGAAGAATTCCTGAGAGTAAATTATAATGATGATAATGCTGATGGTAAATGGTTTGTACTTATACAGCCCTTTTCTAATGCTGATGTCCACACAACGCTGCTTTATACTAGAGTTTTTGCCATTCACCCATTCACTCACATTTTCTATCACACATCTTGCCCAAGGGCACATCTGCATGTAGACGAGCAGAGCTAGAGATGGAACCAACAACCTTCCATTTGAACGAAGACTAGCTCTACCACTGAGCTACAGCTGGAAAATGAATCACAATATTGTTTTTCTATCTAAGCCGTTCTCATTATATAAACTGAATGTGAATGTAATATGATTTTGATTTTTGGCTGCGTATTTGAATTTCCTTTGACAGCTGAGGCCTCATCATTGCAGTTGCATGCATGGCATGAGGACTTTGTTTGCAGATTTAAATTTCGATAAGGACACATCGACGCGTTTGTGCGTGTTTGTACGCACTGTGTTTGTGAATGAGGCCCATTGAGAGTTCAGAGGAGCTCTGGTCTTGTTGTGGCCGAACAGTTCGTCATTATTATGTGAGGAAGAAAACTGAGGAAGTCAACTGACACTTTCTTTCGGACAGAAAGTGAAAAAGGAGATGTGAAGGCCGAGGCACACATTTTTCATTTCCTTCTCTCTTTTTTTTTACTTCCTTCTTGTTTTCAGACATGTTAAGACACGTGTCACACGGTGTTTGTGTGCGTGTGTGTATGCGTTCCTCTTGCTCACAATTTCTTTCCTGCTTAGCAAAACATCATCATTTCACCCACTTATCACTTTTTTTCATATCAACAGTGTTCCCTACGATGGCATTCAGATATAATCTTTGTGCGATCCATAATCTGATGAATATCAGGGTCATTTCAAAGGGATGTGTGGAGGGTTTTACCCGAGAGCACTGGCCCTCCAATAAAAGAAAGAAAGGAGATGCAGAGATGTGTGATCCTTTACTCCAACTGTGGTTGTGACAGGTCACAGCAGGAAATGCACAGGAATCATTCATCACATAAATGATAGCTGTGTTTCATTTAACTCCTCAGTTTCAGACTGCCTTCACTCACTTGATGTTGTGCTGTACTTTAACTGAAGAGAGACGTTGTTCATGTGATCAGCTAAACCTGTGCTTTTCCTGCTGAATCATGTCGAAACGCTGTGTACTTGAAGATTCATTTTCTTGCATGTAACCAAACACATCCAGTATTTGACACAGTAAAATAAAATATGGAGCCACAAATCCTGCGCTTTATTTGTTAAGACCCAGTATCATCTTTAGTATCATCATCGTCGAACACCTCCATAGTAGACATATTTATCTACTATAGAGCAACGACTCCCACAGTGAGCCCCCTGGTGAGCTACGAGGTTACTGCAGGTGTGCTGTCAGAAGTCATACAAAGGATTTTAAATTCACAAAGCATTTTAAATGCCATTAAAGCTTCACAGTGGTAAATGTGGCTAGCACCGTTGCCTTGCAGCAAGAAGGTTGCTGGTCTGTGTCCTTGTGCAGGACTTTGCCTCCCACAGGAGGACCATTTCCTCCCACATGTCCATAAACAGGCAGAGGCTCCATGTCAGCTGGAATTAGCACCAGCAGCCCCATGTCCTCATGTGGAGGACAAAGTGGTACACAATGTGTTGCCATTAAGCTTCAAATATCATAAACTATTTAGTATTCTTTCCCTTAAGTCCCTTTGCAGATTTTACATTCATGTGGATGGATTTGGACAATTGACTGATAATTTGTGTGCTTTAGTTAGTATGCAAACAAAGCTTAAAAATATGAGGTGTTCTTATTTACCTTGAATATCCAAACTTTTTGTGTCCAACACAAGTAATAAGTAAAATGAACAATCACATTTTACAATATATAAATGCAAGAGGACAATTTCAAACATAATTAGTGGCCTGTTTATGAAATAAATTCTATTAAATTGTGGGGTTTCATTGGGTGTAAGGGATTTAAGGAATGTTGGAGCCTTAACACTGAAGTTTTGGAATGGCATACTGTCAAAACCGATCCTAGGCAGAAGTAAACTAAGATTAGTTCACTTATGCCCCCCAATACAAAAGAAATAAAACATTGTAACATACTAAA
Source organism: Brachirus orientalis (assembly GCA_016785285.1). NCBI lineage: Eukaryota > Metazoa > Chordata > Actinopteri > Pleuronectiformes > Soleidae > Brachirus > Brachirus orientalis. The sequence continues at coordinate 12,874,419 of JAFBJR010000180.1, forward strand.
GAAATCTAGATATCTTTAGATATAGCTATATATGTCACAGTTTAGAGTCTGAGAGGGCTGGATCCAGATGCAAGCACGGCCGAGGCGCCAGGATGAGGGATTCCTCGGAGGAGGGAGGGGAGGCGGTGCAGGTGCTTATCCGTGGAAGGAGGGTGCAGTGCGGCCAGTACACTGAGTGGTAACCGCTCCCGCGGCAGTGAGCTCGGTCCCAATCAGTGCGGCGGCGTGGCCAACAGCAAACAGCAGACAGTGAATGCAAGCAGCGACGAACGACACAGGCAAAACGGGGGCAGCCAGGCTTCTAGTAAAAGGAGATGGGAATTGACAGAACTGGAACTGAGGCCAAGACGATACACGTTACCATACGGAGTGTAGACAACGAACTGGCGATGAGTCACCGGAAACCAAGGGTACAAGTAGGAAGGAGCCTGATGATGAAATCACCCGCAGGTGCGCTCGAGCGCAGGTGAGTGGAATGACGAATCACAGCGGAGAAGGGGAAGGCGAGGTAGAGCAGGACCATGACAATATATGTTTTAAGTTTTAAAATCCAACGTCATTAAACTGGTTTACTTGTTTAATTCAAGTCCAAGTGCTTCTATTCAAGTGCTTCACTTTGAATAGAAGAGTACAAATTTTTGTTTTATTTCCCCAAATCAAGAGTGCATTACATATAGTTGTGTTATTTTATACACATTATGGTGTTACTTTTGTATTAAAACCATTCAAGGATCGGCAACACCAAAATGGTAGGAGGGGGCCCCCAAATCTAATTCAGCCTAGGGCCCCATAAAGTCTTGAGCTGGCACTGGCTGCTGTACATGCCCATACAGTATAAGAGTTAAAAAGAGTCAGCTGTGTATGTACAATATACATGTTTTTATTTCACTGATATTCAGGCTGCCTTCACTTCACTGTACTTATACAACTCACCACTAGGTGGCAAAATCTCTCTTTCTTATTGTAGCGCAGCATTGAAACAGTCATCACCCAGGGAATTAAATGAGCACCTGTATAATATAAATATATTCACAATGAACTAACACTATGTGTGGCATAATAGTAATGATTATAAAGGCTGGGTCAGGTCAGGTGTTGTACCGAGAAGGAGTAGAAATAACGCATCATCAAACTGGAGAAATGCCTCAAAACAAAGCAATTAGGAAAAGAAGTTTTGTTTCACAGCTCTCAAGCCAACAGCAGAAGATGACAGATTTAACAGATTTTCTTCTGGCCTACGTCACATCACCTATAACCTTCCATTCTTCCTCTTTCTCAGGTCCCACAGAAGACAGGACTCATAAAACAGTGAACAGTGGGAGGGGGATTATCACCACACAAACCTCTGACTTCACTGGACGATTTCTGCTCCTTTCATGTTTTACAATTATGTATAATCAACATATAAAGTTTATTTTCAGGAGGTTAAGGAAAGGAAAAGGAAAAAGTGTCTTCCATGCTCAGAAAATATCAGGAGGTTGTGGGAACAGTTAGAGCTTTGCCATTCATCCAGCTAAACAATAATAAACATGAAGTTCTCTTCTCGTCCCTCAGAAGTGCAGTGTTTGTTTTGTCACTACTTTGAATCTGACCTTGGATCTAATTTTCATTCAATTCTGACTCCAAATTCACTGCAATGCCAATAATCCAATAATAATCCAAACCGCTATAAGAGGATATAAGAGGCAACATCTGTGTCGGTTTATGCTGCAGAGAGAGTGAAAACACAGAAACAGAGAACTTGTTTTATTGGTTCAGCCTAGCACCACAACTGAAAAGGGAATTTCAATAAAAAAAATCCAGCTTTTCTTTAAACATATTTAACATTATTTTCTTTTTTGGAAAGCAAGGATCTAAAGTAATGAAAGTGCACATCATACACACCATAGAGGCTACATATGATGTGCTACTGCTTATCTGAAAAGATTACTAACAGGACCAGCCTGCTGCGTAAGTGAGATATCTGCACTGACAGAAGCTACGATCCATTTAGATGCTGTTTGGAAACAAAGGCCTTTAGGCTCATCGTTCAAATATGCACATGTATAGAGTTACACACGCACATAGCAGTTTTCAGACAGCTTTGAGATTCCTTTATTTCATTGGCTGTCCATTAAAAGACACACATCTGTTCTCCTTTTTTTTTAAATAACAACAATCTTTTTTGAACAATATAAAAAAAAAATGAATCTGTGAGAATGTTCATTTCCAGTTTCCAGCAAATGGTGTTAGTTTGCATGTGTTACTTGAGTTTTCTCAGGCTGTAACTCCACAATCCACATGTTGAGCGGAGGCACATGGGGAATAAATAAAGTTTTGTCGAAGCCGCCTGGCCGTCGTCCTACATTCTGCTCCTCTTCTTCCTCTTCCTCAGCATCCTCTCATCAGGCAGCAGATCAGACGGATGTTTCGGTTCTTCCTTTATCCATTTGGAAACCTGTGGGTGTGTGTGTGTGTTGGTGTAAATACACGGTCAGAATCGGAGTTTTTCAAGTGTGTGTACATACTTGAACATTCACAGCATGTACACTGTGTATTCATGAACACGTCTTTCCCCTGGTGTCTCTATCAGAGCTCGTCACGTGACGCTCGAGCGGCGGGGGGCGGCGAGTCTCCAGTGACGCTGTTCTGTGCCACCGGGCGGATGCGACCCTGCTGGGCCGTCTTGCGTGCGTGCTGCCGGTCCCAGTCTGTGGCCACAGCTTCGTCGTCCCAGATGGTGGAGGTCTCTGTGTCGCTGATGTAGCCGGGTTCTCCAGTGTAGTGTGTGGGATAGATGAGCAGCGGCTCCACGGAGAAGGCCTTCAGGTCCCGAGGCTCAAAGTGTGACATGAAGTCAGTGCTGGGAAAGAGAGAGAGAAAGAGAATAAAGAAGTGCATGAGATACAGCGGATGAAAATTTTCTTATTTATTACATATAATGAAAAACATGTCAATACTTGTGTTACCAGAATTCCCCATTTGTGAAGCCATGAATGAAAAGCAAGACCGACTGTTGTGCATTTCCTGTCATCTTTTGACTCATCATATTCTACTATGTGGAAATTCTGGTGTCTGCACCATAATGTAATATCAGCACAGACAGCACATTTACAGGAAGTCAAATAGAGGATCCACTATTTTCTATTGAAGCCAAATAATGTTGTAACAAGGATGTTTTTATTCCTGTTTTAAAAATATCTCATTGGCACTGTGTTAGGCTGGTGACCTTTCCACAATGTCAAACATCTATTTGTCTGTCTGTCTGTCGGTCTAGCTGTCTAGTTTACAGGGTTTCCATTGCACCAGGGTTAGCTACAAGTTAATTTACATCTGTATTTTTAAGTATTAACAACATTTTCACAGACATTTCCTGATGTCCAGCACCATTGTAAAGCACATTATTAGGTTACAGATCTGTAACAGATCCATGTGAGTGACTCATAACTTAAATGATTTGAATGAATAATATGATTTAATTTTCATGCGACTACATCTAAACTGTTCATATTTAGTTATAGATGCCTCATTGGGAAAACTGTGTTTACCTCAATAATAATACACAAATACAATCTTTCGACTTCAATCAGCATCCATCGGTTTATGCAGAAACATATTTGGTAGATTAATTGAAAATGAGAAAAGAATGTAGTATCAAAAAAAAAAGTGAAAGTACTCAACTTATTCCATTACAGCAAAACCATTATATAATGAACTAAATAAACTACATATGATAGAGAAGGTTACAAAAACTATCAGTGTGTCACTGTTGACCCGTAGCAGAGCTAGAGGGAGGAATGAAGGCTGTTTGGCTTTGACACGTTAACCTCAAGGAGTCACACTCATGTAGGCAGAGGTCAACTCCCCGGCTGCCCAACTGCCTTTTTAAAGCCGATGAACCTTTAGTGAAGACATCAAAAACATTCGCCTTTATTAGCCCCTAGCTTCTACTTGCAAACACACTCTTGAATGCAGCATCAACAAAATGAGACATTTAAGCCTCTTTTCCATTCATGACATGTCCATACACAGTTAAGTCGAGCTATCACACCATGAAACTTCACTACTGTCCTCCTCCCAGGACACAAGCACAGGCGAGGAATAGATGTAATGACTCAGGGGTGTGTCAAAAACAACACCAACACCATACTCCTCAGTGATAATGTTACGGTGGTAACTAGTTTTCATCCTTAACTTCAGTCTCTCTTTAAATCAGCTGTTTACATGACCCGACTGATGAAGAAAAAATGATATTGAACACTGTCCTTAGTTTAAAAGAAGTAAGGATCACTTCAAGCATTAATGCTAACAGCTTGACACCTGTATGTATTTTAGAGTCGTTTGAACTGGGAGTGAATGGCGACCAAACTGGTGAAAAACTCATCTGAAGGAGGTATTACTGAATGTTTGTCTCTTGTGTGATTTCTGTTTAAAGAAAGGAGACCTCAGGAAATTATCATATCAGTTCGTTTCGAAACATTATTTATTCCCGTTCTGCCAAAAAGCAGAGGTAACTGATTTCATACACAAAGTCATTTTAAACAAAGTTTAAAGTTTTCCTGCCATTTCTCTCACATTTGTGTCCATATAATTTTTTTTTTTTTTTTTTCATTTTTACCAAAACTCACCTTCTCTCACAGTTGAATACACACACTGGTGTATTTACCTAGTAATCTATACAATGCACACTGGTCACACAAGTCTGTATTTATATAGTAATCCACACACACACACACTTGCACAGTGTCCATCTTTACCCCACCCCCACACTCAGGCCTCTATCAATGGGAATCCTGTCCCCGTTCTCCAACCAGCAGGAAGAGCCGTGCTGGCCCAAATTCCTCAAAGAGAGAGGGAAGGGGGAGGAGAAGTGGGTGACAGAGGAAGTAGGTGTGCAAAAAATAAAAATGGAAGACTGAAAAAGAGTGAAGGAATGCAAATGGGGTAAAAACAGGAAGAATACGAGGAGAAGAAAAGGGGAAGAGGTGGACAGCTGTGTTTAAGGATAAATATGGGATGGAGAGTGGGGGTAAAAGGTGGAGGTGTAGGAGAGGAGGGCTCAGCAGGAATCCTCCATGGAGAGAAGATATAGAAAAGCAGGCATTGTGCAAAGCACTGTACCCACTGAACCCCAAGAACAATCCATGCCCTGTGTCTGAGGGGAGCGCAAGTCAGAGGAGGAGGAGGAGAGGGGGATGTCGAAGAGAAGAAAAAAGGGACATAATCAAGACAGAAGGAATGAGGTAGAAAAGAGGACGCATGCAGGGAACATAACTGGGATTTGAAAGTGATGGAGTTCGTGGTCTACCACCAGAGCACAAACCAGGAAACTCCACTCTGTCCCGGAGGCTGAAGAGTCAAAAAGGAGCACATGAACATGTGCAGTTGTGTCTATGTATAGATAATTATTGTACACGCGGCCCTTTCGTCTTTCTGCGCTGCTTTATTTTTGCCCAAGAACTAGTGTTTAGGTGCCTGCAAATGTTTCATGGGTGCATGTGTAAATTATTGTATATTTGGATGTTGGCTCTTCATGTTGATTCTGAATGTGGATCACCTGATGTTTTATGGTAAGAGTGCAGTGCACCGGAGCTCACCTATTTATTGTCCTGAATAAATAGTTGTACACAAAGAAAACCATCTAAAAGTGGCCTTGTGCCTCCGTTTGTGGATATAAGTAGGACTTATTTCTGTAGGTTTGTGGTTCCATAAAGTGAATTTCTTCTCTTTGTATCACATGTACTGTGGCAGTATTGTAAAGTAAACTTGAATAATACTTAAGTTTGGACTGACTTGGGGTGTTTGTTGAACATTATTGGCAGGTACTCGTCCACAGGCAGCATCCTCGTAAAGGGTTGTGCGTCCACCAACTTCCTGGCCCCCTGCTGAGACAGCGCATACCCGAGCGTCCAGTATGAGTAGTCGGCCTCCACCAAGTTGTTAATGCCCTCCACTGATTTCTCTGGCTGCTGCACCTGCATACGCTTCCGTCCCACATAGCTGGAGAAGAGACAGAAAGTGTGCAGATGAGGCTTCATTCGCATTTATACTAAATATATATAGAGTGTAGGCAATTGATGGGTGCATTTACATGAGGTCCCAGTCCAGCTGGGCTTTATCGATGTCGTCCATGATGGCCTGTAGTCGTCGTTTGAACCAGGGCTCAAACCTCACATCGTCCTCTAAAACAAGAACCTTCTGGAGGCCGTGTTCAATCACCTGATAATCACACAGCACACAACAGGTCCTTTAATATTTAAGGTTAATAACGATCATGAGCCACACAGAGGAGCAAGTGGCTAGCACTGTTTACAGCAAGAAGGTTGCGGGTTCACATCTCAGTCAGGGCCCTTCTGTGTAATGTTTGCATGTTCAGTCCAATTATATGCAGAGGTTAATTTGTCTCTCTAAAATTGCCTCTTATTCATGTTATTGCTAGACCAAGGTCCATTTAAGTAAAAGCAACAACAACAAAAACAAGAAAAGAAATCATTATAGGAGACGGTTATACCTGTGCTTCCACATGCATGACCTAACAGAATCTGGAGAACTATTGAATCAGCAGATACTTTTGAACATTAGGTTTCGCAATAGAGCTTGAAAAGTGCTAACTCCTGCATTACAAAACAATTCACTAATACTGCAGTACCAAGTTTCTTAAGTAATATCTACAGATAGTCCTTAGCTTTCCTAAAGTGAATCCACATTGGGGCTGTATAAAGAAGAGTACAACATCTTTACATGATCTGAATGCATGTGCAATTTCCTTGCCAACATGTTGGCTTGGGCTTATAATGCCTGGCGCTGCCTGTACATGTCATCATCATCATCAGACATATTATCTGTTATGATCTGGCCCAGGTATTTAATTAAACTGGAGACAGATAACACGTTCCCTCACAAATTAAAAGCAAGCAGTAGACAATGGATGGATAGATGGATTCATTATTCTTGCGTTAAAACACGTCGTAAATATCTCTTTATTCCGACAGTTATTGCCATTCTTGAGTGTTTGCTCCATAGCACCATATAATAATATATCAGTACACAATAAAGATAATCTTCTCTGTCATACTTTTAATGGCCTTGATGGCCCTTAGTTTTGGCCTGGGTTTCATTTTTCTGTTTATGTATATATAATGTAAGTGCATACAAGTTCTATCTGTCATTCACAACAGAAAGAGATGTCTGAACATTTAAACATTTTAATCTATTCACACCCCTACTACATTCTCTTTTTTTCATTTATTTAACCTTTATTTTACTAGAAGGTTGGAATTAGATCAGAATCTCTTCTGCGAGTGAGACTTAAACCTCTGCACGCCTTCAGACTGTGGGAAGAAGTTAGATTATCCGGAGAGAACTCACACACACACACACACACACACAGGGAAAACATGCAAACTCCACACAGCAAGGCCCTCGGTCTAACCACCAACTAGTTGTTAGGCAACAATGTTAACCACCATTCCACCATGTGGCCCAAATATACTAGAATCAGACTGGTTGAAAGTGTCTTGTTCAGATGTTAGAAACCTCAGAGCCGACAGTGATTCAGAATCCTGTCCAATCTACAGGTTGGACCTGTGTGCTGTTACTGGACTCTTGACGTTCAACACATTCTGAACATGATGGTGTTTCTTCTAAGATATTAGATGCTAATTCCGTCACCTGTGTCCATATAGAGTGATGACTGAGGAAGCATCCGATCTCCCCTCTGGTCAGGACTCGTCCAGAGTAAGGATCTTTGTAGCCCGGCATCATTTCTATTCCCAGTACCTGTAACTGGGATGTATTCAGAGCCCTACAGTGAGAGAGACATGTGAGAAGTGTTATCCGCTCACTGTCGTTCCGCTCACTGTTGTTATGTAGCTGAACTGGTCACCACAAAACACAGGAAAATCTAACCAGGCAGCTTGTAACAAGGTCCACACAGAAGAAGGATTATCAATTTAACCGCAGTGGCTTAAAGTACAGCACTGAGGAAGGAAAGTAAAGTCCATTGTATTACTGCAAATCTCTAAAGATACAGTAGACATACAGTTATCTCAGCATTTTAGGCAGAACAAATGTCAGTGATTGTTGTGCAGGATATGTTGTAATCTCGCCATGACCTACTTGCCATCCACTGCATCCATAAGTGTGGGCTGGAGACCGAGTGCGGTCATTGTTTTCAACATCCTGGTCCTCCTGTCTAGTCGTCGCTTCAGGTTGATGAGGAAAATCTAAACATTCAAACAGGAAAAGCAGGAAGTCATGAAGACATATGTGTTTGCTCTAGTTCTGTTAGTGTGTTCCTACTGATTTTAAAACAACACATCAAGCTCAGGTTGGTATGAGGTGAGGACAAGATAAAGGGAGCAGTGGCAGTTGTTTACAGACGTCAAATTTACAGTGGCATGGAAATGGCTTGGCTGCCGTGCTTTAAGCTCAAAACTCACTTTTTCAAAGCCTATCGTATCATGTGGCGATGGCAAGGAGTTCAGGTGCTCAGAGGTTTCAATGTCATGGTCAACTGTTGACGGAGAGAGAGAGAGAAAGGAGGTGACAGGTTAGAGCCGAATTCTGGTGGTGCCTTTAAAATCTGAGTAGAGAGAAAGGGCAAAGAAGGGGGCCAGAGGAGGGAGGGAAAATGAGAGGGAGGTGGAATGAGGTATAGAGGAGGTGAAGTAAAGATGGAGACCTGCTCCTAATGAGACAGAGCCTCGTTTCTGAGGAACTTTTTAAGTTTAGGGCATAATTTGATTTGTGGTTAGGGTAAAGTTAGGGTTAGGCATGAACTGGTTATTGTTAAGGTCAGGGATAACATGTTGTTCAGGCTGTACAGATGATTAGAAGCCAATGCAGTGTGTGTGTGTGTGTGTGTGTACACCAGATATAGTTGTGGGGACCTAAATCTGTTTACACAGTCACATTATAGGGATTTGCCTTCCTTATTAGGACAAAAATCCAGTCCCCATAATCTAAATTACTACATTTAAAGGTAAAGACATGTTTTAAAGTTAGGCTGATTGTTTATGGCTTATGGTTAAGGTTAGAGTAAGTCTGCAGGAAATGAATGTAAGTCAAGGCAATCTCCTCAGAAGTCACGGAAACCAGTGTGTGTGTATAAATATACTCACTCAAAGCCTCTGTGATTGTGTGTATGAAACTGTCACTTTCTTCTTGAACATTTTGCTGTGCCTTGAGAGGGACTGGCAGAAAACCGTAGTGCTCTCTGTTACACACATACATCTGCACACCTGGAACGCAACAAGTCATTGTTATACATTCAGCTCAACCAGTAAAAGAACAAGTGTTTTTGGTCATGTGACAGCGCGACACCCAGTGTCATGCAGAAGAATGGATCCCAAATGTCCAAAATAAATGTGCTAACAACTTTTGAGTCCTGGCACGTTCACGCTGTACAACAAACTGTGAAGGAACACACACACAAGATATTTCACACTCATTTGAAACCACCAGCATTTAGTACAGTAAAGGGTCTTTGATAAAAGTGGTTGTCCATGCTTTTCTAGCAGTGTTGTTAAAGCTAGAGATGCACAATTTGATGCCATGTCAATTTATGAATCAGACGTCATCTGCAGCCAGACTACTATTGGACAATAGCAGCTGTCAATCTCTCTGGTGTCCACACAAACACTATATGGAAAAGTATTTGGCCACACCTGTTATGTATTGAAATCAGCAAGGACTATAATGACATGGTTTGATAATTTGGTGTGGAAGAACTTAACCGACCCTCACAGAGCCCTGACCTCAGCCCCATCGAGCACCTTTGGGATAAACTGGGACAGAGATTGTGAGCCAGGCCTTCTCATCCAACATCAATGAGTGAATGGGCACAAATTCCTAAAGTAACACTTCAAAATTTTGAGGAAAGTCTTCCAAGAAGAGTGGAAGATCTATTATAACTGCAAAAAGAGGGGCCAAGTCCATATTTAAGTACTGTATATGTATTTCAATACGTCATAACAGTCCAGTTGCTGTAATGGTCAGGCATCCGAATACTTTATCATCTATTTTCCTCCAAATGGAAACATGATTTACAAAATGAACACATGGTCTAATGAGAAAAAAGGAAACAAGAGATTGATCATAAGCAACAGGAAAAATGCTTGCTTAAATAAATATAGGCCCATTTTACTATAAACCTCAATTCAAACGTGAGGCGTCACCCCCCTGGTTGTTAACTGCAGTGTCTGTCCTACTTCCTAGGCTTCACTTTTCAAACAAGAAGTTTAGGACCATTTCTTAAATAATGTCCATAGTCGCACTGGGTGGGGCATACAGTAGGAAAAAGTAAAGTACAATCTTGAAAAAGAAGGCGACCCCAAAAAATAGTGAGCAACCAAAGAAGAAATCTCTATTGTTAATAGGAATAAATATTTATAAATTGTTATTTATTAAAATGTATTCATTTTCTCTTTTTCTTTTACATATGAACATTAAAATAAAAAATATATCTTTATAGTACATCTGCTACTTTTAGTGTTAAATAGGTGTAGGGGACATGTGTAGGGGTATTATTGAATCACAAAGTTTCTTGAAACACAGGTAAACCTGAAAAAAGGGCAAATGACTTTCTATTGCCAATAGAGTAGTTTTACTTTTCTTCTATCTCTCTCTGGAGAGTCATGCCAGAGTGATGCCAAAAGTCTGGCACAATTTTATTTAATTAAACTAATTAGTAAGATATGAGAAATGTAGCCTCTGACTTTTCTTTGAGCAAATCCTTGTTTACTGCTGACAGGGTTTAAAATGGAGGCTTAATTCTGGTTCTGTTATTTCCCAGTGTATCATCATTCACATACACATAAAACCAACAAACACTGACACTGTTACACACTTAAAAACAGCCACGTGTGCAATCAGGACACATACACACACACACACATGGGTCCATTTATCTCTGCATGTGCTAACTTATTTCCTTGAAACTGACACATGTATTACACCAATAAAAAGCCCTCAGTGTTACACTGCAGCACATGTGATTAAAAAACCAGCTCGCAATTTAAATTTCCATTGACATCCCTATTATTAATCACGTATTTTCACACTCACCTGCTTGACGTGCTGAGAAAGCAAACACCATGATGTCATCGAATGCCCAGCTGTAGTCTGGGTGAGGAGGGTAGAAGGCCAAGTCCTTGCTGGTTTCACGCCGCAGATCTAGGAGGAAGGTGCTGTGCACCATGGGAACAGGGAAGCAGCCCAGTCGCTTCCACTCCCTGATCGGCTGGTAGTCTGGTGTCCGCTTGTAGTAACCCTGACAGGGAAGAGTGAACATTAGGCTGAGGTAAATCCAGCTGATGCAGAGACAGACAGTCAGACAGACAGATGTGTTTAAACAGTACCTGTGGAGTGATGCCACACCAGAAGTTGGAGTAGAGGGAGCGAGACTCTAACATAGGAGCCACCAGCGTCAGGTTCTCAGCCATCATCAGGTCCAGCACACGAGGGTTCGTCAACAGGTTGTCACTGTCCACAAACTACAGAGACACGAGAAGCTGTGGTCAACCATCCACTAATGAGCTAAAACCACAGTCCCCAAAAGAAGTTTGCAAAAAGTCTAGCGCAATTAATTCAGGCAAATGTGTTCTCGCATATAGTACATATATGCGAGAACACATTTGTCCAGATGTCTATAGTCTCGCATATAGACATCTGGACAATTTCAGAAACATGTAATTTCTTGTCTGAAAGCACCTTATCTGTGTCTCCATTGGTTGTGTGCCACAGATCCATTCACCTCCCCCATCTCATGTTGTTGTTCTGCATTTGGGGTCTTGTTTATTTATAGTTTCATTTTTGTGTTTTCAGAAAGCGATCAACTCTCACAACAAAGTCCTCACTGCTGCTCTGACACTCACTCACTCATTTTCTACCACTTTATCCACTGAGGGTCGCGGGGGGCGCTGGTGCCTAACTCCAGCTGACATAGGGCGAGAGGCAGGGTCACACACTGGACAGGTCGCCAGTCCATCACAGGGCCACATAGAGGCAGACAATCATTCACTCTCACATTCACACTTACGGGCAATTTAGAGTGTCCAATTAACCTAGTCCCCAAATCTGCATGTTTTTGGACTGTGGGAGGAAGCCGGAGTGCCCGGTGAGAACCCACACACCACGGGGAGAACATGCAAACTCCTTGCAGAAGGCCCCTTGTTCCAACCGGGTTGTGAACCCGGGACCTCTTGCTGCAAAGGCAAGAGTGCTGCTGCTCTGACAGTTCACTCAAATATAGTAAAATGGAGAATTTTCGGCAAAATCTATGAACCACAGTTAAATATAAATTGGTAACAGGTTGATGAATTCTTATATTATATAGTGAATCAATATGTTACCAGTATGTAGTCGGCCCATCGTTCCCTGGCAGACTTTAGCGCCGCCTGTCTCAGCTTCATCACATGGTTGAATCTGGAGGGAGGCCAGTGCTTTGGGCCCCATTCATCTGTGTAGGATCTAATGATAGATAAAAGTCAATAAAAATAAAGCTCCTTTGCTGAACCTCATTGTCCCCGTGGACCTGCTCCTCCCCAGTCACAAACACAGACTGAGACAGAGACAGAGAGAGACATGCGTGGCTTTGCAAAAAAAACCAAAAACTTTTCAGTCAATAAAATACACCAGATGTTAGTGACATTCACAACATCTATTTATTTAGATATTTATTCCTTTTTATAATTAAGAAGAACTCAAATTATATCAGAGAGACAGAGTCACACACAGAGAGTCACACAGTTTTAAAGCAGAACTTTGCAAGTCAGTTCACTTTTATGCCTTTTCCTCTACAGAGCTCCCCCTACAGTTTTGGAGTACATTATTTTATGACACCACAGTTGACATCCATCCATGTATTGCTCGTGTGGCCGTGGAGCAGGAGACAGACGCGTGTTTGATGCAGGGCCGTAGCTACATTTCTGGGGCCTAAGACTATATTTACAATAATACTTTTTTGGTGAATTCATCTTTTATTCAATGCTATGAGAGGCTTTTGGACCTACAAACAATTTATTTTCACAAGTATAATTTTAAGGACAATGAAGTTGGGGGGGCAGCTGGGGGGGGGGGAGTCTCTACAGAGTGTGTGTGTGTGTGTGTGTGTTGGTTGGGGGGGGTAAAAACTTCCCCGTCCCTTTCTCTCTCTCTTTTGTTTTTAACACAGCCACAAGCCATGGAACCATGTCCATGCATCTGTGTTTTTCAATTTTCACCATTCTGATGTTTACTCTTGTGTGGCTCCTTGCTTGGTCAGCCAGTCATTTCCTCTTCCCTTTTCTGCTTATTTTTCACCAGCTCTGCCACGATGAACATCTAAAATAACACTGTCACTGCCTTGATCTTATAGCCAGTACCTGGCTGGATGTGTGCGTGTAGTGCTGCGAAGCAATTTGTGTTTCTCACGACACTTGAGACTTTGTGAGACCTCCTGACTCCGAGGACTCCAGTTCCACGGCCCTGATCTTGCAAGGCTGGTTTTCCGCTAACAGACAGTAGGTGGAGTGGAGACAGCCCCCCGACTCCCCACAACAAGCCATTTAACCATAACAGTGACTCTGAAGCTGTTAAATTAGGATAAAAATGCCGCAGAGTTCTGCTTCAAGTCTGACCCTCACCTCGGCTCCTCCATCGGCCTCCACTCCACATAGTGGTAGATTCGCTGTGCTCCTTTCAGCCATTCTCTCAACATGGCAGTGGTGTTGTCAACATTGTGGTCTGTTGCTGCCCTGAAACACAAACAAAGACAACAAAAGTGTCAGTGAAATGAGGCAAACCTTTGAACACACACATCCTGCACATCTCTACCGTGCAGTCTGTTGAAGAGCATCCAGTATGAAAACTGAAGAAAAGAAGCACCAGAGCTCATGCACCATGTGCCAATGCTGAGTCCTCACTACAGCCTCACACTGCTGCATGTGAACCCATCTCTAATTTATTACAACAATATATAACTATACAACAATGTCTAACAGGGAAACTAATGCACACCAAGGTGGACAATGATATGTGATTTGTTTAAACAGACAAGGTAGTTTTACAGTTTTAAAACAGAGAGATAACAAAGCAGGAGAACTTGATAAACCTGTCATTTGAATAAACACACATGAACAGTATCAAAACAGAAACAATAAAACCATAACAGGACATTGCAAGGAGAGAGAACAACTGTTAAAGTCACAAATTAAATAAATTAATAGAATGTGTTACAATAAAGGTGAGAGAAAAGAAGAAACATGGTTGTGAACTCCAGTCCTGCACAGTGTCTTCAGGCCTGAAACACTGAAGGTATATGGAGCCAGAGTCTGCAACAGTTTTCCCACGTGTTTTTAAACTTAAGATTTTAAACACATGTCAACAAAAATGGCCCACAATACAAAAAGGTGAGAACTTCTGGAAAAAAAAAAGAGAATGTGCAGCCAAGTCACGCATATTTTAAGGTGATAGGGAAGAGACTGTTACACTCTGAGCCACTGATGGTCCGACAGCTGTTATGGCAGATGACGACGCAGATTTATCTAATTACTGTCTCAGAGACACAGCCCCAGAACTGAAAAGCTTCCTCACTTTTAGGAAATTACAGCAGAGACAGACACGCCAAGGGTAAAACAATGTCAAAAATCAAAAGCTCATACCGATCTCTGGGGGGCTCTTGTGCAAGAGAAATTAAAACTGTAAACAAGCTTCTCATCCACACTTTAGGAATCTAAATTTCACCTGTTTCTCTGTGTCTGGATTTAAAAAAAAAAAAAATCACACTTTAGAAAGGAAAGGTCAACAGAACGTGTGGTAGCAGTGTACATACAAATATACACATTTAGTGACATGGAGTTTTCCACTGCTTTCTGTAATATTCCTCACTGTACACTCGCCAAAAAAACACCCAAATATAGCAACACAGGCAAAGACACACTTGTGTCCCAATGCTTTCAGGTAAACACGTGAGGAAGAAGATTACAGCGTTGATGCTTGTCATCTAACCCACATTTAGCACAAACTCCAGCACAGAAACACCTGTTCTGCTCCTTAACAACACACTTACACAGAGGGCACACATGCTTATGAGATCACACAAATCACACAGGCGCATGCACCGTCTTGTGCTACAAACGCAGATGAGTGGGACCGAGGCCGAGCGGCTCCTGCATGGAATTTCAACCATCTTCAGTTGGACGGATGAATTCCTCATGAAACATAATCAGCAGCTGGAAAAGCCTGAAGAAGACAGAGTGTCAATAACGTTAAAGTGTGTGCACGACACGTGGGTGCGTGAGTGTGTGCAGGCCTACACTTGCAGGTGCGTCCCAAAATATAAAGATGTAGATGTTTGTGTCCAGAGGGAGGAGGGTTTGCTTCACAGTTAAAGTGACTGAGGCTTCACAAGTGGGGGTTGTCAATATTAATATTAATGTTCTTCTAATAATTATTTATTATTATTATTATTATTTTCAAATGAAATCATATAAAAAAACCATCATGGAATGATGGTAGGCATACCTAATGCCACCTGCCCTAATTGGAAATGTGCTGCTGGACCCTGATGTCCACATAGTTATTAAATGCTTCGTTTACACCAAACACAAATTTTCACACGGCATCATTCGTGCGGCGGGATCACTGCATTGTTCTGCATCAACATCAACTTTTGGGGCCATGATAAACATGTTGAAAAGTGTGAACAAGGACACTTTGTGGTCATTTCTTCACCCACGGTGCAAAAGTTGACGTGGACGTAAAGATGGAACAAAATGTCTTTTATTAACATGTTTCCCTAAAATCGTTGGGAGGCAATTTCATTACCCCTCACTCAAATTGTCATGAGTAGTGTAAAAAAGTGGAGGACCCAAATGCAGTTCCAAAAAAAAAATAACAAAAAGGCAAAAGATAAAAATTAAAGCTGAAAAAAAAAACACATAAAACCACAGCATTGGGGAGCACGGAGACGAAATACACTTGGGAGGCAGGGACAATCAAACACAGGTGAAACTAACAAGATACAGGTGAAACACATTAGGGAAGACAATCAACCAGGAAGACAGGACAGGAAGCAGAACTCAACAAGGTACACACAAGGGAAAAACATCAAAATAAAACAGGAAACAATGAACTGAAAATCTGACAAAAAAGTAAAAACCCAATGTAAAGAAAACAGGGCAGGAAAAAGTTCAACAAAAAGCCTGGATAAAGATTCAAGAGTTAATTAGAATATGGTGGCCATACATCACTGTGACCTTGCCAAATAATTTTTTTTTCTTGTAGATGTGTTTTGTCTTAAAAAAGCCTCAAGAGGATCTTTTCAAATTTGGCAATTACGTTCAGGCTGATTCACACATTATCTGCTTCCAAAGATGTTTTTGGCGTCTTTAACATTCAATTCCTTTCAACGGCTGCATTGTCAGTGGCGCCGCAAAACCCACGGGGCAGTAATTCTAGTTTTATCATGGGCTGGAAACACCCCGCAACACCTGAGTCAGTGGTAATTAGCAGACCTGCGCGCACATTTTCTGCACATCACTGAGGGATACAAATGTGTTCCTACATGTCATCTACCGCAGACCCCACAGCAGAAGGAGGATGTGTATAAACACACACCTATTAAGGTTTTTATGAGAAAGCAGGAGTGAGATGAAGAGCTGATGAAAGATAGAGTAAAGTTAAAAGTTGTTGGTTTTTTTTACTTTGCTTTATTGCTAAATACAAATGGAAAAAGGGCAGAATTTTTACCAAAATAAATAAACAATTTGGTAAATTCCTCATGCAGCTCATTAAAACTAAATTATACTTGCAGGCTGACATAATATCACTGGAAAATCTCCAGGTTTTTTATGGGCTCATCAGTCGGCAGAGGTTGCAAGTTTGCCTGTGTGTCTCATGGACTTTTGAAAAAAGACACATGGGATCAATTACTTCAATAAATCAGCCGCTTTTACCAATAAAGTGGGAAACACTGGTTTTGCAGCTCTAAAGCTCAGATGTACGTTCAACAGAAACAGTAAATCAAACCTTCTGAAAAGTGATGAAATTAGTTTACTCGGAATGATATCGTATAGTTTTCCGATTTTCTTATTTTTCTCTCAAGGCTGGCCCGCCCACTGCACTGCACAGCCTCTCTGAGCTGAACACTGTGTGATTTTCCATTACCAGCGTCACGGCTCTGCATGCCTTTTGGCATTTAATGATGTAACAGAGAGGCACTCAATCATAATGCACATATGAAACAAGAAAAGGGTTTTACTTCCATGCTGAAACATCCTCTCCTTTATCTTTTTTTTTTTTTTAGACACCAAGTACTGTGCTTCTGCGGAAGGAAACAGCATTCTCCTAACCTCCGTCTTCAGCCACGACAGCTGAACTCTCCTGTGCAGAGACCCAGAGGTCAGGAAGCCTTAGCAGAACCTTTCCCATGCATGTTTCTGAAACTATTAGGAGTTGGAGTGCAGACACGTGGCAATTAGTTCCACAATTGCATGTGATATGTAGTGAGATTATCAAATCAATCTGGGCTCTTGAGCTCCCGTCCCCCTCCTCATCCCTCTGTACTTCTGCATCTCTTTCTTTATTTGCTCCTCCTGTGTCTCCTAATTTCTTTTTTGAAGTTTACATTATGAGCTGCAGCCTCATTACTCTGATGCCTGCAGGGTTAAGATCACTCTCTCCAACTTTATGACCAGCATCTGGACAACACATGTTTGCAGAGGCCTCACCTCCACATCCCACTGCTCCCTTCTTCCAATCACTTTATAATATCCATTTTATTCTTTCAGGGTTATCTGATACAGTGACGCATCAGCTTGTCCAACCAGACGTTTGTCACTTCTGGTTGATTTTACTGATTAAAAACATGGATGCCAGTGGAGACACAAGGAGAAACTGATTTTATCCATTTAAAACAAAGGTTCATCTAATAAAACCAAGCCTGCTTATGTCTATGGTACCTTAAATATAATATGTTTGCCACGTTATCTTGCCATTAAAGTCCATAAAACATAAGTCACATAAGTAATTTCCAACAAAAGATTTCAACCAAAGTCACAAAACAACAAAATTAAACATACTCCTGTGTGCTGTGATGTAAAATTGCTGATTTTTTTTCTACAGACTTTGGTGCAGCTCGAATGCAGTTTATTGGTTTATTACAAAGCTAGAGTCAGAACAGAATGTCAAATGCATGAAAAGGCAGCTTGCATATTCTTAAAGATCTGATAAAGTGTAGACTTCCCAAATGGCACCCATGTTTTCGGTGAAAGCTGAAATCCCGACATTATGTACTTTTCCTCAGAGCTGGTGTTGAGTTGTGTCATTATGAGCAAAATGGGTCGATATTTTGCATGTTGATATTATATCACTTTTGAGACACCAATACCATTTTTTTATTTGCATATCATTTTTTAACTGATGTTACAAGTAAACATTAAACTTTTGGATTAGCATAAAAAAATTAATTGATGTTTCAGTCCACTAGATGGCGCCAAGTGCTCACTCTCACTAGAGCTGTCGAGTGAATATGTCGCAAAATGATTTCACAATTACTCGTATTGTATTGTGGTGTCTCTGGCAATTCCCATCCTGAACAAGAACCTCTGCGCCAAAAACAAATACTTTCAGATCCAGATTTGGTCTGTAGATTGCATCTCCATCACTACTCTCTCCCTCTTGACTACAGAAAAGTGCATCAGAAAACAGTGAGTGTTTCATGAAGGCGATCAACTGCAGTCTGACATCTGGCCTTAAACACAGAGGCACATCGCTCAGACCAGCCCTAAAAGGTAAACACAGGTTTGAAAGGTCCCAGCAGGCCAGTGTCAGCTGACTGTTGATTCAATAAACTATCTGGTATCGCTTCCAATAATGACCAGCTGCTGCACATAATTAAGAAGAAAGAATGCCTCTTTCAGACCTCAGCAGATGCCTTAATAACTATGCTCGTGTGTGCGTGGACTTGATAATATCGTCTACAGGCTGATGTGGCTGCAGGCGGCATCTCACCGGCCCAGCAGGGCAAAGGAGAGAGGAGGAAGGGTGGAGGTAGACGGGCAGAAAGATGGAGGGGAAAATGGAACAACAGGAGTAGGAGGGAGGAGCTGAGGAGACTGGACCTCCTGACTGAAATTCCTCATGTCTCTTAGAGTCAACAAAAGTGGCCTAGGCTGATGGCGCTCACACTGGACTGTAATATGGAAAGATATGCAGCTTGGTTACAGTAAATATTACAGAAAGCTGGTGTTGACTGTTGGTAGGAGACAGAATCGAACCCGTGCTCTATGACCATTCACCCAAGGGTTGAATAGATAGATAGATAGATAGATAGATAGATAGATAGATAGATAGATAGATAGATAGATAGATAGATAGATAGATAGATAGATAGATAGATAGATCTCATGATATGAGACATGAAGAGGACAAAATAATGTAACAAATGACTGACTGAATGATGGAGGAAAAGAAGTGGTAGCAAATGAGAAACAGGGAGGGACTGAGGGAGAGTGGTTAAGTGAAACTGATGACACACATCCACAGAGACAGACGGACGGTGCTAAAATTATGTTTCCTCTATGAGAACATGTGCACCAGTCTTTCTGATGAATACTCCGCTGTTCATGAAACACTGCTCTGAACACACTGGCTGTCTGATGAACAGTGGACCTGTTTCTTCCTCTGCCTCACACTCTTCACGCCGAACTGACCTTCATCTAATCTCATCTAATCTCAATAATCTCTCATCCCTGCAGATGAGAGATTATTTTAACCCAAGTTGCCACTATGTCTCACTTTATGCCACTGACTCTGTCAGTGCTGTGCTGCCAAGCTCTGCTCAAAGTCTGCAGGAACACATGGGGCATCAAGGCAAGAATGCTCAGTCCAGGCCAAGAGAGAGAGAGAGAAGCAGAAAGATTAAAAGTTAAGTCTAATTTCTGCAGTTGACTGAACTGACTTCCTGGTCCACAGAGAAAACCTTCGCTCTGGGGCAAATGAGACAGAGTTGGACTGTTGGCAGGTACGACATCGTCAGCTGCTTCTTTTCAACTTCACACAGTTTGTTGGTTGAGTCTGAATGAAGAGCTGCCAAAACTCTGAAGTAATTGAATTCAGGGCCACATAATGTACTCGACTTGTGAAATTTAAAGCTTGAGTCCACCTTTTTTTTTTTATTATTTTGTTATTTGTGAAAGTTTAAAAGTTGTGAAAGTTTAAAAAAAAGAATAAATCTAATGTTTGCACGCCCGTCAATGCTGTAAATCTTTTTTAAAAAAATCAATTAATACATTTACAGTTAAGTGAAAAACCCATTTCAAAGATGTGTCACTGACTATAGGTAAAAAAAAACTGTGTGAAATATTCCTTTATTGTGACGAGGACTCAAGTTTTTAAGTTATAACACACTTACTGTCTCCTTATTGTAAATTCCAACCAGACCACCACATGTGTATTAATCCGCAGCTGAAGATAATTCCCAGACAAAGCATTACATAACTCTGTGTGACAGATATAATAATTTGTTATAAACAACCCAGCTGTTTCAAAGGTTCCTTTACCCATTTCTTCAAGATGGAGTAAGTACTGAGGGCCAGACTGACACATTATTATTAAAATATAGAGGTGTATACAATATATAAAACATGTTATACATCCCTTCATTTTATCTGATACTTACATACAAATATAAACTTTGAGCACTCACATTTCTAATGCTATAGACTGGTGGCAATTTCACTGTGCAAAGCAGGCAAGGCCAGGTTGATGTTTCAGTCAAATGCGACTCATGATTTATTATGGGGTGGACCTCTGGATTCATGAAGGGGCCCCGAGGTCCTTTTTGTCTTGGGCCCCCAAAGTCCCTAGAAATGTCTCTGCATCTTGGGAAAATCAAGCTTGTCTTAACTGTCAGGAAGAGCTGATAAAAGTGAGAGTTTCCCTGCGAAGAAGTGACAAGAGACTGAGAGACGTGAGAGATTAACTTGAAGCCACCTCAGACTGAAATGATAATACTCATGTCTGTGGCTTCAGTGTCATGTTTTGTGAATGACGATGTGTTCATGCATTTGAGTTACCACATACTGTATATGCAGCACCAGCTGCAGATAATTTCACTTTGTCAATGCAAATTGCTCCAGTGTTATTACAAGCTGTTTCTCTGCATGGACTTTGCATCAAATACCATGATGTGGAGATCAGCTGCGGTGATACTGACTGGATGGTCAGAAACGAACGCGTCCTGTTACTCTACACAGGAAGTCCTGCCTCACTGTGGGTCAAATGGGCTCTTTAGGGAAAGTGAGTAGAAATCTGGGTGTGTCAGAGCAGAATCACACACTCATTACTTGTGTAACAGCATTTAAAGACACATACATCACAGAAACACACATGCACACGCACACAAACAGGTCTGAGAAGAGACGCACCCATGCCCGAGGATTTATACTGTGAGTCGCAACCACATTTCAGAAAATTACACAGACAAAGAGCCAACTCGGTGATCTAATACATATTGACACACACCTATAGCATATGCACGCTAGTAATCATGAACAAATGCCAATGTTGTTTGCAGATAACACACAAATAACTCAATCCATACATGGTCAAACTTCCCATGTGTCCCTGATGTGCTCCAATGGAGGAATAAGCTCCAAGGTAACACATCCAGCACAGGCAAACCCAGAGGGCAACTATGAATCAGTGAAAAAACCATGTTGAATTCAACCTATGTTCTAAAATAATCAAAAACCAGTACCTACAGGACATAATGATGACGCATGCAACAATAAAAAAAACTCACATTCATCCTAAACAATGCAGATTTGTCCAGTGAACACAACTCTTATGCAAATTTGGCCAATAATTAAGGCTTCTGCTGTTTCATCTACTGTACCAAAACGGTCCACCAATCAACCCAGACCCTTTCATTCTCAAACCATTGCTGACATCAAGTTCTAACTCACTGTAAGTGACGGGGTAAAAAACAAAAATGGGGCAAGACAAGTCTACCTGGCCCAGTAAAACCAAGTACCCAAACATAAATGATGCTGAGGAGGAAAAAGCTCAGTTCAGTGAATATCTTCTCGCTGCTCATTCAGCATTTGTGCCAGAAAAAAAAATGGCGTTCCTAAAAATTAAATGTTTTGGATTTTCTTTATACCTACAAAGAACTAAAAACAAAATGTCTCACAAGTTGTCAGTTTTATACTTTTTATTGTGGGTAAACAAGCCATTTACCTTTAGAGAGAATGTTTTCCCCTATTTCTAGTCATGCAGTCATGCAGCCTATTGATGTGTCTTATTAAGACAGACAGACAGACAGATCATCTTTTCATTATTGTATCCCAATAACAATATTAGAAGTCTTGCTGTGTTTTACAGTGGACAGTTAGAACAAATCAGCCCACTGTGGGAATGCAGATTAAGTGTTGCAGAAGTGTTAAAATGCCCCGAGAGGGTAATTTTCCCAGTATTGTTGACAACCCCCTCCCCCCCACTCATTATCCAAATTCCTTACATTCTTTCATTTCTTAACAGCAGGGTGAGAGTCTTTGTCACTGCTGTGCCACTTCCCTGTCTGACCTGCACCCACTTGCAGAGGGAGAGACTCCAAACAGAGTGATTAAAGTGGCCATCCCAACTGTCAGAGTGAGTCATAGCTGCAGAAACAGGGCGGAGGAGACACTGATCACTGCAGATTATCCGTGAACAGGCTCAAACTGGAACCGTTTTCATTTTCCCCTCTTCTTCAGACTGGCTAAGTGTGAAAATCCTTCCACTGCCCTACACCCCCATAATCCTTTTTTTAAATGTTTTGACTGTCATGTCCTCTTACCTGTCTCATACACACAGAGTCAGTATAAACACATACTAAAGCTGACACAGACAACTTTTTGCCTCAAGCTTGTCATTATAATGTTAAAACTGACTGCACAGTTGCATTCGACCTTGTTTTTGTGCAGCCTTACAATGGCTTTGAGGAAAACTATATGCATCTTCATGACAGTGATCAAACAGGAAGCACTCGGGATGTGAAAGTTGCCTGTTAACTTAAAAATCTCCAGAGTGTGAGAATTAATGTGGATTGGGGTGCAATGGGAACAGAATAAAGAACAAGAAAACACCACACTACTAAACTTAATCATCTCCATTCTTCTTCTCTACTCCACCTTGCCTTATTGCCATTGTTCTGCCTGTGTGTTTGCAAGAGCAATAAAGAGGAAAAACACTCCTCCACTGTGTTCAAACAGAGGCTCCAGAGATATTAGTTAGTTAGGAACAGTGTCCTCACACAAACACTGCAGCTCCACAGCCACATACTGCAGATCTTATTTACGCCATATATGCTTGATATTTTCCTACATGCTTTACAATAATATGATGATGATCTCCGAGTGGTAGATGGTACTAAAGAGTGGAGAGGTACAGCTACTTTGTGGGTGATGAAATGCATCATATAACCACAGAGTCTTAGGCTGGAGACCCCAGACTCACGTCACTCTCCTCCAGGCTTCTCACTGCTCTCTGCAGTGATATAAAGTCAAACGTGTCAGTGGCACTGATGTTGTTCAAAAGTGGGGTGGATTTATTGTTTAGCTCACAAAGGGGTTTCATAACTCATCCTCTGACTGTACGCGTAATTGCAGCACTGTAATGCGTAGTAAACACAACCTAACATGGCAGTTTGGCATTTATGCCGTGGTTTGGCTCACACGTCGAGCCATAATGACGACAAACTGAAAACAACCAGGCACAGAGCCGCATGAGTTATGCTGAGCAGAACATTTCATTTACTTAACCAATTTAGCCACAAATAAACCAGTGAAGGTTTTATTTTTTATTCTTTACCACAGAAACATCATTAGACGCATTTTCACAGTTTCCAACAGGCACTCTTCAGATTTATAATCCTAGAAACAGATCAGCGTCAGATAGTAAAGCATAAGCCCTTATGTAATGGCCTTTGGACAAGACCCATACTTTAAGCACATAACTCCAGGTCTCCAGGTGTTAAACAGTCTGATGTCAGCAATCTTACTGCATGTAAAACAAACTATGCATTAACGCCAAAATCAACATCAGAATATTTAAATACCACAGATATGGTTGCTGACATAAAAATAATTTGCACCTGAAAGAAAGTCCTTATATGTCAAAAAACCAAAGTGGTGGATGCAGGAGCTAATGTTGTGTGTCTCACAATGCATTTCTTTGTGATTGCCATTTGTCATACTTGTGTGTCTCATGGGAAATATGTGCCTTAAACAGACTGCGATTGTTCTGCGGCTGCTCTGACTGCAGCACAGACACAGATGCCCCTCGTTCCACTTGGAGCCCTGCCACTGTTAAACCCACTCACAAAGCCACACCAGCACTCCGGGTCCCCAGTGCATCTGTGTATTCTTTAAAATGACTTATTACTTGTATAGATGGTGTACGACCTTACATTTTTACACTTTATTGCAATAGTTGTTTTTTGCTCATATTTTATTCTTTCTTGTATAGCTGTCTGTATCTTCTTTAACATTGTATGTGTTGTGTTTAAATGCAAACTTTGCATTTATCTTCAGAAGTTATCTGTGGGAAATTAAATTAAGGCTCTCTGTATTAAAGGCACACCAGACTTTCAGCAAAGGGAAGGGTGGGAAATGAAACAAACCAATGTCAGCAAGGTGCAGCTTTGCAAACATGCACCACTATGTGGCCGAAACGTCCTCTCACATTCTTTACGTGTCTCATCTGCACTCGATCGTCAACAATGTGCCTCCAGACAGACAGACATCTCTGCAGATTCTGTCTGATGCATGACTTCACAAGGCTGTGTGCACACACACACGCACACAGACACACACACACTCAGTGGTGTTTCAAGGCAGTTTTAAGCCCCAGGCAAAAGGGTCCTTGGGAGCCCTGCATCAAACCAAGACCAAACCTTCATGCCGCCCCCAAACTGAAAGCAAATGCCTATAAATCTGCTGTTCAAAGTAGCTGTTGTTAGAGTCATTATCCCAAGTATTCCTATCATTATATTCTGTCCTTAGTTTGTTGTGTCATTTATGTTTTGTTTTTCCCTGCTCTGTAAAGCAGCCTTCAGTACCTTGAAAGGCCCTATACAAATCTAAAATACAATATGTTAGCACAATTTTTGTCATTTTAGTCCAAACAACAAAAAACAATATTCCGTTTACAGATAAGAAATGCAGCTGGAGGCTGAGACACTTTCACACCAGCAGGGACAAATCCAAAATCCAGAAATTTGACTTACAGAGCAAAGAAGCACATGTAGCAAAACTTCTGCAAATATTTTTGTTCTCATATCCTGTGTTTCCATTATGCTACAGTACAATTTGAAAAGGTAAAGCCCTGGGTCAGGCTTACATTTCCACTGAGAACAGTACCTTTACTTTGTAGGCGAGGTGTGGGCCATGCCTGATGGCTGCATCCTCGAGATACATAGTGTGACATCGTAATCGAACATGACTGCGGGCATTGAAGAAGCAACAGTTGCAAGGAAGTGAAATTAGGCCCTTTTTCCACCACAATTAGCGACATATATTACCAGGAACTTATTTACCTGGGTAAATTAGTTCCGGGTAATCTATGTAGTTTGTTTTTCTGCCACACCTCAAAGTTCTTGAGTGTTGTTGATGATGTACAGTCAAAACATTTAACACGCCGGTGGTTCATTTGATTGCGTTTGTTTCTCAAAACCTGTTTCATGACCTTTAGAATGATACCTGCTTTCACAGTTTCCCTGTGTCTCCAAAAGTCTCAAGAAAAAATAACACAAGAAAAAGACACTAGATTTGTTACTATTTACTAGTCTGAATACTGGCTAATTTCAGTGGAAACGTGCTGAGGTTATTTAATTACCCGGGTAAATGAAAAAAGTTCCTATGGTGGAAAAGGGCCTGGCATCCAATAAGCTGACAGTCATTACCGTACCATTTGACTCTGGTACCCCAAGGGAAGGGCGCCAAAGAATGGAACGGTGGGGGCTCATCAATTTGGCACTATTCTTAATGGAAACTTATTATTCCTAGTGGAAATACGTACCATATTGTAACAAACCAAACTGTTCCACTCAATGGAAACACAACTATATACAGTATGTAGGCCCTGCAGACAACCCCATCCATACTATTACATTTCCAGTTCTGTATCAGAAGTAATCACTGTCCTTATTTACAGACTCCTAATTGAAATTAAGAACATGGATTTGTTTAATAACACCAATGACAGCTGACAATCTGGTGATGGACATTAGGAACCAATGAGGAATGAAATACAAGGTCTCCAAAATGCTGTTTTCCAAGGTCTCCAAAATGCTGCACTAAAGTTTTCACTTTAAAAGTGAGGCAACAATGTTTTGAAATTTCTCCATGTAAAACGCCAGGATAGAGTGGACAGCAGGCATGTTAGAAACATTTGTAAATGAAAACAGAGACATGGGGATGAAGCCTCTCATCCTGAGGCTGCTTTGCTTACCCTGTTGCAATGCCACTATACACACACGCGCACACACACACACACACACACCTTTTAAACCCACTTCTGAGAATTCACCCCCCCTCCTTCTAAAGTCCTGCTGTCAGACCGACTCAGTGTCTCCTTTCATCCCTCTACCTGCAGGCTTCTCTCCTCAACAGCTCAGCTTCATTTTATCTCAGCCTGCTCCAAACGAGGCCAAACACACCCGCAGGACCCTGGACCTGGCGCGCCCCGTCTCCCACCTCACCCACTCACCCACTGTCATACCTGTCAGCCCTGCTGTTTTAAAGCCTTGTTTCCGCAGGTTTGTGCCGAATCAGACGGAGGGAGCGGTGATTAAGGGTTAAAGCCTAACACAGCAGCTCTTTCATCTTTCCACGCAGTGTGCAATTTGGATGCCGACAGACACACGAGGAATAAGTGCATCGTAAAACACGGCAGCAACAGTAGCAACAGGTCTTGGAGACCCACACTGACAACCTGTGGACACATGCTGTTTCTCATTACAACACGCTCCTGTGTGCGGACCACCATGAACACAATGGAGACACATTTACTCTTACACACATCATCATGGACGTGCACACGCAGTCCTGCCCTTTGACCTCTGACCAGATAAGAAAGTCAGTTTTTATTCATTACTTCTTCAGTAGGGATGCAGTGGTAGAGCAAGTCGTCTTTCAGCTGGAGGGTTGTGGGTTTGATTCACCAGCTCCACTAGTCTGCATGCCGATGTGTCCTTGGGCTGAACATTTAACCTCGCGTTGCTCCTGATAGCTGTACCGGCAGCGTGTGAATGGGTATGAATGAAAAAAATGAGTTGCAATGAATGTGTGAGTGAATGGTTGTGAATGAGTGAATGGCAAAACTGTAGTGTAAAGCAGATTTGAGGTCATTAAGACCAGAAAAGTGCTACATAAATACAGACCATTCACTATCTACCATTCTTTTGATAGTACACACACACACATATATATATATATATATATATATATGTATATATATATACATATATATATATATATATACACACACACACACACACATATGTAGCCTATAGCATTGATTATCACTTCCAGTATTTAATTAAGGAAAAGATGCAACAGTTTAGTGTTGGTCACTTTGCTGTTTGCCCGGCTGTGCTTGAGAGTGTTTGTTGATGTTAGCAGACACCATTCTTATGCGAAACCACAACCCACTTGCTACTTACTATGCCCTACCTGAGTAACACTGGGCTTGAGTCAGCCACCGATGTTGATGGCTGACTAAAAGATGTGACGTATTGTATGATGGAACATCACATCTTTTTAGATTTTTGTGGAAAATCTCACCTAAATCCAATTCACATGAGTCAGTGGGGTCTCCACCCCACTGTAGGCAATGGAAGAGTCTTAATTTTGTAAGTCACATCATGAACTAGGGCGCATATGTCAGTATAGGCCAATAATGGCTTTAAAATGTATTACAGAATACTGGGAAACGCAGCAAGATCCTCCAATATACGCGTATGACCAAAACAATGGGCTGAGTAGGCTGCTTCCTCCTTGACTTCTATTGTGCCCTTCTTTATTATTTATATCCACACCTGATACAACATGAGTATGCAGAATATTATGTCAAATTCACTATGTCAGAGAAAAAAAAAATACCTCTTTGAATCGAATATTGGCAAAAGAAAAAAGTGCACATAATAATTAACCTTATACATACAGTCTTTTCAAAATCACCATTTGTTAAAAAGTGTATGGTTACTGGGAGAAACGTGAGTCAGTGAGGTAAGATGAGGTACTGTACTGTTATGTTGTTAAACTAATAATTATGAGGCAGCCCTTTTTATCACTTGAGCACCTGCCCTCCAAAATGTCGTTATTCTTCAAAAAGTTACTTCCAACCAACAAGACGCAGGTTAACGCGCATAAGACAAGTTCTTAAACTCGCCCCCGTTATTTGTACAACTTTAAATCCATAAGCAGCTTTAAGTTAAAAACCTTCTCACCAGATCGCTATGCGCTCCTTCGGGTAGTCGAGCCTCTCGATGCAGCCCAGGTAGTGCGGCAGACTGTGCGCCGCGTTACGAGCCACGATGGCGATCAGAACCTTCGGCTTGAGGAGAGAGGACTCGGGTTTGACCTGCTGCACCAGCGTCTCGTGCTCCAACGACGCGCCGCCGCCGCGCACCAGAGCGGCCAACAGCGCGCACAGCACACCGAGTCCCGCGGCAGCGACCACCCGCATCTTCGCTTCCACGGTTCCGCCGCGATTCTCTCCAAACTCTGGAGCCGGAGTGTGAAGAGAGAGAGAGAGACTGTGCGAGAGGAGGAGGGAGGGAGGGAGGGAGGCATCAATGGGGCGGGAGGAAGAGGGGGAAGAGGGGGAGAGGACGCTGGGCCTCCTACCTCCTCTTTTACATTTTCTACGTTCCTGCTGGTTGCCATAAAGTCAATTTCTTTCATCTCCACAATGTTATCCATACTTCTATCCAAGCCTTTATGGGGCCCTAAGCTGAATTTGATTTGGGGGCCCCTCTCCCACCACCTCAGAGTAGCAGGTGCTGGACTATTATGGATACAAATGTAACACTACACATTGCATTAATTATACTGCAGGTGTGTTATTTACACCAAACCAGTGCTTCCGTATTCAAAGTGAAAGACTAAGTGTGGTGATACTGAACTCAGATTAAACAAGTAAATCAGTTCAATGACTTTTGGTTTTTAAAACTAAAAACAGCAACTAAATCTTCAACTCCAAAATAAAAACAAAGAATTTTGTTTGTTTAAAAAAAACAAACAAACAAACTTATTCCTGAGTGTTTCATTTCTTTTTTCCATCAAGTCCTCAACATTGAACGCCTCTTGGAAGCTGCCGAGCTGGAGACCATGAAGTCACCCTCTCTGACATCAGCCTACCAGACTTGTGCACTTTGTTTTCCCTTTATAAACATATGTGGACCTTCTGAAAAAGCTTTTATTTGTTACAGTAGCAGAGGTTTATCTGAAGAGGCTAAATCTTCTATTCACATGCAACATTTTCATTATAATTACCCAATCTCACATCTTTATAATGAACTGTATATACTGCATATACAGGACTACTGGATGCGTTCTAGTTGATTGTGTTTATTCCGCAGCTGGGATATAAAATTTAGATTTATTTAGAAAGCTAATATTTCAAGTATCCCATTCATTTTTTTTCCATTAATTGTCCAGGATTACCAGGATTTGGTGGTTAAGTTTATCACAGCTCATGATTCTGAACCAAAATGATGTTTTTTTTTTTTTATTTACATCTACAAAGATGCATATTATTGGGATTGTTTCTAAGCTCTTGTGATGCTTTTGGTTACCATTTCCTGGTTATGACTGCATCTAGTTTGAAGCACAGTAAGTAAACTGTGGTCGTCGTAGCAACAACATCCTCCACAAAAACAAAAACAGCAGCAAGAGAACTGAAACAGCAAACAATCACAGTCAATCACAGAGCTATAATCAGCTGTTCTCGTGTCAGAGAATCTGGTAAAACTCGACTTTTCCTCACTACGTTGCATATCACCACTGGCAATGCTCCCAACTCCCGATGAGAACTGGGCCAAAATCACTTGTGAAGTACATCACTGTAAGAATGTTACTATGGCACATATGAAACCATTTGCCCAAACATCATATTCAAAGTGTTTCTTTTTGTAGAGAACATAAAAATCATAAAAGTAAAAAAAAAAAAAAAAAAAAAATTCAGAGAGACCAGGCTGCTGTAAATTTCGTGAGTTTGCACAAACTATACACTTGCACTCTGTACATAATAGTTGGTTGATTTTTTTTCACCTTATTTGGTTGCATTCAAATTTTCTATTTCTTACTCTATATAGCTGTGGTGTACAGTATTTTATATTTTATTCTAATTGCATTCTTTCTATGTCCGTCATGTTTTATCTCTATTTTTTATTCTCGTTTACATGCAATTTCCATTCATCTCTTATATCTTTTTTTTTTTGATGGGATGTTTTAAGAGTTGTAAGTGCCTGAAACCGTGTTGCGGTGATCAATAAAAGGATCAATAAAGTATGTGTATCTATCATTTTGTTTCCTGCGATGACAGGACTACAAACTGCCAAAGGCAAAAAAAGAAAAATAAACAGTCTCATCACCATAATCATCATCAACATCTAACTGTTGTGCCAAACCAATTTGACAGCATAATACAAACACGCAACCATTAAAGACAGAGTCCAAAAGTTGGAAATCCACTTGATTGCAGCATCACTAAGTCTATTCTTCACAGATAAACAGCCATCTTCCATCACTATTATAATATGACACTGTTTTCACATATATGATTACAGTAACCCTCCAGTAACCTTTTTTAATTATAGTTTGGGGACAACAGACAGACAAGTAAAGACGACTAAAGCCAGCTCACTTGCGTCCTTGTCTCAACTCAGCTCTGTTTATTTAAGCCAGGATCTCTGCCACCTGGTAATGTTTTCCCTCTTCTCTTTCTGAGGTAATTGGACTTTGCTGCCATGGTCTGTGCTGCTGGATGTTCTTAGTCACAAAAGAAGAGAGAGAGAGAGAGAGAGAGAGAGAGATGTTTTCACTTGGTCTCATCATGAACCTCAGCTCCCTCTAGTGCTTTCCCTTGAGAAAAAAAAACACGAAGAGGGTCGCCACAAAATTACAGCCTTCACATCCACACAAACCTGCTCATGCCCCACGATAATGATGAAAATACACACACACAGATGTTTACGCTTCTATCACAGTGAGGACCCTCATAGACATAATACATTCCCTAGCCCCTTACCCCAACCTTAACCGTCACAATTAGATGCCTAACCCTAACCCTAAAACCAGGTCTTAACCCCGAAAAAGCCCTTTTAAGGGGTGAAAAAAACACGAGGATCAGCCAAAATGTCCTCACTTTGTCAAAAATGTCTTCACTTTATTTTATACAATTTTTGGTCCTCACTCTGCCGCAAGTACAAGAACACACACACAAATGCTCGGAGAAAGCTTTTTTTTTTTAAACCTAGTGTGACTTTTACACAGCAAAGGTTAAAGATCAGGATCGTCAGAGTCGGAGTCCACAGGCGAGCCTGTGTCCTCACTCAGTCCGACCATGTCCTCACTCACTTTTCATACTATTCCTGGTGCCAAACCAGACATAGACTGAAATTAAAAAGAAAAAAAAAACACATAAATAAATAAATAATTTAATATTCAGAACAATTAAAAGACAAAAACAAAAAAAAAGCAAATGTAAACAAAG
Organism: Brachirus orientalis; assembly: GCA_016785285.1. Classification (NCBI taxonomy): domain Eukaryota; kingdom Metazoa; phylum Chordata; class Actinopteri; order Pleuronectiformes; family Soleidae; genus Brachirus; species Brachirus orientalis. The sequence continues at coordinate 12,906,141 of JAFBJR010000180.1, forward strand.
ACAAGAATACCACTACTACAGTACTAATAATAATAACAACTGTATTTATATAGCACTTATGAAAACGCAGGTTTACAAGGAGCTTTGACAGACATAGAACTTGATACAAAACAACACTATAGCAAATTTCGTAAAATTAGAACAGCAGTTAAATAACAGCTAAATAAAGGCAAGAGAACAATAAAAACAAAAAGACTTCAGCCCAAAGCAGGCAAATAAAAGAATAATGTAAGATTTTAGTCTGATTAATGTCTTTAAACTTAGTTCAACAATACAAAGGAAGTTCTCTTCCTATGTATTGTTCTGTACGTTCTGTTCAGATGCCCAAAACACAGCCTCACTTCTCATTTCTGGCCCAGTATCAAACTCCAGCACTCGCTCGGCCTGAGATCCATTTTTGTTATTACAGTGGCTCATGTTCTGCTTCCTCTATCTGCTTTGTAATTTTGGTTGCGCTGTTGACATGCAGCCATTTGTCTCTGTAACTGAGCTACATACAGATGACAGATAGAGCAGGACTGTTCCATTTGTTCTACTTAGGTTTGGGATAAATGTATGTTCCAAGAGCTGCCCACTCTTTTTTTTTCCTGGATTGTTAAACTGTGGTTGCACAGAAAGTAGAAGAAGCGTAGCTTAAATGGCTGCTCCAGCTTTTAATCGTAGGGCTGTGAACCTTTGTGAGTAGAGTCAATAAATAGAGTTTCACTCCAGGATAAATATGCATCACGTGAATATTAATGCAAAAGTTGATACAAATCCAAAAATCCTATACAGTGTATTGTACACTTCATTATGCACAGACAGTAAAACTGCAAATGAAAGCATTTTACCCGAGTCATGTCGTGAGCCATTTTCTTCTTCTTTATGGAAGAAAAATATTTGTTACAGAATTATATTTTGGAAATAGCATGAGATGACTAGCACATATGTTCTAAAATGAGTGTATCGGGCTGATACCTGTATTGATATTGGACAGGAAGAAGTTCCATCGTAATACTCCAAACCTTGTTTATGGAAAACATGACGCGCTGACGAGGAGGTGACAGGAAATCCAGACTTAAGTAGAGGAGTCCTGATGAGCCGATTGAGTGCAGCTGCGGTGATTAGGGAGCCTGCCCAGCCGTGCCACCAGCCACAGAAATAAAGTTCACGTCAATGGGAAAGACACAGACAGGAAATGAAACAATAAAAGCAGGAAGTGAATCAAAAACTCCCCCAGCCAGGAGACAGCCCCCCCCCCCCAAGGAACGACACCTGGCTTTCTACCGGGTTTATCTGGGAACTCACGGTAAAAGTCCCTGAGGAGAGCCGGATCCAAAATCTGGACCCTGGAAACCCAGGATCTCTCCTCAGCACCATACCCCTCCCAATCAACCAGATACTGATACCCCCTACCTCACCGCCGGACATCAAGGATCTTCCTGACAGTGTATGCTGGGAGGCCGTCGATCAGCCGGGCGGGTGGAGGGAGGTCCGGAGGTGGGGCTAGGTCGCAGGTCGCAACAGGCTTGAGGAGGGAGACATGAAAGGTCGGGTGAATCTTCAAGGAAGGAGGGAGCTTGAGCCGCACAGCAGAAGGGTTGATGACCCGGTCCACCTCAAAAGGCCCAATGTAGCGTGGCGCCAGTTTCCTCGATTCCACCTGGAGAGGGAGGTCCCGAGAAGAGAGCCATACCTTGTCCCCGGGACGATACTCGGGAGCCGGGGTGCGATGTCGGTCCGCCAACTGTTGGTTCCTACGGGCGGAGCGAGTTAAAGCTGCCCTGGCTGCTCGCCAGACGGCTCGACAGCGCCGGAGGTGGGAACAGATGGACGGGATGGCAACCTCCTCTTCCTGGACAGGGAACAGCGGGGGCTGGAATCCATAACTGGCCATGAAGGGGGTCATTCCCAAGGAGGTGTTGGTTAGGGAGTTGTAGGCATACTCCACCCACGGGAGGTGGGCGCTCCAGGAGGCGGGGTGCCTGGCCGTGATGCAGCGGAGCGCAGCTTCCAGGTCCTGGTTAGCCCTCTCTGATTGCCCGTTCGACTGGGGGTGGTAGCCCGAGGAAAGACTTGGGGATGCGCCCACGGCTTGACAGAAGGCCCTCCAGACTTGTGAGGAGAATTGTGGACTGCGGTCTGAGACAATGTCCTGTGGGATGCCATGGAGCCGGAAGACATGGTAGATGAATAGGTCAGCAGTTTCGAGGGCTGAATTATTGAGGGGGGTGAAGTGTACGCATTTGGAAAATCTGTCCACAATGGTTAGTATTACCGTATGTCCGTTGGAGGGAGGCAGACCGGTGACGAAATCCACGGTGATGTGAGACCAAGGGCGGCTAGGAACAGGTAGGGGGTGAAGAAGACCAGCTGGAGGACGGTGAGAAGACTTACTCCGGGCGCAGGTGGTGCAGGCAGCGACGAACCCTCGGACATCCCCAGTCATTGAGGGCCACCAGAACCATTGCTGCAAGAAGTGGAGAGTTCGCAGTGCCCCCGGATGGCAGGCCAGTTTGGATGAATGCCCCCACTGTAGCACCTGTGAACGGACTGAGGTGGGGACGAACAGACGATTAGGTGGACCAGAACCAGTGCCTCCACTCCAGAGACAACAGCAAGAAGTTCTCTATTCCCAATGTCATAGTTCATCTCGGCAGGGGATAACTTACGGGAGAAAAAGGCACAGGGGTGGAGCTTCTGGTCAGCTGGGTTCTGTTGCGACAACACTGCCCCGATACCGGTGTTGGAGGCGTCGACCTCGACGATGAACTGGAGAGAAGGATCCGGGTGCATCAGGACAGGAGCGGTGGTGAATAGCTGCTTGAGAGCGGCGAAGGCGGCGTCAGCCTCCGGAGACCACTTGAAGGGGAGCGAGGTGGAGGTCAACCTGGTGAGGGGAGAGGCAACCCTGCTATATCCCCGGATAAACCTACGGTAGAAGTTAGCAAACCCCAAAAACTGTTGTAATTGTTTGCGGTTTGCGGGCACGGGCCAGCCCACCACCGCTTCTATTTTCCTGGGGTCAGGCTTCAGTCTGCCCTCAGCCAGGATGTAGCCCAGAAAAGTAACAGAGGGGACATGGAACTCACACTTCTCTGCCTTCACAAACAGCTTGTTTCAAGAAGCTTTTGAAGCACTAGTCTTACATGTTGTCTGTGGTCCTCCTGGCTGGAGGAGAAAATCAAAATGTCATCTAGGTAGACAAAAACAAATTGGTTAAGCATATCTCGTAAAATGTCATTGATCTTGGAATACTGCTGGAGCATTAGTCAGTCCAAAAGGCATGACAAGATATTTGAAGTGTCCAATGGGTGTATTAAAAGCTGTTTTCCACTCGTCCCCCTCCTGGATACGGACTAAGTGGTAGGCGTTTCGAAGGTCCAATTTAGTGAAAACGGTTGCTTTAGAGAGGGGTTCGAAGGAAGGGTCTATTAATGGCAGAGGATATTTGTTCTTCACGGTAATGTCATTCAAGCCTCGGTAGTCTATGCAGGGTTGAAGAGTTTTGTCTTTTTTGGACACAAAGAAAAATCCAGCCCCGAGAGGTGAGGAGGAAGGTCTAATCAGGCCTGAGGCAAGGGATTCAGAAATGTATTTTTCCATGGCCTCCCTCTCGGGGCGGGAGATGTTGTAAAGTTTGGTCGTGGATAAGGTCGCGCCGGGAAGAAGGTCAATGGAGCAGTCATAAGGTCTGTGTGGGGGAAGTGACAGGGCTCGAGACTTGCTAAACACCTCGCCTAAATCGTGATACTCGGGAGGCACCAAAGTGAGGTCGGGGGGAGTGCACGGTGAGGTGGAAGGGTGAGTAAGGGGTCTAGCTGATCGTAAACAGTGGGTGTGGCAAAAGGTGCTCCAACTAATTACCATGGAAGTGAGCCAATCTAGGTGCGGGTTATGTAGCCTAAGCCAGGGGAGTCCTAACACCATGGGAGATGAGGGTGAAGAAATCAAAAGGAAGGAGATTAATTCATGGTGATTACCAGATAGCTGTAAGGAGAGGGGCAGTGTCTGTTGGGTTATGGGAGGCAGAGAGGAACCATCGATAGCACACACTGTACGGAGGGGCGTCACCGGAGTCAAAGGAAGGTCCAACTGTCGAGCTAGGTCCGAGTCAATAAAATTCTTGTCAGCCCTGGAGTCGATTAACACCCTAAGAGTGTGTGAGGTACCCTGGTGGGTGAGAGTGGCGTCTAGTTGAATGCGTTTGGAGGAGAGGGGTGTTGTGTTAGCCTGGCTCACGTGGATTCTCCTCTGCCCGGGTGAGTGCCCCCTATGTGGTCAGAAGTCACAAGTGCGCCCGACGCACTTGTCCAGCTGCAGGTCCAAAGGAGGTGAGGCTGAGGAGGAAGCAAACTCAGGAGCAGAGGTGAAGACAGACGGGAACGCCCGGAGAGATGTTTGCCTGGAGCCCCTGATCTCTCGGCGTCTTTCTCTCAGGCGATTGTCTATTCTAACTGCCAAGCTAATCATTGCTTCCAGAGATTCACACTCATCTCTGGTAGCTATTTCATTCTTGATTTCGTCATTTAGCCCCCAAAAAAAGGCAGTGAGTAACGCGGGCTCATTCCATCCACTCTCGGCTGAAAGAATGCGGAAATCAATTGAGTAGTCTGCGGCAGATCGGTCCTTCTGTCTTAGCTCGAGCAGTTTAGCCGCAGAGCGCCCATCTTTAAAGGGAGCATCAAATACTCTTATCATTTCCACAGTAAAAGAGTCAAAAGAGCTCAGGATTATGGAATTAGCTTCCCATAAAGAGTTAATCCAATCGGTGGCTCTTCCCCGAGCCAGGTTAAATACATAAGCTATGCGGGAGCTATCAGAAATGTACATGCTTGGCTGTTGCTGGAAAACCAGCCTGCACTGCCTAAGAAACTTATTACAGGCTCCTACCTCCCCCCAGTAGTAGTCCGGCGTAGGGATGATCAGTTCCCGGCGAGGAGGTGAGTCCGCAGCAGCCACAGGCGATGAATGGAGCTCCGATGGTGCGGCGAGGGGCAAGGGAGACGCTGCGGCGTCTGCTGGGAGAGAGACGAGGTGAGCGACGCTGGCGGAGAGTTTCCTGATCTCGTTCATTATGTCGTCCAGTGCCTGCTCATGTCTGCCCATTACTCCTCCCTGGGCAGCAAGAGCCTGCCTAAAAGCCACGGACTCAGAGGGGTCCATAGTTCTAGTCTGGTCAGCGCGTACTGTAACGATTCATGAGAATCGTATCAAAAAAAAGATGAACTAAAGGTGGACCCAAGAGGCAGGAACAAGTGAAGGCGAGTAAGAGGTTTTAATACAAAAAGGCAACGAAAAAACAACCAGTCAAAATACAAAAGAAAAACGCTGAGGCAGGCCGGCTGGCAGGGCTGGCTCAGGAAAACACCGGGGTCGGACGTGGAAAACATGACGCGCTGACGAGGAGGTGACAGGAAATCCAGGCTTAAGTAGAGGAGTCCTGATGAGCCGATTGAGTGCAGCTGCGGTGATTAGGGAGCCTGCCCAGCCGTGCCACCAGCCTCAGAAATAAAGTTCACGTCAATGGGAAAGACACAGACAGGAAATGAAACAATAAAAGCAGGAAGTGAATCAAAAACTCCCCCAGCTAGGAGACAGATCATGACATTTATTTTTGAACCCCAGAGGTCAGAAAAATCACAAAAAGTGGCCAGTTAGTAATTTATTTATTTTTTTAATTTAAGTGTGGTGTAACTGAAGTGAAATTGAAAAATAACATTTGCTGTAAACAAGTCAACCAATTTAATGGCTTTTGTTTGTAAAACTTAGAACAGATGTGTGATAAACGTGCAATATTCAGCTATAAAATACAACCAAATAACTTGAGATATGCACTATTTAGACATCCAAAAATATATCTCAATATTTTTTTGTTTTTGTTTTTGTTTTTTTCACAGTCTATTTTGGCCTTGGGCCAGCTGTGATGAAGGTGATGAAGGGCTGCACGATATTAGGAAAAAATGCACTGTAAGATAACATAGTTGAATACTGCAATAACGACTGTAACGACACGATTTGTGTAAATAAATACTAAGTGTGTGCAGACACACACACACACACTTCAGAGGACACTGCATTGACGTCCATTCATTTCCTGGAGACTTACTCTAACCTTAACCTAAACCTAACCCTAACCTCAGCCTAACTTTAAAGCATGTTTTCACCTTGAAATGTGGTCATTTATGTTATGGGGACTTGATTTTTGTCCCCATAAGAAAGACATGTCCCCATAATGAGGACCAAAGCAGGAGAACCCTGCTGTTCATCAGTGTTTGTAAAAAACATTGTGGCAATTGCCAGAGAAACGATGATACAATATTATCACGACGTTTTAAGTCATGACATTGCGATATACTCGCACAACAGCGCTATTGCGAGTGCACCATCTTGGGGACTGAAACTTCGATTGATTTTTTTTTTTTTTTTTAATGCTAGTCCACAAAAAAGTTCAATGTTTATTTGTAACATTACTCAAAAAAGTGATACGCTAAAAAAAAAAGAAATCAACACTTGGTGTCTCGTAAGTGTTATGATATTGCCAAGCAAAATATGGTGATATTTCACTGTCTCGATTTCCAAATCACTTGTTTAGCAAACATGAGGAAAGAGGCAAGAAATCACCAACATCATGTGACCTGAATGTGTCTGAGGGATGCAGTGATCACATGAGCTTTGTGGACTTAATTTGGGGAAAAAAGCAAAACAGGCAAGTATGATTTTGCATAAAGAATGAATTGCACTGATATTATTATTAGACATAAAAAGGTGGCAACCATCCATCCTTAATATAGATCACAATGTTTTTCTGAGACCAGTCAGTCTGGTGACGCTTAAGATGGAAAGCTTAAAGTTTTATGATGATGATTTATGAGTGACTCCATGCCTCTGCATCTGGCTGTCAGTGTGATGTACAGCTTTAATAGACGGAGCCTGATTATGCAGAGAGCAGCATGGGGGGAAACCCAGATCCAGCAGGTGGAGCTGTTGTTTCATTCGGAGGCTCCCTCTCAACTCTCACACTCAGACGCCCACAGTCAAGTTCCAGACAGAGTGAGAGGAAACCTCTCATCCCAGTCAGAGTGTGGAGAACATTGAAACAGTTCCTCTTTAAACAACTCCAGCTCCTGCAGCACCACTCGTCCTGCTCGCTGCTGCTCAGCCAATGCCACTTTGGCAGACTGCAGTAAAATACAAAACCAGTGCCACACCATGAGGCAATCAGGCTTCCGGCTTTCCATTTCCATCCTGACGACTGTGCTGGTCACTAAATCGATGCAGCTGAACCATCACACTGTGCCGTAGACGTTGTGTAGATGTGTCCAGGCGCTTGTGTAATTGCTCATGGAAAAAAAAAAAAAATATGGGGTGTTTACACTGAACAATTCGCTTCCTGAGATTTAAGTGGGTCACTTCTTGTTTGTGCGCAGCATGAATGCAAATGCGTCCACTTCTACCTTTGCCAAGCCTCGTGTGAACTCTGCACTGGGAGTAAAGCAGAGTATGGATCTGCAAGGAGAAGCCTTACATACAGATGGATGCAGAGTCTGCTCTGCCTCACGTTGTTCTCATTCATCATGTGCACTCTCCCCACTTAAAAGGCTGGACTCATCCACTCCAGGATTAAATACTGGATCCCATTTGATGACCAGATGGTTTTCCTTTTCTTCTTTTCTTCTTCCTCTTATTTTGGAAAGTGCAGGAGCTTTAGTCTGACAGTGGCAGTTAGCTGAAGCTACCTTTGTTTGCCAACTTTAGACACGTGGCAGACTGCTGAATCATGGATTTTTATGGCGGAAAACGGTACCGTCGGTCACATGGCGGGGTACCGGTTAGCTCTTTTGCCTCACAGTAAGAAGATCGCAGGTTCAAATTCAGGTTCGGGCAAGGGCCTTTCTGTGTGGCGTTTGGAGTTTGTATGTACTGTATGTGGTTGGTGGGTTTCCTCCCAGTTTTAACTATTTAAAAAGGGATTAATTGATTATCATGATAGTCAGTGACCAATTTAGTCATCGATTTATGATTGAGTCATTGTTGCAGCCCTGATAGTTACATAGATGGATGGAAAGGTTTTCCACACTGACACAGAGGACTATGGTTAAGAGGCTGGAGCTGACAACATCTGTAAATGAATGTGTTTAGAGCTGCTCGAGGTAGATTAGTCCAAAGTGGGTATTAGGCAGCCAGGAACTGCTACTGGAGAGAGTTGAGACACTGAGCAAAGGCCTGCTGGGCATCCAGGCAGCCATCCATCCCTTTCCCCCTCACAAGTGACTCATACTCTCTGCGTGGGCAGTTCATGTACACACACATACGCTCTCTCTCTCGCTCACACACACACACAAAACACTGTTTCAGCTTGTAAAAATAATTATGCCCCAAAACCTGTTCAAGCAACAAAAGAGGTACAAACAGCACGACAGCAACAACAAATACACAAACCACACTGGCCGTGCGTCAGTGAAGTTAAAGTTATGGTCCGTAATTTTGGTTCTGACGTTGTTGTGTTCTTTGTTTGTTTGCTTTTTAAAATCATTCTTGTTGGTGTCCTCTTCATGTTATAATAGCTGTCACTGAATCTTCTTCTTTCAGCTTCTCCCTTTAGGGGGCGACAAAGGTGACGAAGACGCAGCTGCTGGGCAGGAGGAAAAGAGGAAGACCACAGAGAAGGTCCATGACTGTTGTTAGGGAGGACATGAGGACAATCGGTGTAACAGAAGAGGACCCAAGGGAGTGGACAAGATGGAGGCAAATGATGCTAAATTTGTCAAAAAAAAAAGCTGGGGTCTGTGTCCCTCATAGCAACATCACTGAAGCTGTGTTTCCACCACGTGACAACGGTACGGTTCGGTACAGTTCAGTACATATTTTGTGTGTTTCCATTGGGAATAGTACCAAAATAACCAACGTAATGATTCCATTTTTTTGGCACCCTTCCCTTGGGTTACCAGAGTTAATGGACCAGTATGGTCCAGTTGGATTAGACCAGCTCCACCCTCGACAGTCAGGTGACTGGACGGCAGAAACACGTCACTCCATTGCAACCAGTGTTTCTTCAACGCCCGCACTGACGTTTTGCTCAGACAAACAGCCACAAACTGAGCAGGATGTCCTCCTTTGTTGACCGTAGTGTCACGTTCGACGATGCTGTTCGCGGTCGTCGCAGTGTTATGACCATCAGGCATCATCAGGAACAGGCCGGGCGTCACAGTGCAGTGAGGCAGGCTGTCCCACTTCCAACGGTCGTCATCCGCTCCTTCGAATGTGGCCAATGTTATCTTGGCTCTAAAGGATACGTCTGGGGGCTGCTTTGTGACCGACCACATCCCAGACTTCTTTGCGTTCCAGCAACAGAGCGTTCCAACACAAACAAAATGGCGTACGTTGCTGTGCAGCGGGGAATGAGTTCTACAACCATGTCCAAAAAAGAATTAATATGAATATATGAATTTTTTTGGTGTTCTTTTGGCTAAGAATGAGTTAATGAGGGGAAGAATTGGTGGCATAACCAGCCAGTGTAGTGTTCCGCCTGCTGTAATTTATTCGAAGAAGAAGACCGAGGATCGGTGACGTAACCAGTGTGTAGACTGGACCCTTGCAGCACCCGACGTCCGGGTTGATGGACCACACACTCCGAAGGACCCTGCCCCTTAAATGGGACACAGCCACAGTCTTCATGCTACAAAACAAACATCAATTGTTTTTTTTTGAAGCCTTGAGATTCGCACATTTGCACCCATTTTCAACTTCTTTCTAAACATTCAGACATTCGATTAGAAACTCCAACTCACTGTTTCAACTTCTCCTTCGTAGCAGTTTGTGGCAGCATGCCATATTGGCTTCAGCTCAGGCAGAAATCCCAGCAGCAATCCCACTGCAATTTCTTAAGAAATTTCCTTCTCTATTTAATTTATTTATTTTCTCCCCTGCACTGTTTCCATTTTAATGCTGGTTAATCCAGAACTTTCCGTTTTTATTTACTTTCTTTTTAATCCCTGGTGTTCCCTCATCCATAGACGATCCATTCATCATCTAGTATTGAATTTCCTTCTCTTCTGCTTCGCACAAAAACCCTCTCGATTATAGCTGTGGTAACTCTATCAGTGGTAGAGCAAGTTGTCTTTCAACAGGAAGGTTGTGGGTTTGATTCCCACCTCTGGTCAACATGTAGAAAGTCACTTAACGTTGCTGCTATGTTGTGATAGAAAACCTCTCTTCATAAATATGCTGTATGAAAGTGAGTGAATGGATGACAGGCAAAAACTGTAGTGTAAAGTAACTGTGAGTGGTCATCAGCATGACATTCAGGAGTCATCTGTAAGCCGTGGGTTTGTACTTATTAGGAAATGTCTGTTTACACCACTATGTTTCACATCAGTCATAATAATGGTACTCAATATTTAATGTGGTAAAACCACATTAAATACCACTGCACAAATGACCAATTGCAATATCAGTGACAACTAATGAGACACATAGAACTGATATTTTTGTCTATATTTACTTATACATGCCATTTATCTTATATAACCAGTTGATTTCATAAAATATAAGAAAGTGGTGAAAATTGTTCATCAGTATTCCCCAAACCTCAAAATGGTGTCTTGTTCTGTCCAAAAAAAACCATAACATATTCAGATTATTGTCACAGAGGAGCAAACAGAAAGACAGATTAATCATTTTAGTTTTATATTTTGATAATCAAAGGATGAAGGCCAAGGTGTCATACTGTTAAAACAGTAATAATAAGAGTACATTCGACATTAAATGACTTTAAATGACTATATATGTATATAAAGCTTGTTTGGTGTTTTTATTAGTTGCATACATTATTTATTTAATTCTAATTTTTTTCTCCGTTTTTGATATTAATAGATTTATTTTCTATCATAAATGGGTTTTTTTTATTGTGAATTTCCCATCTTTCCTTATCAAAGCAAACACTTTTACTTTGAAATTCTGCAAAACACAATCATGAATATGTTTATTGCAATATCATGATGGGATGCTGTGTTATAATTTTAAGCTCACTTTGCCCACCTCCTACTGAACATTTCTTTTCCCCCGTTTTTTTTTTTTTTTTTAATCTAGACTGGCCATTTGAGTTTGGATTAAGGGAACAACTAAATTCCATACTGACATAAATCATTGATAAATAAATTATATTATTTTTTGACAACAAAATAATGTGATATCCCGCAACCCAACCAAAATGACCCACTGACGTCTGGATTCAAAATCTCACAGAAAATCAAACACTATGAATATTTAGTGTTCCCATTTCATTTAATTTAATACATTTTTTAACAGTGTGATTGTTTATTAATTCAGGAGTTGATCAATAATACATTCATTGTTGCTGCCTAAATATAATCATTCTAAAACATTTTTACTTTAAAGGTATCACTTTTTTAAGATATGTTATTGTATCTATGCACCAGTTTAGACCTATAGACCAGACCTATAAGAGTATAAACAGAAGGGTCGACATGCTTTCCCTCCTGAACTGACTGGCAGGTGTTTTATTATGTAGATTAACTCCACAACAAATAAAACATCTGAGTGATCAAATATTAATATGTATAAAATGTGTGTTTGCACTGGTGATGTAAAATTCTGACTAGTGATTTTTCATTATTATAACAGGAAATTTAGGACTGACATCACACTCCAGCAGGAATAAGCTGTGCCCTACAAGGACTCGCGCACTTAACAACTTTAACAACAAAAAAATTGTTTTTATATCTTAGGGAGGACACATCATAGGCATAATGCATCCCTAGCCCCTAACCCTAACCTAAGCCCAATTCTCTACAGCCTTTAAGGTTGTAGGGTCCAGACAAAATGTCCTCACAAAGATACAACACATGTTCACACACACACACACACACACCCACAGGTTTCCTTCACTTCAGAGGACATTGCATTGACTCATTTCCTGGAGACTTACTCTAACCTTAACCTAACCCTAACCTCAGCCTAACTTTAAAACAGGTTTTCACCTTAAAATGTAGTAATTTACATTATGGGGACTTGATTTTTCCCAAGCACACACACACACACACACACACACAGTGTACACAGCTATTTGTTTTACGACACTGCAATGACTTCCATTCATTTGGACAGCCGACACAATGTGTGTGTTATCCCTAACCTTAACTATAACCAGTTAATCCCCTCACCTCATCACAATACAAATCTTAGCCCTAAAATTTACCTGTTCCTCAGAAATGAGGTTCAGCCTCACTAGGAGCAGGTTTTGGTCTCCACGAGGACTACTGGTCCTGACAAGGTTAGAGTTTATGCCAGAGAAGGTCCTAATGAGGTGACAAATACAAGTACCTACATACACACACACACACACAGGGAGGAGTGGGCTCTTTAATGTGCATTTGCGTCAGGGTGGAAAGAACATGAACATTGTCAGGTCCATATTCCTGCCTGAGGTTAACGGGCAACATCCGTCTCTCCCTCCCTCTCTCGCCCTCCCACGTCCTCACTTTCTCAAACTCCCTCATCTTACTTTCACACTCTCACCGTGCCCACCTCTCTCTCTCTCTCTCTCTCTCTCTCTCGCTGTCTGCCTCCAACTAATTTTTATATCTGTGTGGGAGAACTCTGCTCTGCTGTGAGACACGGTCCACAGGGAGCCTTGCAGGCTGCTGATTGTAACCTTATGTGTCCCTGTGAGTGAGTCATATGAGGTGAAGGAGGAGTTTATGAGTGTGTTTTGTGTTCGCTTCATTAAGGAGCAGCCCAGCTACTGAAAACATCCTTTCATGAGGTGGTGATCAGTTTAACCACTGACACTCAAAGCATCACATGCTCCAGTCCCAATGGGGTAAACATTAGAACATATAGAGAGAGAGAGAGATGAATATCAGTTCAAATGCTGGTAATACTGTATCTTATATACACACACGCATACCATCTGTGTCCTTATTTATCATGACATACAGCGTTTCCCCGACGATAATTCAGATTATTGAACACCGAACAGCACATTAATGTCAATGAGCCATAAGCACGATCACTCATAACTCACACGTTTGAGCACCAAAAAGCTGCAAATTAAGACATCAAAAATGTAAATCTACGCCGATTACAGATGATCACTTCAGGACATCTGAATAAGAGCATATCAGCAGCACTGCTGAAATAATTAGTATGAGAAACAGTAATGTATTTTACAACAGTAAGTGCACAAGAATATTTTGTCCACAATATTTGATGAGATTTTGTCAAACTCACTCAATCTGTTGTGTCTGCGATTACATGTCCACTATGGTGGACATCCAGCTCATTCAAATGGTGGCCCGTGGACCACACGAGGCCCAAAAGCAACCTCTCAGTGGCCCAGTGTGTGGTGCCAGCGAAATCTTTTAACACAATGATCAGCAAATTTCATCACTTTCATGTTTTCAATTCATTCAAATCATTTTGTGGTGAACTATCCCTTTTATGAACTGATTTCTTAAATTAAGTCTGACAAATTATTTTGTCAGTGAAAATATAGTAAAAAAAAAAAAATCACACAAGCACACACTGTGATATCCGTCTGTTATCATGCAGTTTTTTGCTTCCCTACTGCAGTGCTCATGTTATACCAGCAGGTGGCAGAACAGAGTCTTGCTGCTGGTGAGTGAGTCAGCTCTGACTGCATAACCACGGGGAAATGAACTGACTTCACACACAGTCCACTGCACTTGACAGCAAACAATTAATCAGCTCTATCTCTCTCTGTCTCTCTCTCTCTCTCTCTCACACACACACACGTAGTCGAAGCCCATCCTTTAGAGCGTCTGTTTTTATTTTTAATAGAAAAAAAAAAGATATTCAAAATAATACAACAGAAAGTATCCAGTATAGATGACAATTAAAAAAAATGTGATCAGGTCTGTGTCTCCACGGCAACCACGTATCCTCACCTATTTTGCTGCACCAGTGGCCAAGCATGTGTGTGTGTGTGAGAGAGAGAGAGAGAGAGACAGAACACGGCGACGGAGCAAAAAAACTGAATTTTAAAGTTCTTTTCTAATTGATGCACATGGCTTCATGAAATGAAAGTGTTTGTGTGTGTTTTATGTACATGTAGATGTGCTGGAGAGGATGTGTGTGTGTGTGGGTGTGTGCATTAATATGTACAATAAAACACTCCATGTATGTGCAAGACAGTTAGCATGTGCTGTGTTACGGTATGCAAATGAGGGCAGATCGGATTGAGACACAGCCTCAGTGTGTCTCCTGCTGTGGTGGTGAGGAAGATAAGGACACTGATGATGAGGATACAGTATGTAGGATGCCAAGAGTCGAGAAAACAAACTGAAGAGAAAAAAAACATCAGAAAGGGGAAGAAATGAATTTTTAAAAAAGAATACATTAAAAAAGGTCCTTGACTTCAGAAGGCAGGGGGAGTTTAGCGTTGCGAAAATCTTGCACTTTACTCTCTTTTATTAAAATATCGCACTGTTTTTCCCTCTTTCTTTCCTCATCCTCACTCACCCATTCTCTCAGTCCCTTGTGGCCTGGCCAGCCAAAAAAAAAAGAATTCTGTGCAGATCCGGACGGCGTTATGTTTTTTCCGCCACTAGTGTGTCCACTCAGTCCAAACATAGCCACAAAGTTTAGTCAGCGTTTGTCCTCACACGGCCTCCATATCTCGGGAGTTCCTTGGTCCAAAATGCAAGGGTTAAATATTCAGGATCCGACCGTGGAAGGCAAGATGGACAATTATGGAGGGATGTTGAGAAAATAAATCAGTTTGAGCCAACAGAGGCCAGTCGTCCTCATCCACAACGCATTCTCTTCCATCTCTTCCTCCTTCCTTTCATCTGTGTTGCCACCTCAGAGGCCTGAGGGGATGAGGATTTAAGAGGAGGGCTGTAGCCTCTTTGGATCCTATTCACTCTCTCTCTCTCTCTTTCTTTCATTCATCTCCCCCCTCACTCTTTCACTTGTGATTAAAATACTATCTTTGCCACATCTTCATTAAATGCATACTTGCTCATCTCAACACGTAGTGTCCCATTATTTAAACAATCCTACAGGCAAAACACTGATTCTGAACTCAGACACACAAGAAGCACACACTAACGCACACACACACACTCTGTGGCGGTGAATGTTTGAGGCCTCTGTGCTATGTCCCATCTTCCTCCTCCTCCTCCTCTGAACAGTAGTCTCGCCCCTGCAGAGAAAAAAAATAAGAAATGGGAGAAAATGAGATGTGCATAATCCCCACTGCCCCCCAGTCAAATTGTTCTGTCTATTTGAGCTATAACCTACTTTAAATGACTTTCCATTTCACGTTTTTTAACAAACCCTCATCTATTTGCAGGTACTGGCACAGAAAACACAGGATGAGGCAGTGAAAGTGCTGACAGGTGGGCAGTTATACTGAATCATTTATCCAGACGTGACGTGGAGTTAAATCGACTGTTCTTCTCTAGAGCTTGTTGAACCAGCTGGTCTAAGTCGACGTTCCATCTTCAAACAGGGTGTTAATGCAGCACTATGTAACATTAAGTGATTGTTGGTGTTCATGTCACTATTCTGCCTCAGTTTGGTCTTTGTGCACAGAAACAAGCATTATTTAGCATTATTTGTAGGCTGCGTCCTTCATCTATCAGACCTGGTGGAGATGGCCAGATGCATTGATCCCATCAAACTGCTGAATGACCGGCTTATTTGAGCAGTAAAATTTCCTTTCTGAAGCTTTTCACGGGCTTCTCTTTGTGTTTTCAGTCATACTTCAACCTGTGTGCAGGCGCCTCGCTTTACTAGCACATTGGTGCAGTCACCTCTATCTGTCTTGACATAAAACAAATCACTTCCTGTGTGCAGCACAAGAATGTCTATGGGATACAAGAAGATCTAAACACAGCTATACCGAGAAAAACAGAATCATTTGGAGCTGAGAAAGCGTAAAGAAGAGTCTTTACTAAGTACTTAAAAGCTACATTTTCATTTCACGTTACTGTTGGTTAAATACTTCAGTTAAATTATACATTAATAAGCTCTTTACTCTGACAGCTATAACTAATTTACAGTGTCTTTTAAGTGGCATGTATCTCTCTAACTCTAACTATCTCTAACTTTTCTAGTATCCCACAACTTTTTATCCAATCTCTAAAGATTCATGAGTTCAGGCTGTTTATCAGTGTTTTTTTTTGCATTTTTTCCATTAGGAAGACTACCGTGCTACGATACAGTCAGAGTGGAGCTAGACTGGCTCTACCCATGAAAGTCAGCATATTAGGTGACAGAAAAACAAAGTAGACAAAAACACAAGCTGATTTCGCTGTGGTGGGATGCAAGACCACTTAGTGCAAGTCATTCCATTAACGGGGAATATTACTTGTTGGTGTTGCCGATGAGAGACTGATGACGAGAGGCATTTCCAATATTTACAGTATGTATGTCCACTGTGACATTTGACAACTGGCTGCACTGGATAGTCCAAGGGAACCATGCTATGGCCCACAAACACAAGTGAGTGAAGCCAAGCGCCTGGCAGTCACTCTCTGTTTTCTGACTGCAGGGATAAGCCAACAAACTCTGGCAGCCGGTTTTAAATGCCTGTATAGACTTTTCTTGGTTGTTTTCTTGACTAATTGGATCATTGACTCTATACTGCCCCCACGATTTCTGACAGTATTGTTCTGTTTAGTCTATCATAGTAAGCTCTTCTGAACTGTGCACCATGTGAAGTGAACTCATAGCGTGGAGGAAAGTCTTCATCTGCCTCTGTCTTTTGTGTAGAGTATAAATGGGCTTCAACTCTGATACTGTTGTATGGCAGAGCTAAAAAACTCATTGAATCATATCACAAATCCCACAACTGAATCTGGTCACTCGCTACTCACTCTTATTCAGAATCGAATGCATGTTCAGCAACAACCAGTTGTTAAGTAATTCATCTGTCTGACAGTACTGGTAGTAAAAACCTGTTCCTCCCAGTCACACATGTGGAGCACAAGTGTTAAACTGTTTGTTTGAACGTCAACTTCCATCAGAGTTAAAGTTCACAAGTGATAAAAACACATTTCACCTTCTCAATCTTCTCATCCAGCATCCTGAAAAACTCCTGCTGGCTCTCCGACGTGTGAATACTGAGACGGAGAGAGGGAGAGACGCGTGGGGGAGGTGGAGAGAGGAAGTTGGAAGTTGGAGAGGGAGGAGAAGGAGAAGGGAGGCAAGGAATACATCATGAGAATTTTCCATTACACGCCCCACACAACACAAACACACGCACAGTCCTTACTTCAGTGTGAGAAATCCTTGACTGTGAGAAATTTAAATATTTATTTATATAAGTATTTACCCATAACTGTTTACCCAATCTCTCATCCAGAAGTAAAATACTTACACAAAAAGTATGTACATATTAGTGTATGTACTATATGCTGTGTATACACACACATACTGTGTCTATATACAGTGAGATCCATTCTAGTATAGCGTGCACGCACTTTGACTAAGAATTATTTTTACAAAACCAGACACAGAATATCACCATAACTAGGACTGAACAATTAATCATTCAAATCAAAATCATATTTAGCAAAATGCATAGACTGTCATTTAATCATTCTATATTTGTATAGAATGATTAAACGAGTTATATAACTCATATCTTTATATTGGCATTCTTGCATTAGCGTAGAGTAGTTAATATTTTGATGTTATGTGGTCTGGAATAGCAACCCAAAACAAATTGCAATTAGATATTTTACCCCAATTGTTCATTTCCTGCACATTACACGTCAATATATAAATGAACAAAACAAACAAAAATGGTTTATTACAGGGTCCGTTCAGCCAAATTACAACATCCCATAATTACCACATATTCCGTCATCCACAATCATTGGCACTTCCATCTATGGAAGATAAACCACATCCATGTTGATGTAAGTTTATTTTAAACATAAGGATTTACTGTTGAGAGCACCACAGATTGAATTTTGTTACACGTGATCAAGTCATTACATTTGTCCATAAAATGTCCTTAATGTCACTCAGGAGAAATTTGAATAGTTTATTGCCAATTTTCTACATAGTTTTTCAAAGGGCTTTATGGGTGCATGTGTGTGTGCATATAGTTTATGTATGTATATGGATATACAGTACATACTGTATGTGTGTATTACGAATGGAACAATATTTGGTTTTGTCAAGCACTCACAATAAGTTGATTGTAGTGAATTTCAAATATGTGGACAATGGTGAACGGGAACATCGCTAATATTTGCTGTCTAGCTTACCAATATGTTTTTTTTTGAGGTGCCACAAGGGGGTGTCTGCATCTTTCTAGTCATGTGATTTATCATTATCTAATTTTTTTTCTATTATAGAATGTTCACTGAAAATGTGTGTGTCCTATCGATGATGCGAAAAAGTCTATTTGCCAAAATTGTAAGCTTAAGTTATCTAGGTGTGATTTAGAACCATTTTAAGATTTTAAAGTCCATTTCTATAATAAGTGCAATAGAGTTGTGAATCACAGTTACTTTGGAGAAGATAATCTTCATAATTTTCATATTGTCCAATGCCCAGTTGGTTTCTGTGTATTTATTTTAGCATGTGTGCACACATAGTGTAGTGCATGTGCATGCATGGATGGACTGCTGCTGAAAACTTACTTAGATTTGATGTTCGCTGCAGCCACCTCTTTCTGCTGTTTCCCCCTGTTCTGTACATTACTCTTCTCCTGAAACACATGTTTTCATGATTTAAAAAAAAAAAAAAAAAAAAAAAAAAAAAAAAACAACTCATATCAGCACACAGCCACAGTGAGGGCCACCACTTCAGGTCTGCCTTATCTCATAACCTCCAGACCCTGCTGTCACTGCACTACTGTGCTGTGACTGGGTCACGTGTCAATACACCAGTCAGCCCCAACATTAGTACCACTTATCTGTTTTGATGTTGTGGCACCACATACACATGTATGTGTAGATAAATATATACACATGGCACAGCATAAAGTTATAAAGCACTTTAAAAACAATGCAGTTGACCAAAGTGCTGTACACAGACATGAGGACAAATACAAAAGTAAAGCAATAAAAGACAGTAAAACTATAAAAGTAAACATCTCAAACTGAGTTAAAAGCCAAAGAGAAAAAAAAATGTGTTTTAAGAGGGGACTTAAAAACCACAAGTGAGTTGGCCTGCCTGATGTGCAAAGGCAATTCATGCCACACTTTTGGGGCAGCAACAGAAAATGCGTGATCACATCTGAGCCTCCGCTTTGTCTTAGGGACAACTAAAAGTGACTGATCTGCCGACCTGATAGAGAGTGAGGGAGTGTACACTTGGAGCAGGTCAGACAGATACTGAGGGGCAAGACCATGAAGACATTTAAAAACAAATAAAAGAATTTTAAAATCAATCCAAAAAAAAAAAAATCTGACACTAAAGATGAAGTAATGTGCTGTAGTCGTGCGTGTGACGTCTGGCTGAGCCCAACAGAGTGCATTGTCGTAGTCTAAGCAAATGTTTTTAAAAGCATAGATTAAAATATCAAAGTGATACAGAGAAAGAAATGGTTTAGCTTTGGCGAGTTGTCTCAACTGAAAAAAGCTGGACTTGACCACTGAGCTTAGTGTGCATCAGTCACATAATGTACAAATTGTAGTATGAACAAAGCAAATGGACCATTGAAATGAAATATATTAGTCCAGTTTTGGACTAAACTAGAAACTTATCATTATCACACACAGACAGTATATCACACATTATGTCTTACTTTAGTTAGATGGAGTTTTGAATTCAAAGATATAGGGGCTGCACAATATTGGGAAAAATGTTGACATTGTAACATTTTGTAGGACGGGCATGAATAAAAAAAAGTCCATCAGTAATTGCAAATAAATCTGATAATATTATCAAACAAAAGACAAATATTTCATCAATCACTGTGTTGATAAAAAAAATGTTTTATTCCAATAACTACCTAATTTGTCATGCATCTGTTACCATAATATGATAGCAGAAGCCAGGATTTAGTTAGTGGACTCCATTTGTGTTTGTAGATGTCAAATTTACAAGGTTTCTTGAATGTACCTTCCTTAAGCTCAACACACTGTGGAACCTGCATGAAATTTACAAGGGTTTTTGAATGCATCTTGGAGCCACTTCCCGAAGTTCAACAAACTGTGGACCCTGCATGAAATTTACAAGGGTCTTTGAATGCATCTTACAGCTGCTTCTCTAAGCTCAACATGCTGTGGACCCTGCATTACTTTCACTGGCTCTCATGGGCTGGAGTTTGTGATTGTTATCTTGAAGAGGCGATTGCCTTGAGTAGATATAAAGGTTTATTTTCAGGCTACAGAAACCGAATATAGACAAAAGGCAGTTTATTTAGCTTCTGACAACAAATGCTCCCACATGTTAATCACTGGACCTTAACTGTGCTAACAAAGATTTATTTTTGCTCCTTCCAAAAGAACAACAAAAATATCATTATTGGCTAGACTGTTATTGTAAACATCTGCAAAGGTAACAGGCCAGCATTCATAAAATCAATGATGCATCCTTACAGAAAACAACATTACTATGGTATTTACAATGACCTGAGTCCATTTGTTAAGCTGTAGTAACAGCATTTTATGCAGTATCTTGGTTTAAATCAGGTTTTAAAAAAGCACACTGGTTTTTGTTGCAACCCTCTGTCAAATGACCTGATTTAGTGAACAAACAAGCTGACTCTCCCTGTACACTACCACACCTTCCAGTCAGTTTCATACCCTGTGGAGGCTAAATAAAAAGCCTGAACTTATTAATTATTCAAATTATTATGCAGGGAAAAGATTGAATAGTCAAATGACCTCTGTGATGACATTACACTGTTTCTGTCTGAGAGCTCAAGCTTTCTGCAGGATGGAGTCAACCAAGCGATCAACATTCCACACACGTTAGCATGTTGTCTCTACCTGCATGTGAGGCACCTCCTCGTGTGTTTTTGTACTTGTGCAATAGACAATACACACATGAGTGTGTGTAGAGTGTGGTGAGCAGCCCTTAGACAGGCATGGCATGGGTCTGTGTGCATGAGTTGATGGAAGTGTCAGAAAAAGGTCTAAGGCTACTTGCGGATGACAGGCTGTCAGAGTCTGTGTGTTTGTGTCTCACCAGGTTCTCCTGGTTGCGTGCATTCACTCGGTTTTCTTCTCCCCTCATGTACTTCACCTCCTCCACTCCTTTCATCTTGTATTCATCTGACAAAAGAGCAAGGTTTGGAGAGAGAAAGAGAGAGGTGTACGATTAAAGATGGGACAGAGACGCAGCAGGGAAATGTATTTATAAGGGTGTCACACTGAGAGGAGACACTGCCCAGATGCTCTTTATTCATTCTGTTCATTGTGTAATGTGAAGGACTAAAATAACAATTCTATGTCATATCATCTCCTCTGTACCTCCACTGCACTACATCTGCACTACAAGACCAGCAACTGTTGCTATTGATTCTAGCTCTAATTTGTCCACGGTAATCCAATAACTGAGACCTGACACGGTGTTTTAGAAAGTGGGCATGACAGCATAGGTATACAGAGACGCATCTTTATCTTTCCATTTCAGGAATGAGGAAGCAACAGAGATAGCATGAACCAGAGAGGGAGAGAGAACACACTGACTCACACTCACTGGCCACTTTATTTGGTACACCTTTTCAATTTCTTGTTAATAAAAACAAAAATCCAGTAATCACATGGCAGCAACACAGTGCATTTAGACATGTGGACATGTTCAAGACGACCTGCTGAAGTTCAACTGGGCATCAGGATGTGGCAGAAATGTGATTTAAGTGTCTGTGAATGTGGAATCGTCGTTGGTCTGAGTATTCCAGGAACTGTTGACCTCCAGGGAATTTCATACGCAACCATCTCTGGGGTAACAGAAAATGGTCGGAAAAAATGAAAATATCTCTCTCTCTTTACATGTCACAGGAGAATGGACAGAGCGGTTCAAAATTATCCAACGGTAACTTTATAAACCACCTGCTTCAACAAAATTATGCAGAAAGCACACCAGATACAGATAAGTTCTGTGTACCTAATTAAGTAGCTATATTTGAAGAATGTGTGGAGACTGAGAAGACATGAGTGAAAAAACAAGAGGGAGCAAAGAGAACAAGATTAAAGATCAGTTTAAGAGCTTCTAGGTGTCGATGACAGTGTGAGATCAAGCACAGTGGGAGTGAGAGAAGTAACACATCTGTGAAAAACTGCCACCAAAACCACCACAGGTGTGAATCCCAAATCCCTGCTGAAGCTAACAATTCAACAACAAACCTGTCATTGTGCATCTTGCTCTCTGGTCCAAGGTTACTCATAAAACAATAATGTCAATCATGTCAAACTAACAGCCAAGATAACCTGTGATATATGACAAATCAGTTAGCCCACAAAAGTACAAATCATGCAATTGGTGACGTGACAATCGGAAGCAAGCAATAACATGAAACAGCTCTAATTATCAGAGTCCGGCTAACAGAGCTATTGATAGACAAGTGATGAGTCAATTGAAAAAAATTGACCGATTGAACTCTTCACAGGTAGCTTGGTATTGTCAGTATAGCTTCTGTTTTTCAGGATAAGCAAGGCAAACACTTTGTCAGTAATCTTTATTTTTAGACAGTAACACTGGTCAACATGGCATCATCTCCAGAGGGTTAAACCCTCAGAAGATAAATCTGTACATAAAACAGTTTTAACTAAGACCAAACCACACCTAAGCTTGAGCAGAACAATGCAATCTCACTGGCATTTAATCTGACTACCTGACTGTTGCACATTTGACTGATAGAGCAGCAAACATGCTGATACACACATCGGTGTTGAACCCGAGCCTTATCTGCTCTGTATTTTGGACTTGTTTTATTGGCAGTCTTGTACTGTAAATTAACAGATTGACAATATATTTGTCATTTATTTTCACCTGGCTGAAATGTTCGCTCCACCCTGTGCTCTCTATTGCTCACAATCCACCCAGCGCCCAGATCACCTGTGAGTTTTGAGTCTGTGTTTGTCTCTCCGCAGGTCTCTCCACATTTCACATGTGCGTCACTGCTGAGCCTAACATGAGCACGACTTGTCTGATTAATGCCACAGCTTTACAAAAATTTCAGAGAGACACAAGGAGAAAATCTGGCAAGTTTTAAGAGACGCAGAAAAGAGAGAAAACTAATGCCAACTACTTTTCTGCTGTTTGTCTCAGGAATGTAAACTTGTTGGAGCAAAGTGGCTCCTGTCTGAACATGCTGACAGACACACACGCACACACAGAGAAAATGTTTTATAAAACTACACAGGCTCATCAAGCTCAGAATGGCTTGGTAAACAAGTAGTACATATGGTGTGATGCAGGAATCAGAACAGAGAGCCAGCCCCTTCACTCTTTTTCACATTACAAGGTCCAGTTCTCATAAATGTCCCAGCTACTTAACCTGCAGATTAAAGGGGTAGTCCCAGTTTATTTTTTTTATTTTTTACATGGGGTTGTATAATGTATTGACACATTATCAACATTATTTGTGCAGGGGCACTGCCATTTCTTTGGACACTCCCTCTCACTGACTACATACCTGACAGCAGGGACAGAAGGAAAAACAGATTTACGCCACATTGCAAAAGATTAAAATCTACACCCGCTGAAGCCTTTAATTTCTTAAGAATACATTTGCTGCTGTATCTCACTGTTAAACTTTTCTGCTTAGCCATGAATACTGCTCACTGTCTGGCAGCGAAGTCTACAGATAAACTTTGCATATTCAGCTTGCAGGGACACAGGAGCTGTTGGCCTACTGTTGCCTCATTTGGCAAATTTGTGTTGCATAAATATAAACAAAGGATTTCAACTGCAAAAGTCACAAGATACCATATTTGAACTTACTGATAGAGGCAGCAGTGGATTAACAGTGCCTGTGTGATGTGATATAAAATCAAAGATTTTATTTTCTGTAGGCATTCGTACAGAGAGTTGGTATGGTAAAAGGAACATTTTTCTATCATTTTTCTTTCTAGTCTTGGTCTAGATTTAAAATTTTTCTTTCTAGTCTTGGTCTAGATGACCACTCAAAGCTGCTTTACACTAGAGTTTTGCCCTTCACCTATTCACACTTCAAGAGTACCTCACGATACGAGACATGGTCCATGATACCAATAATATCATGATACAACGATTCTGTGATAATTAATATACAGGAAGACAATCTATAGAGATACATCACAATATTTGTCTAATTGAAGAAAAAAACCTCAGTGAAAAGTTAAAAGTGCAGGATTTCTCTATTTATTCACAACATAGAGAATAAAGTGCATAAAGTCTATGTATTGAACATGGATGGGGCATCTCTTAACGTAACTTTCTCCTCCGTATCCCGCTGTAAACTCCCTTCTCTTCGGGAAGCTAACTTCCGCCCAAGTTTCCCTCATTCATTTGAGCAGCGCCGACAAAAAGAGACATGAAGTAGCACCTTCATTTATAAATGAGTTGTATACAACGCATTGACAGTATGTGCAGCAAATTTAGAAAAATGTATCGCACAATCACACACTGCCGGCACAGCCGTCAGCAGCAAAGTGTCTTGCCCAGGGACGCATAAGCTTGCAGACTAGTTGAAAAATGACTTGCTCTGCCACAAATTTCAGTTTACAGTTGGAAAACTCATATTTTTAAGATACTGACTAGGCAGATTTGGCAAGGCTAGATTTTAATAGATGAGATTTTTGTTAATTGACAAAAATGTGTTTTTCCTTCTGTCCCTGCCAGCACCCATATTATCAGTGAGAGTGAGGTGTGTGGCTCACAGGTGGGTGGCGAGTGACACAAAAAGTAATGTCAGTGTTGGTGATGTATCAACACCTCAAAAACCACACTTCAAAAAAACTGAACTGACCCTTTAAGGAGGACAATGAATGCAGATGACAACTCTGCACATAAATCGAAATGGACACTTTCAGGCAGCAACTGTCATTTTATAGGTTGCGTGAGCTGCAGCTCTACAGACTGGATACTCTGCTCCTGGTACAGGATCATCAGGCCGTCAGCTTAATATGACAAGTATGGACAGATCAAAGTGACCCAGCTTACACTAATCAAGAC
Source organism: Brachirus orientalis (assembly GCA_016785285.1). Lineage (NCBI taxonomy): Eukaryota > Metazoa > Chordata > Actinopteri > Pleuronectiformes > Soleidae > Brachirus > Brachirus orientalis. Next base: position 12,931,236 of record JAFBJR010000180.1, read on the forward strand.
CCATCAAATCACAGACCTCACTTCAATTTAGACGCGACTGAAAACTGGTCATGCTGTGTAGGCAGTACGTGTGTGTGTGTGTGTGTGTGTGTGGCCGTCATTGTCACAAGAAATGACAGGGGTGTTTTTATGTGTTCGTTACATTGATACTGGGTTAGCTTTGACAGAGAGAGAGAGAGAGAGAGAGAGAGAGAGAGAGAGAGAGAGAGAGAGAGAGAGAGAGAGTGTAGATGAAAAGGATGAAGGGGAGAACTATTTTTAGAAGCCATGATGTTGTGATGTGGACATCTTTTTCATCTCTGATTAGAGGACGGAGCGCTGTTCTGACAAGGTACCGTCAGTCACTGCACTGCACGAGTGCATGTGCAAAAATAAGTTTCTATAACTGATAAAGCTGCATGTATGAATCAACAGTTCTATTGGTTCATGCTTGTATGGGTATGATTCATTTACATCTCCCACTGTGTGTGTGCCTGTATTTGTTACCTCTTTAGGACCTTTTGTGACATAAACACCAACCTTGTCAGGACCAGTACTCCTCGTGGAGACTAAAACCTGGTCCTAATGAGGCAGAACCACATTTCTGAGGAACTGGTTAGGTTCAGACCTAAGATTTCAATTGTGGTTAGGTTAGGTTAGGTTAGGTTAGGTTAGGTTAGGTTAGGTTAGGTTAGGTTAGGTTAGGTTAGGGTTAAGTATTAAGGTTTTGGTTTTGGTTAAGGTTCCTGATAACACTATGGTTAAGCTGAATGGAATGAATGGAATTGAATGCACTGTCATAAGAAAACCTCAAATCAAATTTTTTTACAACAAAAAAAAAGCTATAAAGGTCATAACATATAAAGCTCATCTTGAGCCAACAAATTCATTGTTCACTGAATTAGATGCACTAAAATTTACTGATTTAGTAGATTACAGTACAATTCAAACTACGTACGTATAAGGCAAACAAGGGACAGTTACCACTGAATATCCAGAAGCTATTTAAAATTAGAGAGTACATATAATTTATGAGGAATTTTTCTTTTTGTAAAATCACTTTTTAGAACCAACACTAAGCAACATTTTCTGTTAAAGGGTTTTTTTCTTTCTTCTGTTTCAGTTGAGGATGTAAAATATCTTGTTTTTATAATGGAATAAGGGGTAGGTGTTGTATAAGCTTGCTTTTACCTACATCCTTTCAATTTTTTCTTGTATTGTTACCTTTTTTATTATTAAACTAAATAAAACGGAAAAAACTGTATTTAAAAAAAAAAAAAAGCTGTGCAAACGTGAGAGTGAGTGTTGCATGTGTGTGTCTGTTCTCACAGCTCTTGTTGGACTGTCTGTCTGCCTGTGGCTATGTCACTCTGTCCTCCATGCTGTGTGTCCTCCCCCTTAGCCACTCTGGCTCCGGGCCATCATCAGCATGGCTATGACATTTACACCTGAACACAAGTGTCAAATCTAACACACACACACACACACACACACACACATATATATATATATGCATGCACACATACACTCATACCCATCAAGTGGGAAATGGCTTTGAAAGAAATATTAATATTGTGCATAATGTTCTGAACAGAAATAAATGTCATGCCTTCTGCCTGCGGTAAAAAAAAGATTAATTTTAAAAATATTCCATCTGTTACTGAAGAAAAGGTGTTTAATTCTAATTAATTGCTTAAATAGTTAAATATTCTATTAACTATTTAGGTAACACTAACCAATATGCATACATCCATAATTGATCAAATTAATAACAGGTTACCCACACCTTGGTTGACATATAATTCAACAAATTTCCAGGACCAATTGCCTTAAATTCAAGGACTGAATGTTCTGACACAGCTTCTCCCACGTCGTCCACTTTTATTAATTTGCATCATATTCTGCATCTGCACAAGTGATTGTCCTTGGGATCTTGGTCAAGCCAATCATTGTTATTTTCTTTGTTGAGACAGAGAGCTTGGAATTTGTATTTCCCAGGCATCACGTCATCTGCAAATTTTCAAAAAACTTTCAAGGGCCTGGAAATATTTTTCCAAATTCACAAACTTTTTCAATTTCAAGAACCAATGGGAACCCTGTACTACTGTTAAATAAAGAATCAGTAATAGACTGACAGAATTATCACATGACCATGTAGCTCTTTGGACCTTTATGGCATCTTTCATCTATTTTTTTTATTTTTGGGGATCACAAACGTTTTGGTCTACACAAAAAAGAAAAGCAAAAAGCAAAAAGCAAAAAATACAGTCCCAAAAGGGTGTAAGATCCAATCACAACTGGCCAAAAGAGACATTTTAAAGCAAGGTGTGAAAAGATAAATTTAGAGCTGGCCTGAATGGGGCCAGTGACAAGCTCAAGCCAAAAAGTTATCTTCTTACAGCGATGTATTCTGTCACAGTGACCAACCAGTACTCAACTGTTCCACCGCATCCAAACAACACAAATGCTCAAACAAACAGTGAACACTGCACGCCACCTTGTTGTGTATACATGTTAGAGAGCAACATGCTCAGTTGGATTCACATACTCTATCTGCACTCCAATCTCCTCTGACTGCGATTACTGCAGACCCATCAATAGCATGATGTAGTGGAGAGTGTTGCTATTTTCCTTCTTCATCCTCCAGTGTTTGTGTAATGGAGCTCGGCCTTTTCCGGTTATTGTGCGTGAGAGGAGGGGGAGGGAGGTGTGGGTGAGGGTCAGTGGCTGGAGTCTGACAGAGTGGGAAGCCGGGAATATCTGGGGCAGACACACACAAACACACGCACACACACACACAAGTCAGGCTGTCCTGATTGGCAGACAATCTGTTGGAAGCTGGATCAGAGTATGCAAAAAAGAGGGCTCACTGCCTGAACTAAATATGCGGCACACAAACAATAACGTGTGATCGTACAATGACTAAGTCCACTGGGGGTAGATTTATGTGTGTAGGCGGGTGGACTGACCAGAACGGACCAATCTTTTCCGCCTCGATCATAAAAAGTACACAGGATGTCGTGAGCCAGTTCAGCTGAGGTTGGAAAGGGCAGCAAGTTAAGTGGGAGCAACAACACAGTGTATGACATGAGAAACGAACAGCTAAATGACTAATGACTAAGAGAAGAGAAGAGAAGAGAAGAGAAGAGAAGAGAAGAGAAGAGAAGAGAAGAGAAGAGAAGAGAAGAGAAGAGAAGAGAAGAGAAGAGAAGAGTGTTATTGGGGGTTGTGGCCTGAGATAACTCTAATCCATACTATCCAGGTCATCCACCTCCACTGTATTATCTTTCAAACAAATGACAGCAAGACTGAGGGATAGGATGGGAGGAAGAGGAAGAAAAAGAGGAGGAGGAAAAGGACACAAGGTTCTGACCTAATGTGGTGCCAGAGAAGAGAGGAAAATAACTGGAGAGAAGAAACACTGGGAGTTGAAGACAGGAAAAGAGGGAGGGGTGGGGGGCAGAGACCCAAAATAGAGAGACAGAGAGAAAGAGAAGTGAAGAACAAGGCCTTGTGCAGTGGAAAGGAATCACAATGAGACAGTGAAGTTGAGGAAAGAGAAAAAGAAGAGAAGAGAACCAGCGTCATCACACTTCACTTTCCCTTCGTCTCTCTCAAGGAAAACACTCAACTCCTCCTGTCTCTCTGTCTCTCTCTGTCTCTCTCTCAACTCCTGCCTCCTTCTGACGTCGAGGGAAATGAGACATGAGAGCAAAGAGATTGTGAGGGGAGAGAATGAGGGGAACGTGTCGTACAGAGGATAGAGGGGAAGAGAGAGATCGCAAAGAGTCAAAGAGAGGACACCGAAAGTGGTACAGAGGCTGAAGAAGGAGGGAGGGAGAGAGGGATGATGATGATGGAAAGAGAGAGAGAGAGGACCTCCTGTGAATCATCATCTGCCACATCCATCTGCCTGTGAGCAGTTATACCAGAGTGTTGCTCCTAATTCTTAATCGCCGCTAATCCCTCAACCCATTATTATCATCATCTCTCTCACTCTCTCTTTCACTTTGAGTCCTCTCCCTCGTTGCACAACAGTCTGCTATAATTAAAGCTAAGGTTGCAGCTAATGAATATATTCATTACGATTAATAGTTTCCAGTCAAATTCATTCCGTAAAAGTTATATCATCACATTTAGTGTTTTGCTCAAGAACACTTTCGTACTCAACATTAGATATTTAAACTGGACAAATATAGGGAAATATCTTATTGCGATTGTTTTGACTGACATTTTAATTGATTGGCAATATGAGGTTGTCCTCTGTTTGTTAAGTGAAAAATGATATAAGACATGAACTCTAACTGTTCATTTTTTTTAAATTTGAATAGAAAATAGAATAATGAAAAACAGAAGAATTAAAGCCGAACTTTGCAATCTGGTTGCTTTTTCACCATTCCTACAGAGCCCTGAGAGAGAGAGACACCATACTGCAGTTTTAAAAACCTGTTACTTCCTCCTTCCAGCATAAACTCCGAACATGGATGACTCCATATAATAAAACTGACTGCAGTGCAATTATTATTATATGACAGTTATGGTGTGAAACGGAGAACTGACTCCTCTGCTAGAGAACTACGAGCTGTAATGAAGAAAATATATTGTGGGGTCAGACAGGGCAATCGGTCTACACTGTGCAATTAACTGAGTGAAATGGAGCCGTGGATCTTTTATTGACATCCCTGTGTGTATGCGTGTGTGAATAGACTGACCTGTGAAGAGGTCTCCATTGCTGTAGGCCTTGCCGCGTCCCTCCTCATCGTTGGGCACGGCCGACACCTGCTTGGCTGAGGTGCAGCCCATGGCCTCACTCTCTGAAACTTCTCCTCATCGCACTCTCACCTGGTCAAGGACAGAGAGCAAGCCTTTAAAAACAAATACAATAAAATGAACAACACTGCCATTCAGGTTTTACAATGTACCTTATAAAGATACCATCTCTCTAAAGGTGCTGTACTGTTTGTTTAGCTACAGTGGCTACCACTGGTGCCAGCTGACTAAAATAAACTGGGTCAGTCAATGTCAAAGGTGCAGTGTTTTTTCAAAACAATGCAACAGCTATTCACTGAAGCAGCAAACACTACCAGCACTTCAGTTTTAAATAACCAGAGAATCTGATAAAAAAATGACCAAAAAAAAAGGGTAATTTTTTGCTTTCAATCAACCAATACTGATAATTATCATTATCATCAATTAATGCCAGATAATTAATGACAGACTTTTACTTTTGAGTTAAAGTTAAAAGAAACCAGGTAATTGTGGTTTTATTTTTGGGCAGAAAATGAAAAACATTTAAACATGAAAAAAAAAAAAAATTTAAAAGTGTAAAGTGAAATTTGATTGAAAAATTGTATATTATACTTATATTATACTTCAGTCCAGTCATAATTCTCCAAATACAATAGTCCATTTTCCAACAACATTTCCAGGGAATTTTATTTTATCTTTGTGCTTTTCACCTGTACCTCAAAAGTTCTTGAGTGTTGTTGACGACGTACAGTCAAAACATTTAACGGCAGAGGATCGCTTGATTGTTTTTGTTTCTCAAAACCCATCTCATGTTAATAAACAAGCATAAACTATAAAACAATTACAAGACGGGTGGAGGGGGGGTTGTAAAGGTGCTTCTGTCAGATGGTGGGAGTGAAAATCAAGCTTCAAAATAGTTTCCATTAACATCATTCTGAGCTGCAGCAGCGTGTGTGTGAAACCGCACTGGTCGAAGACAGACAGTGATGTATTTTTTTTCCCTCTCCTCCTCATAATTTATTAGTTTCTTCGCATTACGATGTGGATGAAAGGCTGCAGTGAACGATATGTGCTTTCATATCTCCAAAAGTCTCTAATAACACCAGAAAAAGATGCTAGATTTGTAAGCAATCGCCTTTTAGAAAAAGAGTTGTTAGAAAGGTCTGAAAATCTCTGAACCTCCACAGTTCCTGGTAATCTTAAATATCCATAGACGAGAGAAGGGAAAAGCAGATTTTTCTTAATCCCAAGTAAATGAGAAAAGTTCCTGTGGTGGAAAAGTGCCTATTGGGTATTATTTTCCCATTATAAATTGTTTGATCCAGCTTTAATTACAGCTTTATAATCAATAAATTACTACAATTATTGTTAATTTATTACAGTCATTTATTACAATAATATTTTGGAATTTGTCTTAGAATTTTTTTCCAGATTAGTTGTTTGGTTCAAAAAATGTCAGGTGAAAATGTTGAAAAAGATTGATGATGTTTCCCAAAAGTAAAAAAAGATGACATCCTAAAATGTCACATTTGTCCACAAACCAAAGATATTCTGTTTTTTCTCACTGATGAACAAAGAAACCAGAAAATATTCACATTTAAGAAGCTGAAATTAAAAAGCTTTTATTTAAAAAGCAAAACTCAAACTAATTATTCTATTATCAAAATAAATAGGAGAATAATTCTATGTGGGTAAATAGCAAAAAGTGATTCTCTTTCCATTATAAAAATACCAATACCAACGTAATATAGACCTTATTTTGGCCTCAGTGAAATGTTCTTAGACCAAATATTTGTTGTTTCACATCCTGAAAGTTAATTTAACATGTCATAGGAAAGCAAAAGTGCAGCTGACATGAGGCTCTGAACGCCACTGTCAGTCAATCACACACACTGTCAGACCCATTAAAGACTATACATAGTCTCCGTGCCACTCACACATGCCAAATGCTGTCATTGACAGAGCCCATCTGACTGCTGCCATGAACAATGCACAGACACTGACAGAGGCAGCCAGTGATTACCCATCACCAAGAATTAAATCTGCAGCAGCGGTGCATAAGTAAGAGGAGGAAGAGCGGAGGAGACGCACAAACACTGATGACAAAGACATGAAGGAAGGGACGGGGCAAATGAAAGGATGGAAAATACAGTAAGTGGGATAGATGATGGCAAGAGAGATGGGTGCAAGGCTTCAAAAGAGCACTGCCGCCATCATGTCCGCCACCATCGCCACCTGCCCCTCCTCTCTCCTTCAATGATCATTAGAGCATCTGAAGTTGATTGGAGGGCAGTTTTTACTCCTGGGTTTAGGCTGTGGCTGACCAGCATCTGCTTCTCTGGACACGACACAAAGCTACAGGTGAACAGTGAGTCACTGGTTACTGTGTGTACGGACACAAAGCGATTTCACAGGATAATTTTGACGTGCTCCTTCACTGATCGCACAATTTGATTTGGTTACAATTATCTTGCTTACAGTTAACACTTTACATTGCAGTACAGTAGTATGGAAACCCAGTTCCACCACTTAGAAAAAAAAAGAATGCTTACCCATTATTATGAGATACTAAGTCATATATTGAGATAGGATCCCATAGTTATGAGAAGCCATGTCATAATAATGCAATACCATTTTAAAATTATAAATTTTAAAATAATTTTGAGATGTCTCATAATTACATTATGCCAATTTGTTCAGCCAATTAATGATTAGTATGTAATTATGTATGAAATTAATTAATATTTTGATAGAGTCCTGTAGAAATGCTCGCTCTCGTTATAAATTTAATGAAAGACAAAATTGTATTCTCTTTGGTATGCATTGGCCAGCATAGTTGACTATAAGCGACAATTATGCTCTCTAATGTCTTGTTTTGTCCACAAACCAAAACAATTCAGTTTTAATGATATATGGTTATATACTGTATAGTTATATGGAGCAAAGAAACCAGAAAATATTCACATTTAGGAAGCAGAAAAATAAAATAAAAAAACACTCAAACCAATCAATCAATTATCAAAACAGTTGAGAATTAATTTCGGCCCTACACTTGACTTTAAAAAGGACAATTCCATTTATTCGCCCATCATCCCCCCATAAGTAATAGCTGATAAGTAATTGCAGAGATTTTAGTCCAGGGAGGGAAGAGGAGCATGAAGGTGATCATAACACAGGCTGACTTAATTATAGCAGTGACACCACATTCACAGGTCTCAGCAATCAACTTAGCTGCCTGTCACTTTTTATTAGTGTGTACCACACAAGCAGGGTATTGTTTTTATTGTCCCACTGTGTGTATGTGTGTGTACAAAATAGGGCTAGGACTAGTTATTTTCATAATCAATTAATCGGTCAGTTATCTTGTGTATTAATTGAGTACTTATTTGGTCCATAAAATGTCAGAAAATTTTGATCGGTGTGCTCTAAACCTGGAAATGATGCTCTCAAATATCTTGCTTTGTCCACAGACCAGAGGATTTTTTGTCATATAAAGCAAAGAAACCAAATAATATTTACATTTAAGAAGCTAAAATATCAGAAAGTTTGTTTTAATTATATATATATATATAAAAACACTCAAACTGATGAAATGATTGTCAAAATACTTGACAATTACTTTAGAAATCAATTAATCAAAAAAATGATGCAGCCCTATGACAAAATAACTGAATTATTTTTGCTTAACTTAGTGAGATTATGATTTGGGAGTCCTGAGGAGGCAGGTGGTCAAAAACCCTCAACTGAGTGCAACAGACCTGCAGCAGGACTTGGTGGCAGCGGGTACTGAGGTTTCAGTTTCCACAGTAAGGTTCATATTAAACTCGGAAGGGTTCCATGCCCTAACTCCAAGACGTACATTACTACTGACGGAAAAGAACAAGAAAAGTTGTCTCCAATTTGCTCTAAACTAAATAAGGCAAAGAGGTTTTGGGATTCTGTTCTGTGGAGCAATGAAACAAAACTGGAACTTTTCAGGGCCTATGGATCACCGATGTATCTGGAGGAGGAAAAATGAAGCATAAGCAGAAAAAAACACCCTGCCTACAGTGAAGCGACGCTCTGTGGCGGCTTCACTTCTGCAACATGTGGAGGGCAAAATGGATTCAATCAAGTATCAGGAAATCCTGGGAGAAAATATCATGCTGTCTGTGAGGAAGTAGAAGTTTGGGCGTCATTGGACCTTCCAAAAGGATAATGATCCCAAGTATATTTCAAAGTCCACCAAGGCTTGGTTTCAGAAGTCAGGGAAGATACTAGAGTGGCCATCAAAGCTGCCTGATTTTAAACTCCTCTGAAAATCTCTGGTGGGATTTGAAAAAGGTGTTTGCAGCACGCAAACCCCAAGAATATTGGTGAACTGTAGACCTTTGCACATGAGAAACGGGCTCAAATTCCTCAGGAACGCAGCCAGAAGCTGGTGCCTGGCTATGCATCACGTTTGCAGCAAGTCATAACAGCAAAGGTGATCTACTAAGTACAAAAGATGCTTGTCATGAAGGGGTTGCATAATTGAGACTGTCATTAAATGTGGCATTTTATTGTTGAATTTGGAGAATCTACTTGGGATATTACTTGTTGTAAGCTATTAAAATTGTTCTTGTTTGATTTGTTTATTGCTGCAAACAGCTAGTTTGTACATTTTGCCAATAAACCTAATTTTCAGTTTTGATTGCAACTGTTTTCTGAACTTAATCATAACCAGTTATTGCCTTGCCCCAACTTAAACCTAACTACAATTCAAACCTCATTAGGACCAGGTTTTGGTTTGGATAAGATCAGTGTTTATGACTAACAAATACAAGTACACATGCAAGCTTTAGATGTATGTAGTTGTGTGTGGTGTCAGCTCTGGCCAGAGTGTTTAACCTGGTCAAAACAGCAGCTTATCAGTCTGCTCCAGGCAGCCTGGGACGCTCTTTACTACGACTACTGCAACTTAATCATATCTCACACACACGCACATTGACAACGCCACACACACAGAGCTGGAAGATCTTAATGTCTAAGTGTCATGATCAGCAAAGAAAAATAATCTTATCCTCCATAATCTGCCTCTCGACAGGTTGCTCAAACATGGATTCTGTGCTGTGGAAGATGAGGAAGTGTGCATCGGGGAACGCTGCTGCTGCTGGGCCTGTCAAAGTATCAAAGCACGAGACAGACAAAAATAAGAAGGGGAAAAAGGCACAGACAGCAAACAAGAGACAAACAGCAGGGAGGAAACAGTGAAAGCACTTTTAACTCGGAGCCATTAGTGTACGTAGTGAAGTGAATATTAGATTAGGAGAGCACAGAGACTCCCTTCTGTAAGCCTCAGAAGGAAGTGTAATAAGAAATGTGAGCAGGAGCCTCCATAGATTTTAACTTTCAAAGGGTCTCCAGTATATGTGGGCAGCATCTGTTTGAAGGGCTTTGATTTGCATCTATTGAAACATCAAATTGTGAGTGGGAGCAGGTTAAAAATAGACCCGGCAGTCCTAAAGCTGTTGTTGTGTGAAGGGATAATGCTAGGGTGTGTGAATCTGTAGGCCAAGCTGCTATTACTTGGGGTATACATGTATAAGCTACAGCTAGTCGGCAGACTACTACAAAACCAAATACTTCTATAAATAAAATTAAAAAAAAAAAAAAAGTGAGGTCTGTAATCAGGTTTCAGGGAGGCGTTACAGTGACTAAATAAAAACTAGTTCTGTGTTGAGACATGGCAACTAGAAATGAGCTGATACGATATTCAGTATTGGTTTGATATAAGTCAAAATCATTGAATTTGTAACTGTTATAAGAAAAATGTACACACAAAAACAAAAGGTTCACAGTTTGGGAACATTTCATACTTGACACAACCAAGAAAATTGTCACATGCAACATTTGTAAGGTGAACCTCGCGCTCCTTGGGGCCACCTCGGCTATGTATAAAGATTTGAAGAGGAAACACATCATTTTTGGAAGATTCAGATGCTCCCATGCTAGTAGATAATGTCTTGGCATTACGTCAAGGCAAGGATCATTACAGTTTAAAGAGAAATGTTGTCATTTCATAATAAAATGTATGTAGCGTAAAGAAGAGTACAGGAAACTGGGATGGTTTTTTGCAGGATTTGTATATTTGCCAATACCAATACTGATACCAGAGCTTCTGTTGCTGGCATTACATGAGACTGAACAGTTTAATGGTGAGAATTTATGCTTCAGTTGATGTTGATGGATTGTGTCTTCCTTTAGATCCAGTCAAACTTCTGCTTTTAAGTGCATGCTGCAAAATTCTGTTGCTTGAACTAAATTTCAGTTTTGTTTTTACAACCTAATTTGTCATTATATTAACATTTCCAGGATAAACATGCATAAACATCACATTAGTGCCTACTGTATGTATCATCCACAAGAACATCAGACTGAGTAGGAGTCTGACCTGAATCTGGATCAGTGTGTGGATTGTTGACATTGGTCAAATATCTGATAATTCAGTTAAGCCCATTACCAGCACCCAATACCAACATTGGAGTGGTCCCTCAGGACTTATTAAAATTGTAATATATTCAAGTCATTTGAAAATATTACAATTTCAAAATAAATGTCTTTATTATGATATGGATTGATTTACAGTTATATTGTTGGACAGGCTTTTTCAGCAATAGGATTTATATTTTTCCATAGTTTTGAGAAGCAAAGTGAACTAAAACAAATTACAAAGGTCACATTCTGTGGTATATAGATTTTTTATTTACTGTTGTTAAGAACTTTAAACCAATTATTGTATACAGACAACTAATTTGTTACTTTCTTTTTCACTTTTGTGGTCCTGTGATTAGTCATGGTTAGAGCCACTCCTATTTAATTTAGTTACAATTAAGTATGCATGTGCAAGATTTTTGTGTGAAGCCAAATTTTTGTGTGACCTTGTGAAGCCAAGGTCATTACTGATGTACAAAATGGGAAAACGCAAACTTTAGCCAAACAAAACCGTGTTAATTTCTCTAATGTTTGTGAAATCTACAGTGATTTTTTTGTAAAATTCTACTGGGGCTGACATCTTCAGGCCAAAATAAATAAATCTTATGAAGGTTCAGAGAGCCAAAATTTACATTTTGTCTGCACAATACAAAACTTGGAGAGATACATATAACAGGCCCACTTTCAGGATGTAAAACTTAAAAATAATAAAGAAACAATAAGTAGTAATGGATCAGGAGTATTCTTTTGCACGTATTTGACTGTACAATGAGATCAGTGCGGACACATTTAGCTTGTACTGAGCTCCACTCAGAGAGCCACTCAGTGCCACATGCTTGACCACAGCGGGGCGTTTCTTGGTGTTAGTTTAACCCGCAGGAAAGCTGGACTGTGCTACTCTTAGCTTGTCTGCTCCTAAAGATGCCAAATTGTGTCAATGGGACAAGCTCAGTCTGGCACGTCAGCTAAGACCTTCATACCAAACACACACAACGAGCTGAGCCAACATGATCTGGAAAAAAAAAAAAAAAAAAAAAAAAAACTATCTAAGGACGGTAGGAGCACTTAATAGCAAACTGGCACACTAACACCTCATCATCCTTGCAACTTAGTCCAGATGCTTAACAGTCATCTCGGGGGAGAGTTGCAAAAGCCAAGTAGAAGTCTAATTTTGAGATATAAATAATGCGTTAATATCAGTGAACAGGTCTTTCATCATCTTGAGCTATACGCACTTGGCAGAAAGCCTTCTGACAAGGTTTCACTCCAAAAGCAATCTTAAAAATATCAAAAATGATAACATAAACCTGAGGGGAACAAAGTGCTACAACTCATATTCACTGCTAGTTAAGACCAAATATGCCCTCTTCAACACATGGTAAACACCCAAGCCCTTAAAATGGCAAACACAGAGGCTTGTCCATGCCTGCATACCTGAAGGAGGGACATGACCTAGTCTACGTTGTGTGAACAAGCCTCCTTTACAAGTCAGTTTGTCAAAGGAGCAACTGAAGGGGGAAATGTGAGCGTGCATGCTTGCATAAACACACATTGTGCACACAGGCTGAGCAGTGTACAGCGCCGAGGTTTCTCAAACACAGGGTTGTGCCAGAGGCTGAAAAGAGAGAGACCACAGAGCCTGAAAAACTGGCTGGGCAAAAGTGAAAGAAGACTACAACAGGGAAGTTAAGGGAGGCATCATGCAACACAACAATATTATTTTAGAAGGATTTGATGTCCTTCTTTGTGTATCATTTATTAACATACGTCTTCTGTAACAGGTGTGACCCATGCAGAGTCCAGGCTCCAGGGCACCTCTTCGTGACGGAGCAGATGTCACTCCTCTGAGCTGAGCCTGGCTCTGATGCTCTGCATTAAGCTGTAATGACGGAGCTGGTCAAAAAATGCTTGGCCGCCCCCAGAAAAAACTTAGCTGAGGTGGCATTTTTAACATACAAATGATGTGTGTCCAGATAAGTGTTCTATCTCCATTGCAGAAGTAACCTGCATCCATACCCATGCACATAAAACATATCATGCGAACAGTCAGGTACTTTTAGCATGTGCATGTTTGTGTACACAGGAAGTTGATTCTCTCCCCGGCACTTGTTTGCGTGGACATAGAGAGTATTACTAATGAAAAACAACAATGTTAAAAAGTAAGAACGGGGTATTCTGGGTATTCTATTCTTCAGTCATAAATAAACTTTTTAACTAAGCTTTTCATTTAAAGCTGTTAGTAAAGTTGTTACTGATTTAGGAAAACATTTGGGAAGTGAATTAAGGCAACTGTGGCAAAATGTATGCATTTTTAAATGAAAACCTAGTAGTGCGGATGAAGCCTTACATACTACATATCAGTCCTCATTTCACAATGAATTAATTCAGTGGATGTCTCCAATTAACATATCCTCAAAGTGCATGTCTGTAGACTGTGGGAGGATGCCAGAGTGTCCAGAAAAAACCCACTCACACATGGGGAGAATATGCAAACTCCAAATTAGAACCAGGAAACAAAATCGTGAACTACTTCAGTAATAAAAGTATGGTGATTTGTCTCAATTACAATCAAAATATCTAATCTATAAATCAGTTAAAAAAAATTACTTCCATGTCAATCAACCCATCAGTAGTTCTCAGCACTTCTGAGAAAAAGTTACACATGCATTAAATAGTTGATAAAACTATGATGATTATGTTGTCCTCATTAGTGCTTATATATGACATACTATCTACTATTCTTATCTTCAAACACCGTCATCATGAGACACGATGATACAGATTAAATGCTCTGTCACAGTTTATTTCATATCATGTTAATGCACATGATGGCTTGGTAATTTTTTGAAACCAGGGTGCTTTATCACTGTGGTGCAAAAAGATAATTGATATGTTACAAGACAATCCATGATCATCTTTTTCTTCTTACGGCTTCTCCCTTTAGGGCTCGCCTTCATCTCCATCCATCCATCTTATTCTCTCCCTTCTGTCCTCTTCTGTTACACCAACTGTCCAAATGTCCTCCTTTCTTCACATTATCCATGAACATTCTCTGTGATGTTCCTCTTTTACTCCTGCCCAGCAGCTCCATCTTCAACATCCTTTGTCCAACATAATCACTATCCCTCCTCTACACGTGGCCAAACCACCTCAACTGTGACTCTCTACTTCCATACCATTCAACCTGACATGGTAAGTTTGACCTGGGTCTTATTTCTGTGACAAGCTCCACCACAGGGAGGCATATAGTAGTGAAATTATTCACTATTCCTATTGGCAGGATATCAATTCTTTTGAATGATTGTATAATAACCTTTTAATTTCTTACTTTGCTCTTAACTTTTACTGGTTATTTGTTATTTTTAATACATTCTATCTTATGGCTTGAGCAGCTGTGATTTTTATTCAACTGACTGTTGCTTCCATGCAAAGCATTTTGTAAGATGGGTTTAGAATGGACCTCTATAAATACAGATTAAATTAAAATATCAATAGTTGGCATCAGCATATCATATCTCACAAATCTTGATGATTTATTGCTATGACAATATTTCGTCCCACTTTAGTTAACAAACATATTGCTACCTGAAGCATGAAAATCTGTATTATCTGTACATGAAGTGTCTTTACGACAGTCCGGTGACGAGTCAGTGCTGCAGTGTGTCGAATGCAGGGTTTCAGAACAACTCCTGGGCCAACACGCCATAGTATTTGCTCTAGCCATGCTGCGAATGCAGCAGTTCTCCTCCTCATGTCCAGTTTGAGCACTCCATCAGTCTGACAAGCCTGGGAAACTGTGCCAGCATGCTCACATGCCAGATGGACGGCGAACTGTTTCTCAGTTTTCTCTTTCTCTCTCAATGTCCGCTGTTCCTTCTCACTCTTGTAATGAGGTTTAAGTGGTCATGTAAAGATGGTAAGAGTGGAGGGTTTTACCTATGTCCTCTGTTCTCAGACATTTGATGCTTAAGAACCTAGAGCAGGTTGTTACACATGATACACTACATTATATTTTGGCGAAAGACCTCTGTTTTTACTCTGGGTTCATAAAAACTGGTGGAGCTGAACCTCAAAAAGATCAGCACAGTTCCTACCATTTCCTTGCACTGGTGTACCTCACGGTGAAAGTACAGAAGACAAACTGAGAGAAAAGCAAAGGAAGAAAGAAAGTGGAAAGTGGTGAGCATAAACATTTCAGATTGCTATTGGTAGTCAAACTTCAGAGAGCGTGCACAGTAGTCTAATTGAAATCCGAGCTGCACTGGGCTTCGTCTCACTGCAGGAAGAACCAGACCATACAAAAATGGATTGTTCCACTAATGCAGACTTGGCGACAGGATAAAATGTCTCCTCTGAGGCTTACTGAAGGCTGGCATTCGCACCACCAACTCTCAACAGCGAGCCAGATTCCCTAAAAGAGCAAAAAATCATGCCTGTTTGGTTCTCTCCTGTGGTGCTCAGTTCTGCTGCTCCCAGTCGTGACAGAGGTAAAAGCAGGTCAGAGCCTGGGGTGACTGGAAAAGTGAATGAGTGAAGAAATGCTTAGTGTTATCATGACTTCATCCTACATAGACATGAAACACACAACAAAGTCAGACAGGGACTTACAAACTGTTTGTCTACGAATAACTGGGAGATCCCATCCAAGGATTAGCTCTTCTAACAAATGCTTCTTTGTATTACCATACATGTGATACCTTAAAATGTATTAAGCATATGTATTTTTGGACTCTGTTTGGCAGAGATTGCTAATCTGATATCGTAAAAGAAAAAAGTAAAATCCAACAAAATCCAACAAAATCCATAAGAAGTATCATGTAAAGACTTCACTAAGCACCAGGCTGTAAGGAGAGTTGATGCAGCTTGTGCAAGTGACATCACCATAAGAATTTGAACTCATGTTTTGAAGCCTTGAGATGCAAGATTTGCAATTAGGTAGGCACAATTTGAGGTTTTCCAACCGAAATTTCACGGACATCACCTGCAATCACGCACCCATTGGATGGTGTGCACTCATTTGTAAGATGCTTTCTCATTAATGTATCTCTTAACTGGAACACAAAATTAAAATCGTATGCTATTAAAGAAGACCTCAAACAACTAATTGAACTCCTTAGGAAAATGTTTACTGATGGTATAAATTAAATGAGAAATTCATTTTCCCATAGACTAACATTTAAAACCATGTTCTTGTTGCAACCAAAGGAGTTGCCCCCTGGTGGTTATTCACTATATTCTTACTTCTGGGTTGTCCTCAAGAGGTAAACTGGAAGACTATGTCAGCTACATATACTGTATATATACGGTACATATGCACCTTTTTTCCAATTAGTCATCCTTCTTTTACTTTGACCACCGATGTGTCCTGGGTCTTAAAAGTCTGTTATGTGTGAATGAGGCACATGGATGAAGAAGCAGATTAGTTCCTACACAGCAGCCACACAATGTCAACCATATTTACGTTCTCTCATCCAAACCTATCTGAATTGCTAACAAACCAAGCATAAATAAAATAAAGCCATGGTTAATATTCATTAGAGATTACCACGGCAGAAGAAAGTAATTATTAGTTTATGCATAACCTGCTGCAAGATAATTGCCATGCCTGTTTTAGATGTGTGATGTTGTGAGAATGAATGAAACAACGTCAGTTCAAGCACTGAGCTGAAGATGAGCCCGTGTTTAATGATTTGGCTAGGGCTGTTGTCATATGCCCACGGTGTGTTATTCTTTTTAGATGCAAACCAGTCTTTTCTTTTCTTTGAGCCCAAAAAACAAGGACTCAATAGACCCTTCAGCAGTTTTTAAATCAGCTATCCAATAGTCAAAACAACACATGGTTGTTATAATTCCCAGAAACCTGACAGAAGTTAAACTTACAATTGATAAATAAATCACTATTTGCAAAATCATCTGACATGTTTTTTCTATAAGGAACAGTTTCTTTCCCTCAGATTAAATTTTACTCTCACTCACTTATTATATCATTTAGTTCTAATAAAAAGTGGCTTGTCTTAGTCATAAAGCATCAGTTTTATGAAGCCAACAGTAGAGGTCCAAGCCTGGTGACCACCACTGTTAGAAACATGACACCAATATCCTCGAATGTGACTGGACAAAGTGATTAAACCTTCTGTCTATTTATGGATAAGTTAACAGAATATTTATTGTTTAATGAAGGAAACATATCATTTAAGTTAATGTCCAACAGCTGCTTTACTGCTTTTCTGATATTTAATATTAAAAATAAACAATGCCTATTTGAGCTTAAGTGGATCCTTTGAAAAGAAAAATGGCAGATAAATATTCAGCAGTGACTTTGACCATCTTAAAAATAATGTTGCAGCCATAAATAAAAGACTGGATTAAATATCCTGGGTACCATCTTGTGGAATTTAAAAAAATATATATTATTATTACACGATTCCCTTGAAAATAAACTAAAACATTGAATTATTTACCAGCCCTAGGGGTAGCAGTCTTGTTTTTTTTTTTTTTAAATCTTATGTATTGCAACATAAGTGACAAAAAAAGTAATAAATGATTTGTCTTCTGTTCATTTACTTACTAAGTCTAATAAAAATAATAATAATAATATTCCTAATGAAGAAACAAATGCACGTATTAACATTAAATGTTTAACTTTACTAACATCTGTTTTTCTGGGATGGACCTGCTTGAATTGGGTGGAGTGTATGTAGATGTTCTTTTTAGTGGTATAGCTGTTTTTTACTGCCAGCTTGAGTTTTTGGTCATTTGGCTTAAACACAAAATGTTCCCTCAGTGATGATGTAGTGTTGGGCTTTGAAACTGATGCAACCATGATGTTCATACCAGCCTCATAAATAAGTCAAGCAACTCAAGATTTATGTCACTTTTAACAGTGCTAAATCTCACTCATGTTCTTCTAAACCATACCAGAAGAAGCAAAGGCAGATTGCGTCATTAAAAAAGCAATATTTAAAAAAAAAAGAACAATGGTGGAGATCCAAGTAATAAAATTGGGGAAAATATGATATTTCTGCTTCATCCAGCTGTTTTCAATAAAGTTTGATAAAAATAACTTATAAAAATTACATTTAAAAGTAAACATCCCTTGCTATCTGGCTTGCTGACCACCAAGCAGTTGGGGTATGAGGCTGTTGCAGTCTGAGGGGGAGTTAAAGCAGAACTATGCATGATTTTTACCCTAATTTAACAGCTTCAGAGTCACTGTGATAACTGTTAAATGTCTTGTTGCAGGGAGAGTGAGGTCTGTCTCCACTCCGCTTTGAAACAGGTTGAAGTCTGTCTGAAAACACAAATAAGCACCCACAAAAGGTTTCAGAAGTGAATTTTACTGCTACCAAAACCCAGTCCTTCAACAGCTTCTTGTCCTCATCTGCACACACAAATGCTCCCTCAGTCATGTCTCATAGTCTGCATGAGCCTGTCTCCAGATGAACGGGGTGGCAACGATGACAAAAATCGTCAAATGATAAGCACTGCAGCTTTAAACATGAGATGTATCAAAGCAGAGAATAGCAATAATTTCCACAATCATTCATCTCTATATTAAATGAGTAGGCTGTTATCAAGGGTTAAATAGTGAACGAATGGGCCTGCACTGCAGAGGTCCTGTCACAGACCATTTTATCTGTGGAGGAGAAGATGGGAAAACATGCATTCACATGGCCCACGGTCAGCACAGAAGTGACAACAAGAGATAAGGGAACAAAACAAAATCAGTAGTGGACCCTGCATGTTTCACCCTGAGTGGACTCTGAACACAAACTGCACTGTAAACAGGGTCAGGGACACAGAGAGACTCTGCTGTATCATGTGACAGACAGAGAACGAACGTGCACTCAGGCTGCACAGTCAACCGCTGCTGACTCAGAAGGTAAGCAGAGCAGTGGCAGAAACAGCCGACATGAATGATTCCACTGATCTAAACGCAGACTCCAATACAGAAGCATGCACAAACAAAATAAGAGAGCATACAATTTAT
The DNA here is from genome assembly GCA_016785285.1 of Brachirus orientalis. NCBI lineage: Eukaryota > Metazoa > Chordata > Actinopteri > Pleuronectiformes > Soleidae > Brachirus > Brachirus orientalis. The sequence continues at coordinate 12,950,407 of JAFBJR010000180.1, forward strand.
AGACACACAGGTGCAATTTTTTTCAGGCAAGATTATTCAGTGCAGGCGGACAAAGCATTTTGGCCATTAAAGCTCCAGCTCAGTCGAACTGACGGACACACCAGAGACCCAGAGGGATCGTGTTGCGCTGGCGGTGAGTTTTCTGCATTACAATACAGACAACCTTGTCGACACCAAACGGTGCAGAGCTCTGCCACAGAGTGAGGACACAGTCCCACGCAGAGAAAACACACAATGGATGTCAGAGATCGTCACGGGAACTCCCTCCCACGCCAAGACAGAGAAGACACCCTAGTAGTAACCATGGAAACTCTGGTCATATCACAGGCACAGCATCACTACCAGGGCTAGGCAATATATCAATATTATGTCAAAATCATGAGACAGATATAGAGTCTTTGATATTTTCATATTGAGATATGGCATCTCAGATGTGGTTTCCTGATTTTAAAGGTTGTTGATCTACTCACGTGTTGGCATTTAATCAAATATTATTGTATTAAATGGAAAACAGGAAAAAAAATCAACTTTAAGCTCTGTTATTGTGTTACAACAGAATCTGACCACATTTAAAGGCAATTTCATTGTTTCTTAGAACATTTATAATCTAAAATTAAAAGGTAACTCACAAGCTTATTTTAATACATCTAATAAAGATCACCTCCGGCTAGAATACAGAAATTGCTGTATTTTTTTGAAGACGATATTTTCTTTCATTTTAGAATGCATTGCAGCACTTGCAGTGCATTGTCACTGTCCTATGACCAGAACAAACATCTAAAATGAAAATATTTCATGAACTCAGAAAAACAGCCTGTGCCCAGCTTCAGATCTAGATATATCTCTTATATTAGGACATAATATTAAATTTATTTATAAACCATATCAGCCATTGCAGCCTTCATCACCAGCCAACAGGTGCCAAACAAATCACCTGAACTGCAGGTAATGAGATCAAGGTAGAGAGAGGCCACAGGTGGGCAGGGTCAAAAGACGAGATGATGATGACTAAGAAGAAGAGGAAAAGGAAGAGGGTGGGAGGATGAGTAAGAATAGATCACCCTGCCTCCAAGAAGGAGACAGAAAGAAAGAGCGAGTGAATGAGGAGGAGTGCGACTCTTGCTTTTCAGGCAAGAGTCGCTTGCTGTTGGTGAGCAGAACAAAAAGCCATATGTGAGCAACGACTCATCAGAACACACATGCTATAAGCAAGTGAGGGAGGGTGGGAGAGAGTGAGAAGAGAGAGGCAGATGGATGGAGACAGACGGATAAATTAAGCAGGGTGGGGTTTGCTACATCCACTCACAGGATCTCTGCTGCTTGATTACAACCTGTATAACACTGATGATGGAAGCCACTGCTGCTGCTGCTGCTGTTAGTGACAGTAGAACTCTGTAAATACTGGCCACAACAGGTTCAGAAACCAAATGGACATAATTGTCTGCTGTTGATCATACAAGGAAATCTACACTAGCCAACAGCCATATGGCACATTTAGAGGCAGCATCTAGTCTAAAGAGGCATTTTGGAATACTATAGAAGTGTTTCCATCAAGTTGAATAGTTTGGTTTAGTACAATACAGTACTGTACATACTTTTTTGTCTTTCCATTAGGAATAGTACCAAAAGACCTAGCCCTACCCTCCATTTTTTGGCACCTTTCCCTTGGGGTACCAGTGTAAAAGAGCTAGACCAGACCCCCCCCCCACGACAGCTGATTGCGTGACAGAAAGAGGTCACTCCCTTGCAACCTGTGTAAATATTCAATGGGAGTTGCACACCACCAAGAAGAAAAAGAAGAAGATGCCAGCAAACAGCCACCAGCCACTGTTGTCTGTTGTTTCTAGGGATGCCCATGACTAATGATTTTCTTGGTCTGCCATTGATCATTTGTCCTTCGTCGACTAATTGTCTGCACGTTGATTTTAATGTAAATATTAAATTCTTCTTTTTTTGCAAGGCAACAAAAAAGTTCGAGTTCCAGCTCTGTACATACAAAACCTAAAAAACAAACCTTTATCAATTAATAGCCAACATTAAACAGATGTGCCATGCACAGAGCAAACCACATATTTCAGTACATGCAGAGCAGTAATGGCTGTGACTAGATTGAAACAATCAGCAAAGAGGAGCTGAACATTTAGTTGAATTTAAATAGATTAGATATCATACTAACTTTTAACAGAAAACAATTTATAATGAGCTTTTTAATTATTAAAAATTACAAGCAAGCTCAATAACGCACACCACAGCAAATGTCAGATCAACAAGCGAGTAGACTGAATATTTTGTTGATTTTCAACCTTCATCGACCTGTAAAACCACCACAATAAAACACAGATTGTTTCTTAATGATTAATCTCACATCGTTAACTTTGTAGTCAGCAGGCATCAGCCAAAAACACTGAAGTGACTTCTGTCAAACTACAGTCTGAACACACTTCCTGTGTCCACCCTTTCAAATTAAAGCCATCCACGGCAATGCAATGTTTGGTCGACCATAAGAGGCAGCCCTAGTTATATTGCATTGTTGTCATCGCTCCTACACAACGTCATGCTATGAATCTCCAAGTCAAGGTATTGTTCTCAGTCAAAACGCAAGCCTGAATCAGGGCTTTACCATTCCATACCAAACCAAACCATGATGGAAACTCAGCATATGAAGTCAATTTAGTTGAGGTAATGTAATAGTTTCTAAGAGAGTGGGGAGGGATGCAATTTAAAAAGAGACTCAGACTAAATTTTAACTAATGAGCTGCAAATGAGCTTGTAATTCTGGCTTTTGTGAATCTCCCTGATATTATCAAGCATCATCTGTTTATTCTGCAGCAGGAAGTAAGTAAATAAGCACTAAAGACAATCATCAGTCCCAACAGTTGTTTTTCACTGAAGGTGAGGGCAACATGCTAGGGGTTCAAAGTCAGTGTTGATGTGTTGGTAACAACACTTAAAAAAAACTAATCATCGCAACCAGGTCTTAATCCATAAAAGGTCATTTCAGGGTGTAAGAATTGGCCAAAATGTCCTGACAACAATGTTTTTGCATCAGAATTTGTCCTCACAAAGAGACACACAGGTAAACATGCAGACTGTACAGCTACAGCAGCAGCAGCAACAGCAGCAACAGCAGCAGCAGCAGCAGCAGCAGACTCTTGGTCCAGCCAGATAACTCAGCCCTGCTGATCCAGGAGCTGCAGCTCTGCTCAACAGCTGTGTCCAGCTGTGTCACAAGGAGACAGTGGATGCTTTGTTTCCCACAGGGGAGGCAAAGCTGTGGGCAGAGAGGACCTGCAGACGTTGGTATGCGTGAGTGTATATACATATAGTTTAATGTCCACAAAGGTTAACAGCCTGTAGCTTATGTCAGCCTGGGCCCCCCTTCCTTCTGCTGAGTGTTTCCCCAGAACTACACAGCCTTCCCACAACAGCATCAGTAGCTGGCAAAGAGGGAACGGTGAGTGCCACTGCTCGGCATGGGACATTTTCTGTCACGATTAACCCAATCAAAATAATTGTGATTTATAATTGTAAAAAATGCTACAATTAGGGGTGGTGGAGATATACTATTTAAGATAATATAGGGATTGTTGTTTTAAAGATGTGCAAATTGACAGTGAGTATTTAAATGACTTTACAAAAACTGAGACAACACGCACTCAAACTCCACACATTCCCTAAATGTGAACAGCAGGCGCCCTCCTTGGTGCAGCAATGAGCAGGATTCAGTGTCACATGACCACAAGTAGGCCTATGTGATCACATGACCTCTTGCTAGCATCGTCCCTGCCACACAGGTTAGCCGTATGTGGTTATGCTAATAAAGACAAAACAGGAAGACACCAGCCCTGTTACTAAGTCTGAGAAATTGTTTTATTATTTATTATTAATTTACCTTACAGTAAAACTTCTGAAGGTTTACCCAGAGTTCAATATTTCTAAACTGCTGAATTTTTACTGGAATGCTAAAGTTTAAAGAAAGTAAAAGTTGTTTTCCTGAAACATTTTGTCCATTAATATAATCTGTAAGCAACAATTTAAATAAACATCTAGTAGTTTTTTAGATTCCTTAAACAAAAAGGGATGGAGCTGTTTGTTGTAATCTTCCTTCTTTTGATTAGTATCGCTCAACCTTCAAAAAATGTGCACAATTACAAACAATGATATTGACGACTGTTCGCATTTGAGTACATTTTCCAAAAGCTTACCGAAGCAGAGGAAACTCATGGACTAAAGCTGCGTTTTCACCAAAGGAATAGTGCAGTTTGGCTCACCGAGCTATGTAAAATAGTGTAACATCATACCAGAGTGATACAGTGTAGCCTGCCAATAAATTCAATCAAGAAGACAAAAGCAACACTGTTGACACGTGCTGACATTAAACAGCCTTGAATCGTATATCATAATGCATGGTATCATCACATGAGGGTGAGGGTCGCGGGGCTGCTGGTGCCAATCCCAGCTGACAAAGGGTGAAAGACGGGGTATACCCTGGACAGGTCCATTGCGAAGTAGGAGTGATGATTCTGTGAGGACCAATCAATGGACTGCAGGGTATTTAGCTCCATCCTTTAGGAGCCCAAACAATTTGCTAGGTACCCCAAGAAAAGGTTGTCAAAAAAAGTGCAATAACCATTTATCCAGTTAATCTAGCTATTTCCTCTGACCAGTTGCAGTTGTCTTGCATTACTTGCAATATTCTTCCACCTTGCCTCCATCAGTTGTGATGGATACAATGCAAAATGAGATTTAAAACCCCACAACACTGAGAAACGCGAAGAGACTAAGCATGATGTGAACTCGGTTGGCAAAAACTCAAATGTAAACGGACATTCATTTAAATCTAAAGTTAAACACTGGAGCTTTATTGTTAAAAAAAAAACATCAATGACATCATCAAACTTTGTTTCAAAATGTTGTCTTATCACAAAAGCACTCAAATCAGTCAATAATTAACACGGTAAACGTCAGGTGATTAAAGATTGATTTTGGCTCTTGGCAGACATTAAAAAAAACAGTAAATTGTGACTCAAACATTATTATATCTCAAAATAATTTGTGGAAAACATGGACACACACACATATATATATATGCATACATATATTATCTTGTGGCCTCTGTCTATCTCGATCTTTTATATATTGTGATTGGAGAAAGTTCTATCATGATTTATACTGTTATTGAATTACTGGCCAGCCCTAACCGTAAATAATGTAAATCATAAGGTCCAATTGTAGGCTCCCCCTTGTGGCATTTCAAAATAAATCAGTAGCGGTGAATGCTGTACATGTACGTAAGCCAGCATTTACACTCGTGTAAAATATTAACGAACACCCATTCATAATTAATTAAAAAGTGGAGACTGACCAAGATGAAGTTACAGTGAATGCGTTTTTTTTTATCGCGATAATATCGTATATTATCCCACCTCTTGCCCTGGACACAGCCAACCAGGATGTGGAGGAAATTTGAAAGTGAAGCAGTGCCAACAGTGTCCGACACTCTCCACACTGACTCACAGTCAAATTCGACCACGGTTTCGTGTCCACATCTGTCTCCGCAGCAGGAGCCTCGCTGGCGGCGAGACATAAAACCAAACAATAACACAAAAAGCAGCGTTGACGGCGCAGGGAGGAAAAACAACACAAACATCGACAGCGGCGGACGAAGTGAAGCGCCAGGGAATCACGGTTCAGTCAGGAAACAGCCACAAAAGACAGAGAGAGACAGAGAGAGAGAAAGGGGAGCGAGGGTTTTTCACCTGGAGGAGACGTAACACTGATTCACGCTGGTACTTACTCAGAGGAACCGGTTCCGTTCGGTCCACTGACTGGAGGAGAGCCCGGCGGTCTAGTTCCGGCTGAGAGTCGGGCGGGATCTGCTTTGGAGAGGAAGAGAGAGAGAGAGAGCTGCTGAGCTCAGTGGCTCGAGGACTGAGCGTAAACCGTTGCTTGCGTCACTTCAGTTTCAGCTTCGGCTTCAGCAGCAGCAGTAGCATGAGCAGCCATCTTACGGAGGAGCGGGGGGTCCCAGCGACTCACCAATCACCGACTTCTCCCTCTCTCTCTCTCTCTCTCTCTGTTATTATTGACGATTTCCTCCGCCCAGGAGCACTGTTCTGCACTGCTCTGTCTGTGTCACTGCAGTAGCGCCTTCACTCCACCAAAAATACTCAACAGGCTTGTCTACATGACATTTGACCCCAGGGAGGAGTACATGGAGATATGTGCTCTCAGGACAATATTTATTTAAACCAGGGGCAGGGCCGGCCCAAGCTTTTATGGGGCCCTAAACAGAATTTGATTTTGGGCCCCCTACCACCACCTCAAAGTAGCTGGTGCTTGACTCTTATTGATACAAATATAGCGCTATCTATTGCATGAATTATAGTTGTGTTATTTACACCACACTAGTGTCACTTTTGTTTCCTTTTTAAGTATTAGTAAGCCGTCTAAGGCTGGCCCCATATTAATTTGCACTTTTGTTTTCAAAATGAAGCACTAACCCCAGGATTCCCCTGAATACATGTTGCGTCAAATTCAAATGACCTGGGGACCAATGAGCATCTAGTCTGGTCAGGAGGGGGCCGGTCTAGAGGGGAAAAAAAGTTGGAAAAAAAACGACTGTTCAGTAGCAGATGGGCAATATGAGCTTAAAATTACATCACTATAACAACATTTCATCATATCACAATAAACAGATTCATGGTGACATTTTAAAAGTAAAAGTGCTTGTTTTGATATGGACTGGTGTATACAGTACTTCATAATAACATATTTATGATTAAAAAATAAATATATGAATATCAAAAACATAAATAAATCTAAAAAGTAAATAATAACATGGCTAAGTGTAATTATAGCACCAAACAAGCGTATATACAGTATGTGCAATCAAATATGATAATGACAACCAAATGTCTTATTATTACTATTATTATTAAAATTTTGTTCGCTAATTTATTTAGTAGTATATTCTGTCTATATTCTATCACACCCAGAGTATAAAGGAAGAGGAGGTCATGGGCCATGCTTTCATTATAACATATTAAGTGGTGGGCTGCATGTGGCATGTGAACTTGAAGTGATCCAACCATGCATGTTCAGAATGTATATAAAGTATAATATATACAAGTATATGTATAGAAAGTCACATTCTATTATTATTTATTATTATATAATGCACACAATTAAGTCACTTGCATTATACAATATATTATGCTAAGAAACACTAACAATAATGTAATTTAATTTCTATGTAAAATGTTTTGTTGGGGTTATATATTTTTTTTTTATTTAAATTATTGATTAATACTCATACTGTGTATACACAATATTATACCTATAGATATACTGTACTTATTTCCTTCCAGCTTTAATCAGATTGACTGTAATGCTAGGAACAGAAATTTCCAGTTCTAGATATGAGTCAACCGTCACCTTATTTTACGTGGACATCCACCCACTGTTTAAAGGAACAGGCGTGCTGAAAAAGAACCTGGCACCTCTTACTCATTTATTCCATGTTCCTGTAAAAGTGAAAGCTTTCACCATTACCACTGAAACTCCACAGGCACCATCATGTGATAAATTTGAAGATGCTGTTTTTGAACCTTTATATCTGAACCAACTGTCAAGCATAAAGAATCAATCTTCACCATTTTCCTCTCATATTTTAAATTTATTTTCCTCATGTTCATTTTATTTGTTTCTGACATTGTTGCTCCTTCCATTCTGCCAGGCCATACAGTATGACGAAATCATACAGCGCCCTCCTGTGGCAGTCTGTGAGCGCTGCTGAGGGTGTGTCTGCTCCACCCGCTGTGGTCCAAAGGTTGTTGGCCAAGGAGAACCAGAACCTGAGTGAACAGCACTAATATTCTTTCAGTCCATAAGTATCATGACAATTAAATATTTACACCAGACATATGACTTCATGTACCTCAAACACAGAGAAAGAGAGTGATTTGGTGTTAAGTTCTTCTATCATAAAGCCATTTAAAAAAACCTGCACCTTATTTTTTGTCCCCGCATGAATTAAGTCTTCAAGTCACATCACTGAGTATATATGTTAAGATTTGAGACCACGAGGAACAGCACAAGTATCATCACAACCTTTAAATAAATTGGTCAATGGATTATAAATCACAACGTGGCTGTTGGACCGGTGTTCATTAGAGTGAGAGAGAGAGAGAGAGAGAGAGAGAGAGAGAGAGAGAGAGAGAGAAATGCATAGAGACCAAGCAACAGTGTTAGAATTAATTTGGACACTCTTACAAACCCTATTGACAATCATTAGGCTTTGTTTCCACAGAATAAACAAACTGTGTGACAAAGTGAGGTAAGAGCCCTGATCTCTCATCTATGATCTACTAGGCTTGAGAGAAGTTTGTCATGGTCCAGAGATACAGATACAGTATGTGGTCTGCCTTGGCACGTGGTAACATCTCCCCATTTTCCTTTAAAGTTTGTCAGATTGAGGTCGGTGTGATTTCTCCACACTGTGGGCTCAAGCCGCAGTCACAGGTGACGACTACCGTCAGAGCTCGTCCTTCTCCATCTGCTGGAAAGCCTCCAAGTCTTCCCGCCAGTCAGCCAGCAACTCATCTACTGACTGGCTGCTCGAGTCTGTGTCGCCCTCAAAGTCCTCCTCTGTCCTGTCAGAGTCTCTTTCCTCCTTTGGCTGAGCCAGATCAGACTCCGCCTCTACAGGACCAGCTTCCTCTTCAGATGGACTGGTGTCCTCTGCAGGACCAGCTTCCTCTTCAGATGGACTGGTGTCCTCTGCAGGACCAGCTTCCTCTTCAGATGGACTGGTGTCCTCTGCAGGACTGATTTCCGGTGACAGCCTAGTCTCCTGCGAAAGAGACTCATCCAGTTCCATCATGCTTGTTTGGGTTGTGGGTTCAAATGAGGTGGGAGTTGTTGCCTCTGTTATGCAGTCCTCCGCTTCTTGCACATCCACACCTGAAAAAGGAAGCAGGGGCATTGAGACTGAACAGCTCCATCAGAAAAATGTGCCAGGACACAGAGACACACACAGTATTTTCCCTCCCCTGCACTCAGTAATCTATAACATGCCTCGTGGCGGCCATTCTCGGGCCAAAATAGAACAGTTTTCATGGAGAGGCTGTCAACCATAACAGCACGATGCTGATGATGAGTCATGTTTCCCACAGGATTAAGCCTTTCTCTCATATAACCACACAGCCACAGACAACAGAGAAAACAATCTGGCAAAAATGTTGCAGTGTGAAATTTTCAGTCATCTGGTTAAAACAAGTTACTTAAATCTGTTACATCCGTTACTAAAAATGTAGCTGCTTCTTTCACTGCAAATGTGTTAAGTAACAAGTCTGAGCTTTTTAAATGATACAAATCAATAAACCCAGTGGTATGCAATGAGTGTAGACACTCTACTGTGTCACAGTAGCTTTGGGGCCACAGAGAATACCTATAAACCACAGGAATTGTTGTCATGAGCCCTTTTAAATAAAGCAATGATTATTTTCATTACAATAGTCTCTCTTTAGATTAACGTGAAGCTAAAGCAATAGTTAATTGTTGTGTCACATCCATAGGCAATTAAAGATTAATGTTGTGGGATGAAGGGTCTCTGCCCTGGGCTACTCCTGCCACATGAGCACGACTAAATGCATGCACTTCAGATTAGACACATGACTCAAGGCAATCTCTCCGTCTTTGAAATGCCAATAGTGACACATGTTGTATTGTGTTTAATGTCTTTTGACTTTCCATCGAAGGAATGTGGGTATGCAGCTGATAAGCAGAAGAGCCAATAGAAGTTCTCTCGCTCTTCTCCTCTGTGATTGGTCAAAATCTTATCACCAGGCAGATTTGCCCAAGGTTGAAAACAGTCTGATGGGGATCCAGAAGTCTAGTCCTCTCTAAAATAATTTGCTTTTCATTAAGCTAAAAGGTTATTATTGAATTTGTAATCAGTAAGGTAAACCTGCTGACAACCCCAGGTTCAACATTACTTATGAAATATTGCCAATGTAAAGTCTGTTTGGCAGCAGATCTTATTTATTTGTAAGTAAATGAGGAAAAAATTACAGTTGCAACAATTACTAAACTCCAATTACTGCTTCCTAAATATTAATAGTGGTATTTTGTGATTCTTTTGTGCTTTGTGGACAAATGAAAACACAAATTTTTAAACACAGACAGATATTTTCAGCCCTACAAACAACCTGAGTAAAAAAAAAAAATAATTGTTTAAGTTGGTGAAAATGTGTGGTGAAACACTGCCCTTTTTTCTCCCCTGGAGCAAGGATGGACAAACTTGTCTAAATTCTAAGGAGGAAAAATAACAAATGATAAAACTGTGCCTGCACAAAGCTTCACTACCAAACACAAACAGAATGTGGTTAAACAACAAGTGTGGAATAGAGAAACTGAGAAATTTAACACCAGGAAAAAAAACATCTGGAAGGGAAAGAAGCAAAAAACAAAAACATTAGAGTAACAGACAAAGACAGGAAAAGAAAAGGTAGACAATACTTACTGCCCTCGATCAGGCTGCCAGGAAGAGGTTTACCTTTAAATATGGCTGCTGCTTTCCATACAGGAGAGGGTTATGAAAACAGAAGAAAAACCAAGAAAGAGAGGACAGGCACTGTTACAGTCCACCACAGAGAACTGAGGGATTTGACAAACAGAGAAAAGGAGGAAAAATAGTGACAATGTAATACTGATAAGGGTGTATAATCTTCGCCATACGCAAGATGGTGGTCTACTTTGGAATGAGTCACGATTCTCCGAGATAATGTCCCCACACCTCATCTTTATTTTATAAAGCCAACCACGTAATGAGGTTTGGTCAGTAGAGAGCTGTTAGTATAATGATGTTATCAATCTTACCCAGAGTGATAAAACTGAAACAAATAGAAGAGCTAATATGAGTCATATGGGGGATTCATGTCACACCTCTGTCTCTGGCCTTGTCGCTCAGCAGCACCTCCACCTCCCTGTACACCTTCAGTGCCTCCAGCAGGATGTTTCCCTCCTTGTGGAAGAGGAAGAGGAGAGGCAAGGTAATGTCTTCTGTGTTACGGCCGTCTCCGGCCATCTGAAACAGGGGAGCAGTGTCACTACTGCTGCCTTCATTGTCATCTGGAAGAGTCAAGAGAATTCAAATTAGGGATAATTTTACTGAATGATATAACAAGGAAAACCTTTAAATAAGTCCTAGTTTCATAATGTTTCATCTTTTTTTTTCTTGTTCTGTTTTGTTTTTAGCACAGTGTTTCTGACAAAATAATCAATTAGAAGAAATAACATCTGGGTCATTTTTTTAACAATACCTAACAAAAATTAACAATCAAAACAGGTTAACTGATAATAATAATAATAATAATGACTAATATTTTGTAAGGGGATTTGAAAGGTTAATGAGGAAGATCTGCCTTATTATTCAGGCATCATGTGACGTGCAGCACACTTTGACAGTCTGTCTTCGAAATAATCTGTTTACTGAACACTAATTTGGTCACTGAGCAGTCATCTTCCATCCAACTACAATCGCTCACCAATGACAATTCCTCCGATGGCACCAGCCTTCTGTATGTGTCGAGCCTTCTCTGCAAACATGCACTGACCCCTCTGGAGAAGAGCAATATGGCCCTGGACATACTCGGCATTAGTGATCTCAGAGCAGCCGCTGTAAGGTTCAGCCACAGTCACAAAACCTCGTACCTGAAGACAGGAGGGAAATACTGATTTTAATATTATGTGGTGTGAAAAACTGCAGTCTGATCTTTCATGATCCCATCTGTGCTGAAACTGCAGGGTCATCTTTCCTCCTGTTTGATTTTAAGAACATATTCTGCAAGAGGAAGTTCCCTCTCAAAAACACAGTGGAAAAGTGAGTGGCTCTCTTAGGAAAAAACAAATGGGACAACAGTCGAGTGCCAATTTACAGCCTGGCAGCTCAGTGCAGCTATGAAAATCCACTTACCCCTGTGGAACTTTTAGACAGGTCTGTGCCAAACTGCGCTGGGCCGGCAGTCAACACAACTCTGCCAAAGAACGGATGTGAGACAATCTGAATGGCTCTGGGAGGCAGCTGCTCTTTCTGCTGCTGGCTGGACAGCTCCATCATTTCCTGCATGAAACGTACGCCATCTTCTGCTGCTACTGCACTCACCGCCTTGGTATGGAGATGAGGCGAGAGAGAAATTTGGAAATTCATGAAATATCACTTTGAAGGAATGGCAGCTAGAACACTGTGTGTTTTCTTGCAGTTTTGACATTTAAAAGCAATTAAGCATATTATGTTTTAATATATTTGTGTTATTTTGCATTTATTTTACGACAACACAGTAAAGGAGAGACCGGTAGCAGGGTAAAGTGAGACAAACAGTGTATGGTTTGGACTGGGAATTGATCCCAAAACCTGCTGCTCAATGTGACAATGTGATATGCAGTCATCGTATTTTCTAGAAGCAGGTTTATAATTCAATAATATATCACAATATTCTTCAATATCGATACAAAAGTTCAGCATATATAGGCAGGAAAAGCTTCTGAGTTCTTTGCACATTTTAAAGCAGTGTTGTGTCAAATCTGACAGACTGAAGATAAGTGACCCTTCTAATGTCCTATGATAATTTTGGACATCCAGGCCTGTACTAACCCCACATCTTCAACTTTCCAACTGCAAATTACATATATTATGAATTTAAACAGTGCAGCTTCCTGCCAAAAAGGCACTTCTACTATAGTACTGAATGACAGCATTGTGTGACATTAGCTACCGGACCTTTACAGATACTGCGTGAATTGGTTCTTCTCACTTGGTTATTTTGACCCGTGTTAACACAGAGTGGAATAGGTCGATCTGGTACAGTACAGTGTATATTTCTTTTTGTTTCCATTAGGAATAGTATCAAAATAACCAGCCCCAGCCGTTCCATTCTTAAGCACCCTTCCTTTGGGGTACCAGAGTAAAACTGTACAGTACTGTCACAGTGGAGCTAGGACAACTCCACCCATGACAGATGACAGAAAAATGTAACTCCCTTGTGATATGTGTAAATATACCATGGAATTCGAGGCAAACGCCCGCAGTCTATTCTCATACAAAGCTTGTCATCTTGTTGAAACAAACAGCCACAAACCAAGTATGAAACAAAAGAGCTGCTGGATGTCCTCCCATTGTTGTCTCTTGTCTTGTTGTATGTTGTGTTATCCGACATCGTGGTTCATTGTCATTGCACGCTATGTATCTTGCTGACACAGCCCACACCCCGTCTACCAACTAAACGTACAGTTCTCAGTCAAATCGACCCAGGGCTTTGCCATTCCAAATCGTACTGTACTGTACCAAACCAAACTAATGCACTCTCTTTCTGCAAATTAAAAGTGAGACAATAAGAGGATCAACATAACACAAATTCACTTTTTAAAAAAAAAACAAAAACAAAAGCTGCCTGATTCAGCCTTAAAAATTTGTATCATTTTGTGTGGGGTTTTTTGGGGTTATCTCTATGGTTGTACCTGTGTAGCATGTTGCACCAGTTGCACCCTGCCATCTTTTAGGTGGATGAGACTCACTCCCATCCTCCTCAGCAGCTCCAAATGTTCAGGGTTGTTAGCCATAAAGTCCTGAGCCCTTAAAGGAGGTCGACCAATACCAGGCTCCCTGAGAGGAAGGTGAAGGGGAAGAAGAGCTTATGAAAGATAGAAGAGGTACAGGGAATAGAAAAAAATATATATAATCAGGTAATGTCTGTATTCATTTATACTATACCGGTTAGTAGCAGGACGTGGGCAGCTCTTGTCGACAGCACTTCGGATCGGTTCTCTGAGGTTACGAGGGAAGGCCGGGTCAGGAAACAGGAGGCGGGTGTTAGGGCAGGTCCAGTCAAAGTTAGAGTCATCCAGCTCCTCCTCTGACTGAAGTGTATGACAGGTTTTGTTAAATACAGGAATGCTTTCATCAATTTCATCATCTAATGTTGGTTACCGTTCTGTTTGATGAAACAGATGAAGAGTGTGAGGCTGCGGCAGAGAGGGAAAGAGGAAGCAAGTGTGCCTCAGTTGTGAAAACGTAGTCCTCCACATCAAAAGATAGGTCCTCTTGTTCAGCAAACAGCAAGAAAAGGTATTTGAACATCTCAGCGAGGAAGAATGAGTCCATTCTGAGGAAAAAATAAGAAGCACTGTATAAAGTATATATTTCAAAGTCGCATTTACGTTATAAAGTAAATGTCAACACAAAACCTTTAAAGCTCAAAAAAATAATTACTGAATTTAATTACCCAGATCATTAAATACTCAATTCCACTGACAATGACATGCATTATATTACATTTATTGTGCAACAATCCCTTTCAACTCATTTAGACATAATTCTTTATTTTAGTCTGAGTCACAGCATAGGTAGTTGCTGCCAATACTGAAAAAGTGACCTTTCAAGTGAGGTCCTAAACCACAGATTATCTACATATGTTGTTTTGTATCTGGTGATCAATAAATAATATTTACTAAATCCAATAAATGATTCTGCATATTTCATAAAATGCTTTACTAAATCTGATGTTGTGTAAATCTGATGCTGTGGTACATCAAGCATGTCTCAGCAGTTTCTTAAGTTCCTAAGTTCAGGTTTAGTAGTCACTCTCTTCAGTCATAATCATATTTAACATTTGAAAGTATTGTATATTTATACACACACATACACACAGAGAGATGCATGCAATCATTTTAAGCACACAATTTTACAGTATTTTATCATCTTTCACATAGTAACTGTAAATGCACATATATAGTTATAGAATTTGCTATTGTACTGTCCAGACATTTAACACTTCTGCACTATTCATATTTAATTCTTCCGTACAAACTAATTCTCCAACTTATTTGTTTCAGTTTTTGTCCTGTTTCTATGTTTTTCTTTATGTGCAAGTACAGAGTAATGGAAAACTGGAGTCAGTTTCATCCTACTGTATGTGCTCTGACTCTGATTCTATCTTCCAATAAATTATCCTGAGTTGTTATTTTCTCACCGATCCTCATGGCTGCCTGTTCGCACGTCCTTCATTGCAGCGAAGCCACAGGGAACACGAGCAAAGCGATTGAGGTTGTCTAGGATGGTGCGCCCTGCCTCCAGGTAATAAGGGTCACCTGTGGCCTTGGAGAAAAAAAAGACATATTGTGGTCATAACAGAGGACAGTATATCAGCTCTGAAGGAGGACACGAGACATATTATCTCAGGGTGTTCCCCTTTTAAAACTGTACAAGACAACCAAATGCCAGAGGTGGGTTGGTATCATAATGTGACAATTGTGAACATTAATTGATTTGAGATAGTGCTTTTGTAAATCCCGATGTAAATCCTGAGGAAAAAAGAAAATCTGCTATATCTGAAGCTTGCTTGATGAAATACCTTGTATAGGAAGTAGGTGCTTTCTGCAAACTCAGGTCTCAGGGGATGTTGGGCCCAATGGACCCTGAAATCAGTGGTGAAGGCCTGGGGACAGATGGAGAAGAAAGATGGGGTGAGGACAAGATTGCAAATGCTGTAATAAGACCAGAAAAAAAACAAGCTAAAATACAGCCATGCTGCATAAAACAAGCTGATTGAATTTGAAAACAAGGTGTAATTTGGTATTTTGAAGTAGGGTTAAAAACAGTTAAAAAGGACATTGTTGATTACTTCAGGAAGCAGTGTGAGATCATGGGAATTATTGTCTTGTGTGTTCATGATTCAGGGTTAGGGTTTATTCCTAGGAAAAAAAGATTCCCATGAAAACCAACCAGGAGAATTTCCTGTTTCTCAGGAAATTTAATGACGAGACACTGAAAAAAAATATTAAAATCTGTATCACATTTAGTGAACTAAGAAGGAAGATTTTAGATTTCCTAAAGGTCAGTGAATGCCTCGTGCCAGAGGCCTGTAAATCATTTGCAGGTCATGTAATTGGAGGGAAATTTAAAAAGAAAACTTATGTGCAGTTGTAGGACTTCGAGGGATTTTTTACCCATCGTACTGTATTTACTTGTTTAGCTGCAGTTGGTGCAAAGATTGTAGTTTATGTTGTTTATGGAAGACTGTGCATGAGTGTTTGGGTGAGAGCATCAGACAGAGCCCGAGATGGACAATTTCATGGATACAAAACAAATCTCCACTGGAGCTAACTGAATATCTCAGGTCGACAGTTCCATCTGAACAAGCTCAGAGAAAGTGAAATTCCTCTACGTGACAGAAAATGGACATGGAGGGTAATCTGACTTCCTTTCCTGGGATTTATTACATCTAGTTTTCAGGAAAAATATTAATCCCTACTTTGGTGGCATGGGAAAAGGGAAAACACAAAAAACAACACACTGGCTAATTAGTTGAACTGAATATTTCCTCCCTCACTCTGACATTTAAAATGGAGTTTGACCCATAAGTTATACTAAAGATGGTAAAGGCAACATCATTAAAAAGCAACCAAAATGTAGGTTGAAGTATGGTGGTACAGAAATATGGTGGAAACATTTTGACTGATGTAAGTGCACAATACACCAGTTATGCATGTGTAGGAGTATGTGCATGAACGCAGTGTAATATCAGTTTGTAGCTTCTTGTTTCCATCTTTACAGAAACTTCCTGGCAACCCATGAGCACCTCGAATCTGGTGAAGAGGGTGAACGCTCTCCAGTATTTTGAACTGGGGTTGCAGCACCTGTGTTAAACACTTGTGGCTGCAGTTTCACATATTTTACATACACAGGTTATCAGAAAAACCTGTATAACAACAAGGTAAAGCAATGAACATATTCTTCAGAAACTTAAGCCAACATAGATTTTTAATTAGGTCAACCTTTTGTTAAATGGTGAAATATTATTTTTCATTGTTCCTGGTCACAGCAATGTTTTACAATAGCTCACGCCCAAACAAGAAACAGACAGAGCACTGTGTGTAAGAATTTAATGTCTAAGTACCACATACACCCTGCTCCAAAAGTCCTTAAATACCCATTGAAGTCAAATATGCTATTATAGCATATTTCACTGATTCAAGGTCATTGTGGAGCATTTAGAACATGATACTTATTTTATAGCAGATTACCTCTGGGAGGAAGTTGTGCTTCTTGGTAACTTGATACAACATCTCATGGGTCTCGATCGCAGGGCGGATATCTCCCTTCAGCACCTGGGACAAGCAAAATATAAACTGTGAAAAAGTCACTGGAGCCTTTGGGAAGTTAAAAGCTTCATCCAGTGTGAACCAGTTTTAACCTGTAGTCCAGGGAAGAAGGCCAGCAGAGAGTCCATCCAGGTTCGAGCAGGAAGCAGAGGTTTGTGAATGTGGACATCCAGAAGCAGAGGAGGCTGGCTGATGTATTTCATAATAGATGCATAGTGCTAAGATATATAATAAAACACATAAAGAATGTTAAATTATGACTTAATTAGACATGTGTGAACTCATTTGACATTTATGTGACATAAATGTGTTTATATTTAACATATTTTAATGCTGTAGAACATGACATTTAAACATGTCTAATAAATGTCTCATTTTGTTATTGACATTTCAGTGATACAGTATATGTTTTATATAGATAGATGTATGTGTTTATTTGTAAACAAAACAGAGGTCTTTTCAATGGTTTTGATATTTACTTGGTAAAAGGGACAGAATATTTTAATTTCAATAGAATTTCATTGATTTAATGTTGTGCTAATGTGAGTGTGGTGTGTGATACAGCCCCAACTGTATAAGTTGTGGGGCACAAGTGTTTTGAACACTAAAAGGTGTAAAATTGTTTGTCTTGCTATACTATTACTATTCCTTTGTGTGGGAGGGTATTTATTTTTTCTTTAGATTTTGTCTAGAATTATCAAATAAAACTTGCTAGCTCTAGGAGATCTGGTGGGAATTAAGATGTGGGGAACGCATGTTTAAACTGAACATTTCAATTAAAAAAATAATTAAAAATCATGTAAATACCATGTCAATTGGAGCCCCAAATTAAAATAATTAACCTGTTAAAAGACACTTGTGTTCCAGCTCATGTGCTGTAAGACTACACAAACTCAAATGGAAAAAGAGAACACTGCTTTATGAGGAGATGAGAGTGGCATCAAATTACTAGTGCTTTGTGTGTGTGCGTGTGTGTGTGCATGCTTACAATATTGAACCGTTGCAGAAAGAGGTCATCCCCCAAGAGGATGTAGGCCTTCAGCAGGTATTCATAGTATGAGTCAATTCCAGCTCCGACTCCACTGTCTGGGAAGACAGAAACAATCACACATTACTTTATATGATAAGAGAAATTAGATGACAAAAAATGAGGGTTTTTTTCACCCTCTCACTCCCTGTTCAGCCAAATGCAAAGAAAATATAAAAGATAATGTCTCAGCATTTCTTCTTTGCCTCTCCCTCTAATCTCGTTTACACCTTCCTCATGCCCCCCTCTCACCTCGTCGGACCCACTCTCCATTGTGGATGTTGATGGTAGTCCCAACAAGGTTGCTGTTCCGCTGTCTCTTCTCCCACAGAAAGTCCATGGCTCTCCGGGCATGGGCCTGTGTGTGTGTGTGTGTGTGTAAAAGAGAGGAAAGTAACTGATTAAAAACAGTAAATAAAAGTTAAAAAAATAAAATAAAATGAAATAAAAATTATAAAAAAATAAATAAATAAAAAGTGAATCTGCTGTAGCTGGCCACAGTTGAATGATTATTTGATTAACAACATGCTTGTTCAGCAGTTTACAGCTGCCAGAAAATAAATCCCAAGTCCCAAGCTCTTATGTGATAACACAGGAACAAATATAAAAAATACCTTTAATTTTCATTAAATCATCTTGAATAAAACGCACAAATATAATTGAAGTAATAATTTTCATTCAGATTTCTTCCCTACTTTAACAGGTCCGGAATCAGTGTGATTAAATGTCTTGTTTTGGGGAGACTTTTCAGGCGAAAAAGCGACCAGACTTGCAAAGATCCACTTTAAAAGTACGGAATTGGCAAGTCAGGTTGTGGATTGGCAAGGATCTGGCTTATCCCATTACCGGGGTGACACTAAACTTATATTATAATGTATCATGACACTGTAAGCAAGACGATATATTGTGATTTCCCTCTGCCCTCAACTAATGTATTTCAAGAGACATAGACAGACAAAGAGGCAGGCAGACAGCAATGAAAACACCCTAACAAAGGGAGTTATTATGCAAGTCTCACTATAATTAATCTCATTACAAAAACCAGTCTGTCAGTGCTTAGTTACACAACAGTTTTACAGCAGTGTTCCTGTTCTCTGTCTGTTTCTCTCTCACTTGAGATCATAAACCATAACCAAAATATATAAACAAAGACTGAAATTCATGACTTGTGGTAGGATATCTTTGTAAACCACTGACAATGCAATTTACTCCCATGTTTGTCCAGATTAATATCACATGAAGACTTTAAAGCAGTTTACTGGTTATTTGAATTATTGGAATAAGATGGCATCACATAACTACAGCCAAGTCAATACTTAAATCATGTTTTACACGATGTGGTGAGCTTTGACCACCAAAGTAGAAAAAAAACCCGAAACCTGTCAACAGCGTTCAAGTATAATAAAGCAACAAGATGTGACCTGGATTACAGATAACATGAGCCAGCAGCAGGGTGCAGCTAATTGGAGCTGATAAACGTCTATTTTAAATAGCTGATGGAAATTTAACAATTTACCAGCTAAAAGTTCTTTGACAGTGGTGATAGCAAAATAAAGTTTCTGTGAAGGATATATTTCTGAAAACCCAAAATCATAAATAAAAAAGGTAGTATTACAACAGTTCTACATGGAAACATGTAATCAAGTAAAAAAAAATAAGTTTAAAACCACATAATTGATCCATATCAGGTCAATGTGTTGTCTGCTTTTTATGTTTCTGCTTCAACCAAAACCTGCAGTTTAAACATGATTGGTCAAACTAGAAACAGTAACAGTAAGCAAGATCTGGGAACCAAAATACCAAAAAATTCTATATATTCACATGAATAATCTGCTCATGTAATCCTTAAAAACAATTTCACTGTTTAAGAATAAATGCATTACTCTTTTAAAATATGGTAATTGTGTGTGATCTGAACCTTTTAACTGGACAATAAGTAAATAACACTATGATGATTGCTGATATTTGTAATGGGTTACTCCTCTCAGCAGCGCTTGCAAAATCAACTAAATCATAAATAATAAACAAGGACGACAACATATTAACGTAGGTATGATAGAAAAAAAGGGACATACCTCAAACACAGGATCCCCAGTAAAGCGACTTAAGGCAGCAAACTCAAGGATCATGGTTCCTGCACACGCAGTGCAAGTCTCCGTCTCTGTGCCCGTTCTAGTCTCGGGACCCCTCACACCGTATTTTAAATTCACCTGTTGGCAAAAATCAGATGACAAAAAATGTTTTAGAGATGTGCTGTATGAAAACTAGTCAGCCACGAAAGTGTTTGATGTGACAGGACACTGCGAGCAAATGTCAATGCAAATTTTGTTAATATTTAGTGAACAAAGTTCACATATTGTTTCTTTATATAAAGCATATATGATCAGAGACATTTAATCACAATGTTAAAATTCATTTCAACCATTTCCAACATACAGAACTAAGTGGGACAATGCATCATAAAATGAAGCAATGCTTCAACAATGAGGGTCATGTTTTTTCTTCAACTCAGAACAATAATATACTTTTAATGCATTATCACCTAAGACTTAGGGGCTGCATAATTGTGCAATAACAATATATGTCCCAATAACATTTTCTTAAATGTCAATATAACAATAACAATCTAACAAGTTAAGAATCACAATTAACTGGATCCTCTTCATTCACACTGAAGCTAAACTTCAGAGTTAAAGCGAAGCGATGATTATCATTTCACTGATGTGATAATGTTTTTGGTCATAACTCCCAGCAGCCCTGTGTAGAACCTTTATCCCATATATGTTTTTGTGCCATTTCTTTCTTATTTACATCTTTATATCAAATTTATGCTGAATGTATTTTTCTCCTTAGTGTCTTGGTTTTATAATAACCCTCATATCATTGTTATGTTCACAAGCTGCAAATAAACAAAACCTGAAACCAGTGATTGTGGGTGTGTCTCATGCTCACCCGAGGATAAGGCAAGCCACTGCTGGTGTTAAAGGCCGGCAGCAGTCGGAGACCCATGTCTTTGGCCATATGCAGGAGCTCATCCTGGTACCACTGCATGCTCTGACCTCCTTCCTTCAGCATCACAGCCATGGAGTGGCCTCCTAATAAACCTCTGAACACACAGAAGACACACACTGCACAGATTTCCTTTCTCTCTTGCTTATTTTAAAATTAAACAGCTGTGTCTCTTGACATATGCAGCAGCAAATTCTGTTGACAGTACAGTCCAATCTTACCCAAGGACTCGAATGTTGGTTTCAAAGACTGACACAACAATGTCATTATCCAGCCTCACGTCAGACAGGACTCTCCTCACTGCAGCCTCAAACTCTGTCGTCTTATTTAAAAGCTGGTGATAATAAACAGGACATGGATTATTCACAATAGGTTGAATCATAAACCACTTCACTCTGAAGTTCGAACAAAGTGCCGTGAGTAATTTAAACATTGTCCTTGCTCTTCTGACTCACACAGACCAAGCATTATAATTGAAAATAAAACATATTTTCTAAGTTATGTACAGTACTGTGCATAAGTCTTAGGCCACCATTAGATTTATTGTTTTAGCAATGCTATAATGACCATCCTGTACAATTATTTCTCAATCACTTTATTGAAACACATCCTGAAAATAGTGAGAAACACATATGCAGTTTGAAAATAACATCTTTTTCAGAAAAGACAAACAAAAAAATGCTTCTATAATATCAAATATTTACTTTTTTTATTGTGACCTACATTTCCACTTGAACAATAACACAACCATGGCTCTTTAAAACCTGGAATGGAACCCTAATGTTATTGGTAAAACCTGTGTCTCTTCTACTATTCCAAGCCAACATATAGCTGCTGTGAAAAAGGTCTATTATACCTGGTTCACTCAATACATGTTTGAGCATTACATACACATGTTGCACAAGTTCAACTCATTGACAGGTTGATCATATAGTATAAGACTGACTTTTAGTCACATCTTTTCAATCCAAATGCCAATGATCACAAAATTGACATAAAAACAACAAAGCTGGTGGTGGCCTAAGACTTAGGCCACCACCAGCCAGTCCATCAGAGTCACATAAATAATAATAAAAAAAAAGGTAGAGCTACCAAGAGACAGCGAAACCAGCAACAACAAGAAAAGCAAAACAGATACTCACCACTAGAGTATCCAGAGTATCAATGAGGGTCAACGAGAACCTTAAAAAAGACAGAGATTAACTATTTATAACTTAATAACTATAAAAAACATATTGTCTGTGAAGGTTCTCAGTCATCCAGGTCTTAACCATCTTCAATAGTTAGCTGTAGGCAACTGTACCTGCTTGAGTTATAAAAGCATATTCTTTTTTTTAAAAATAAATAAATAATTAAATTGCTGAATTGATACATCTGTGAGTTTTGAATTTTTTTCCAACATCACATTCAGAAGTATTCATTATCAGACCCAGCTGTAGTTCAAACGCCTCCTTCCCATGCTATTGCTTTTGGAATCTTTATCTGTTGAATAGTTTTTCTATGTACCAGTCTTTTTATGGTCTATCGGTCTGAAATTACTAAACAGAACTAATTACTAAACGGACCTACTAAATGGACGTTGAACTGGCTTCCACATAAGACACGAGTGAGAAAAAAGCTAGAACATGTGTGGTAATGTCTGTGGTTTCTAACTCTCATCACAACTCTGTCAATTCATTACATCAATTAATTTAATCTCTCAAAAAAAAAAGGCAGATTGATACTTACTTTCCCAAAGCATCGTCTACGTCACCCCGACTAGGTTCAAGCCCACGTACCCTTCCTCTGCACGTCAGAGGCATCAGCTCATCTGCCGGGTATGCATGGTCCTGGGAAACACAGACAAACTTACTTCTGACACGTGTTCTGACCTTCAGTTCTTTACTTAGTCTGAGTAATTGCATCGCATATATACTGTAATATATACTATATGACATGAATCCCAGGGCTGACACAGCTGCAATAAAACATATTTGCTGAGATTGACCATTTTTGACTGTCACCATTTTGCAGCAAATTCAACAAGAACCTGTTCTCACAGCGGTGATGTAGTGGTGACCTCTGCAACTAACTCATACCATTTCGAAAAATCAAGGAATTACCTTATATTTAAAGCTGTAATGCGTGATTTTGTCCGTTACGTTCAAATTATTGTCAAATGATTTCACACAACACTGATTAAGGCCATCAGCTCCACACAACTCTCTGTGTTTCACAGTAAAGCAGTTTTTATTTTGTTTCGTGACTGTGGCGACACAGATTGATGTGTTTTTACATCATGAATGATCGAGGGAAGGCAGAGGCAAAACAGCCATGCTAGTAAGTAGTCTGTATTTACATGCCACTTTTCTAATCTAGTCAAAACTGCTTTATACTGCAGATGTTCAAAGAGAAGGTAAGGTTAGGGAATCAACCCTGTTTCTCTGAAACATTAGTGAGGTAGTGAGATACTGAAACAAAAGTTGAAAGATAATTGCACTTGTGTTATTAAACCATAGCACAAGAAGCAGATGACTTTCTCCACATGTTGTCAGCTGGTTTGATAACTACCTTTCACAAAGAACTCAGTGTGTGCAAGCGAATGGCATTATCTCAGCTTCACTTGCAGTAACCAAGGGCGTTCCACAGAGGTCAGTCCTTGGACCACTTCTCTTTATTATACTGTATATATTAACGATGTTGCTCATAATGTCTCTCAGGCCAACTTTCATTTTTATGCTGATGACACTGTTGTGTACACCTCAGCACCCACCCTAGATCTAGCTCCCTAAATTGCAAATTGCTTTTAACACTTTGCAGTCATTTTTTTACCATCTGAAGCTTGTTTTAAATTCTGACAAAACCAAAATGATGTTTGATCAACTTAAAGACAAAGCCAATGACTTCAACTCTATTATCACTACAAAAGGTACATCAACCATCTCTCCTTCACTCCTCATATTCAGCAACTGGTAAAAAAGGTAAAATTGAAGCTGGGTCTTTACTTCAGAATTCAGTTTTGCCTTTCTTTTTAAGCTAAAAAGAGCCTTGTTGCCTCTACCTTCATAACTCTACCTCTACCTTTTAAGCTAAAAAGAGCCTTGTTGCCTCTACCTTCATAACTGTTCTTGATTATGGAGATGTTATTTATAGGAATGCTCCATCACAGAGTCTGTCCACACTTGACTCTGTCTATCACGGTGCACTAAGGTTCATTACCAACTTTAAAGCACATACTCATCATTGCCTCTTACAGAGACATGTTGGTTAGTCTGATTTGTCCTGGCGCAGATGCAAACACTGGCAAAATTTTATTTATAAATTTGTTTTAGGTATGCTCCCCTCATACTTGCAGGTTTTTATTACTCAAACAGCAAGTTCTTATTGTCTTAGGTCACAGGACTTGTTTTTATTGTCAGTTCCATTAGTGAGAATAGAACGTGGAAAAAATGCTTTTCAGTTCACTGCTCCCTGTGACTGGAACACTGCAAAACAAGCTAAAACTGAAGGAGCTGGTCTCACCAAATACTTTTAAAGGGCGACTGAATGACTTGGAGGCACAAACTTCTGGCTGTAGATGTTTTAACTAATTTTAACCAGTTCTAACATCACTAAGCCTACATTTGTTGAGCGCTTGCACTTTTTTCTATTACGTGTCTTTTGACTTCTTCCATGGGTGATGATTGTGGTGCTTTTTTAATGTTGTTGTTGATGTCTATTGACCTGTAAATTGGGCTGCTGCCTTTCTTGGCCAGGACACTCTTGTAAAAGAGATTCTTAATCTCAATGAGCTCTTATCCTGGTTAAATAAAGGTATATTAAAAATAAAAAACGAAAAGAGAATCAGCTAAAGACACATTGGTGGAAAATGATGAGGCAATAGTAACGTAAATATGTGACCTTTCTGCTTCATCGAGCTAATTCCCAAAAATTCAATGAAAATAACCACCTCGATTAGGTAACCTAATCCCAGCTTGAAAGAAGCCAGATGAAAATAAAAGAAGTGTTTTGTTTTATAATGTTTTGGCTGACTTTGTTCAGGAAAATTCCTGTTTCTTGAAAGAGCTTACCATATAGTTTTGATACGCATGGTCAAACATCTCAACCACTTGGTTCCTATGGAGAAGGAGGCAGAAAATAGACATCAGTCAGCCAGTGTTGTATCTTAACAGGAGAGAAAATATGTATTAAAGTGCTGCATGTTGGTACTGAACTCACCTCAACTGCTGCTTCTCCTCCCGAGACATGGAGTATCCGAGACTGAACATTGCTCCAGATAGCATCAGTAAGAACAGTACCGGTGGCATTGTGATAGGTAGACAAGGTCACAGCATACAACTACTTGGCTCTCAGTTAGTCACTGGGCACATAGCCACTCATTACTAGGACTGAGCAACTAGCTCAATGGGTCTAGCCTATTGCACAGGCTGCAATTAAAATGTTCTGTACTCTACAATGGCTTAAAAAAAATGTACTGCGAACATGTTGGAAACAAATAAATTCACTTATTCTTACACTATTCTTTTAGACTCTTGTATCAATGCTCCATCACCTTTTTCAATATTATGCACTGATTGTTGAACTGACACTTGTATAGTAAAAGACAATATCACAAGATCAATCGCAAAAAGATATTTTTCCCCAAAATCGTTGTCTTAAGCATTTCCACTGCCCTAACCAACCAGCACCAATATTAAACCAAAGAAAAACAAACCTACACCAATCCATTTAAGCTATAATCCATCTTCAGTGCTTATGCCACAGTCTTAGAAGAAAAAGTAAAAATTTTGCCACTTATGCTCCATCTTTGGTTCTCAGCAGACACAAAATATACAGGACTGTGTGTACACAAATAATCAAAACAAGAACTGAATATTCTCTAAACTGAAGGAATGTTGTTTTCAGGTAAGAAGAAAATAAGTACAATGTCAGTGGCAGAGATGTAACACACACCACCCACAGTGCAAATAAAATATGTAAGCCCAAGTTAGTCTGTCACACCTGTTTGCGTTTCCACGTTGTCAGCCGGACCTTACCTATGTGACACGTTGACAATCAAAGCAATAACCTCTCATGTAACTGTAACAGACCGGTTAGGTGAAACTACTCTACGGCTATCTTATTATGAAAATGAAAATATTCATATTCTCGTCGTACACCCTTCGCAGACCAAGGGAGGTTTCCGTTATCAAGAACATACAAAGTGTAAAACCATAGCAGAGCACCGTCGTGTGTTATCTGCCACTGTGTCGTCTGTTATAACCGTGTCATCAGGTAACTGACTGTATCTACTCACAATATACATGTAAACCTAATGTCAACAACGACAACAATCCTCATTATGAAGTTCCCGTTCACACCAGCTCCCGTTCTCGGCCTGGTGTGAGAAGACAAAATCTCGTGACATATGAAGTTAATGATTTCCTCTTCTTGACACAGGTTTTCTGCTCCGTCACCTCTTGAGACAAGCACCAGAGCACTTGTCAGTGTTTAATCGGCCAGTTAGCCTGCTGTGTTAACTAGTCGAGTTGATGCCCACGGACAAACCAAGAACACGACACGAATCGGCAAGAACCGCGGTCATTCTTCAGCAGCGGACGCCTTAGGTTTCTCTATCCCGTCCTCTAGGTGGAAAATGAACAATTTCATCGTAAGCGGCAGTTTCGTCAAGCTAGCCTGCTCTCAATTCCGGATGCTGCTGCGGCGATAACGTCAATAACATCCGCTTCCGGTCAAAATTAGTATATGCTATTTTTGTCCTGATTTTTGTTTCGCAGGTGACATCATCTTGCACAATCAAGACGACTGTCCTTTGATAGATTGGATGTGAAATGCAACCTCAATCCACAGCATTAAACTTATCACCAGTGGTTCTTTTGACGTAGTTAAATGACCAGGGAAAGGTTATACCTGCAAGACAACGCTGCTAAAATAACCGAGCCCTTACATCCATCTGTTCCGTTCTCACTCGTGGTGCCCTTCGTGTTCCTCGGGAAAGCTCGGAAAAATAGGTTTCAGCGCTTCTAGCGAACCATAAGTGCTTACATTTTATGAAAGACTCGTAGTTTTTAATTCATGTTTTTGTGTTTTCACATTCAGCAATTTCATGCCTTGTTACAGTTATATAGCTTAAAATGTTTATTTTACCTAACTGATTAATATATACAATACTAATACAATGTATTATTCAACTATATAATTTTACAAACTTACGATGCAACTTTTTTGCCTCATCACTATTTTTATGCTTTTGTATATCGACATGTTTCATTGAAGGTAATGTTTATTAAGGAACAAACCCATTAAAATAATAAAATTGCCAACTTTTATATTAACTCTTGTATTAGCTTTTAAATATCGGCCTAAAACTCACATTGTGTTACATTAATTAATTCTATGTTTTGGATTTAACTTTACCGTAAAGAACCTTGTAACAGTTTTGAAAGGTGCTCTATATGAAAAGGTAAGATCATTTTTTATTAGTCCCACATTGGAAAAAATTTTAGTCTGTAAACATATCGTTAAGATAACTATAAACTATAAACATGTGGTCGAAACAAATATTTAACAATAATAACAACTTAAATAGGACAGCAAATTCTTAAATATGAAGAGGAAAGCAATATTCATGAACACATGATGTGATAATGGAGGTAAACATGAGAAGCATTTGTGTTCTTCTTCAAACTGACACCAGGGAGTATATGCTGTTAAGTTTAATAGAATGAAAGGCCTCAGGTGTTCTGTGTTGAGGTTAAACACATTAAATCCTTGTTTTCCATTTCTAACTTTAATACATCAGCTTGTTGCAAATTAACAATCTTTGTTACAATTTATCTATTAACACACAATACAATGTGAACATGTGAACAAAGAGCTCATCAATCACACAGGTCTGAGTAAATACAAAGCTCATGATTCACTTAGATTATGTACATGTCAAGAAAAATAAGCATCTTTTTACATTGTGTTACACTTTATACAGACTGTGACAAACACTCATCAGTCTTGGTGAGATTATCTTATTCTCTAGCTACTCAACTTCAGCCACGTGAGCCACCTCCACCTCCATGGTCTGAATCACCTCTGGAGTTTCTTCGAGTTTGTTTCCAGTGAGTGCCTGCTGTGCCAGGACGTAGTTCACGACCTGCATGATGCCCTGATCGGACAGCGTGGCCACTGAGCCTTCACTAACGGCCTGAACAGCCTCCACAGCCTCGATCGTCTCCTCTGTGATCAGCACTGTCTCTATTTCCTCTGCAGGCGGCTGCTGAGCCGGGCGCAGCTCAGGGGGCAGATCAGATGCCAGTATGCTGACGGCGTGCTCCACCTGTGTGCCCTGGTTGTGGAACTGTAGGGTGTCCTTCTCCAGCATGATCTTGCTGGGTAGGTTGTCACTGTGGTACTTGGCCATGTGTTTACGTAGAGTGCGTGCGTCAATGTGAGCTTCCTGGCACATGGGGCACACGTAAGGCCGCTCTCCTGTATGTGTGCGGACATGACGCTTTAGGGAGCGGGCGTCAGCCCAGGCAACGCCACAGGTCAGACATTCAAATGGCTTGACTCCTAGAGAGTGGGGCAGGTAAAATAATCAGCACTGAAAACAATTCATATACATGATCGCAGATAATCAGTTTGGTATCAGGTTTGTGCATGGCTGCACAAAACTGCTGTGTTGTCGTTTTAGACATCACACAAACTATTGACAAGCAAAGCAGTTCTTTTAAGTGTACAGGATCATTAGAATCAATTAATTAAAAAGACTAGTTCAGTACTTAGGAGTACAGACTCCATCTGAAACAATCACTGACCTAAAATACGGTGAAAGGGTTAGCGATGAGGCTCATGATCACCAGCGCTCAGCAGTGCTGTCGCTAAATACACCTTTGTTAAATATTTTAGAAATTTCCTTGTTAAATATTGGAGATTAACGCATGTTTAGAGGATTTTTAAAACTGATCTACAGTTTGGCATTGTTTAGTTTGATTCTTGCGTAAGACGACACTCTCTGACCAATCAGTGGCCTGCAGTCTGATGACGTCACATTTTAGTATTGACTCAGCTCGCTTGGAACCTCCATGTGCAGTTAATAAATAAATACCAGGTACCAGGTACTATCCCTAATGCAAAAGCCAAAAAAGCGAGTAGATTTTAGTTGAGCTAGGTGGTGGTGGAACTGTATAATGTTTCAGCAGGTAAAACCCGTTAGTATTTCTCATCCTACAGGAATGGGTAAAAAGGGTGCAAAAGAAAGAGACACGGGAGGCTATAATGCAACATTATAGATACCAACTGCAGTAAAACACCAAAGAAGGAAAAACAGGTGAAAACTGCCACAGGAATGACGCGCAAAACCACGTGCTGTCTGTGATCTTTATCGCGTAGTTTAATGTTGTAGTTCTCTATTTTATTCTCTCTCTGATAAACCAGTGTTGTATTGCTATTCAGGTTTCCCCCACTGTCACCACGTCCTGCTCTCCGATTGGCTGGAGTAGCTGTAGTTGTCACAGAGATCAAGAGTGTGCAACATGTATGCAGGTCCCTGCGAGCCGTGTCGAATATTTCACACTTGGGGTGACCGGACACAAGTTGCAAAAACTTGACACTAACCAGAGTTGTGGATTGAAGATTGCATAGTATGAACCTGTCTTAAATTTGTTGATAACGTCCTTTTTACAGGTTTTTACAGCAATTAATGTTGTGAGGACATGAGTTATATTTTGACTATTCTCAGTGAGATGCAAAGAGTATTAGAGAAAATTGTCAGATTTCTGTCATTGACAGTAGTCAGATTATTGGCATCACAGAAAAAAAGGAAGTCTTTGTTTCTGTCAGTCTCTCACCCTGGTGGTTGTTGATGTGGCGTCTGTACTCTCGGAGCTGAGTGAACTTTCTTCCACAATGCTCACACTCTCTCTCCAGGTTCTGCTTGATTCGGCCCTTCTTCCCGTGTGTGGCCTTTTTGACGTGTCTCCGGAACAGGGCCTTCTCAAAGAACTCCTTCCCACACACATTACACCTGAAGACACAAATAAACATGTTTGATGTTGAAGTGACTTTCTAGAGTCCAGAAAGTAGTTGTGTAAAAGCAAATGTACTCGAACTCAAAATGATAAATAGAGGGCAACTGGTTCAGGTTTTACATGATGTCATTATGTGGAAATTTGACCGAATTCTGGCAAGAGAATTTCCAAAGATTCTCCGGACTAACTTTTGCATTCTCTCATACAACCCCTCCAGACAATCTCAAAAAAAATGTCTGGACTTTAGTGCATGTCTGTGCACATCCTGAGACTTACTTGAAGGGCTCAGCTACGCTGTGGGACTTGACATGGGAGTACCAATCTTTCTTCCAGCTGTAGCATTTCCCACACACCTGGCACTGGAAGGGCTTCAGGCCCATGTGCTTGTTCATGTGCTGCTGGAGATCTTTGGCTTCATAGAATCTCTTATCACAGCTGCAGGAGGGAAACAGAGAGGGATGAGTACATGAGTAAAGTACAGTTTTATGCACATGGATGTGAAGCTGTGAAGTTACTCACTGAGCACACGCAAATGGACGGACGTCTGGTTTGGGCTGGTGCTTCTTCATGTGTTTGCTCAGAGCTGAGGCTCGGTGAAATGTTGCTCCACATGTGTTGCACAGGTACTTTGATTCACCTACAGATGAGTTTCATAGAAAGCAATGAAGAAGCCTTCACATTAATTTATTAAATGTAAAAAATCACTATATCAAATCATTTGTCTTGACTGTGGAATTTTAACCATCTCGCCCTCCTCCATAATCTATACTGCTACTCCAGTTAGAGTCAATTTCAGCTGACATTGGGCAAAAGGTGGGGTAAACCCTGGGCAGTCAAGGCCAATATAATACAAAAACAACTATTCACACATCAGTTCAAGCATGCAATTTAGACTCTCCGGGTGATCTTATGAAAACCTGTAAAACCTAAACATAGAAAGTAATGGACTAAATTAATAAATATTTAATAATAATAATAATAATAATATTATTAAAACACCCTGAATTATAACTGAATTATTAAAACACTCAAACTGATTAATCAAATATCAAAATAGTTGACGATTTATTAGGTAATCAATTAATAATCTACACTACTCACAATAAGTAAGGGATATTGTTATTTACATGAGTGCTTCTCCTATTTGGCTAGGTGGTGCTGCTCGTCCATTAAGTGACGTCGTGTGTTCATGGCTGTTTGAATGATGAACTTGGAATGACTTACTAACAATACCAGCTTTTTATACTCACAGAATATTGAAATTGATGCCAAAGGATAAAAAAAGGGTATGACATCCACTGAGTCTCTCACAATATCCCTAACTTATTGAGAGTAGTGTATATATAATCAATTACTCGAATAATGATTGCAGCCCTAATATACAAGATGTTTTCAACTACTAAAATTTACATTTCATTCCTTTTTAATGCTATAACGACAACAACCTATTCAGGTGGTAAACAAAGATTGGTACTGAAACTAAACAACTGTAAGCATGTCAAAGTGTGGGGAAAAAATATTCATGAAACACTGATGCAATTCGTTGGTTGCTTCTCTGCCCTTAGATTATTCACAACAATCACAAAAATACAACTGTTACTTTAAATAATAATAATTATTTATTATTATTTAGAACATGTGTAATAATAATTATTTATAATTATTACTATTGCTATTACTATCATTTATAATATTATTATGAATATACTATTATAAATAATAATAAACTCCTTTAAACTTTGAAATAGAGATATTTTCCACAAATGTGAACCTACTTGAGTTACAAGAACCGAGCAACTGCCAGCAAAAATCAGACATTTTCGGAGGCTATAGTGTAATTGGGGAGTTATTTTAATGAATTAAAAAAAAAAAAAACACAGCGTATAGTTACCTGTGTGAAGGCTGGTGTGCTCCTCCATGTTCCTCTTGCTCACAAAAGTCTTCAGACAGAATTCACACTGGAACTGTTTGGTGACGTCGTGCAGTGTCCGGTGCATCTTTAGACTGTGTTTGTGGGTAAACGTCTTACCACAGACCTTGCAGGAGTGAGGCCGCACACCTGTATGACTGAGCATGTGGATCCGCAAAGAGTACAGTTTTGGCAAGGTTTTGTTGCAGATGTCGCACACAAACTCCCTCCTGGTGGGTGTCGAAGTCTTGTCATCCAAATTGCCATCCAACTTCCCTTCAGAGCTGTGGTGTGCAGAGGTTATGGCCATGGAAGTTCTCTGGCTGCTCTGCTGTTTATGTCGAGCCAGGTGGGCGCGGAGTGAAGCAGCATACTGGAACTCTTTACTACACAGCTAGAAGGACAAAAACATCACAGTGTGAAGCTGAGGTGATAGCAATTTGCTGCTGAGGATAAGTTCATCCGAGTCACCAGCCTCAGAAAATCACAAGTTAACAGCACCTCAGATTAGAGACCAGATAAATGCCACACAGAATTCTAGTAGCAGACACATCTCTACATCAACTGTTCAGAGGAGACTGCGCGCATCAAGCCTTTATAGTCAAGTAGCTGCTAAGAAACCACTACTAAGGAAAAGCAAGGGGGGGGCAACAGCAGTGAGATTTTATAACAGCAAGAATAAAGCAGACAGAGAAAAAAAGTCCAAAGTCTCACTTTAAAAGTAATGATAAATAATATCTTGTTTGTATGCTTGTGTGTGTACAAGTGAGAGAATATCTCAGAATCTTCAAAGGAATAGTGTGTCACATAATATTAATTTAAATATTATTTTTTGGAAAAAGTGACAGTCCTACGACATGCCACCCAAATCCAGTACTTACACTGCATTTGTATCCACGAGACTTCTCGTGCTTCAACGTGTGCATTATCAGGGAGTAGCGTCGTGGGAAGGACATGCCACACTCAGAACATGTGTGTGCTCCATCAGCATCGCTTTCTGCAGGGAGCTGGTCATTGCTCATTCCAGTCTCTGGCTCTATCGACTTTGGCTCTGTCGACTTTGGCGCAGCCTCCTCAGTGATCACCTCTGCAGTCACCACACTCTCTGCGTTTGCTTCTGGTTCTGCCCCAGAGTCAGACTGCCCTTCAGGTGGAATCTCAACTGGTTGCTTTGGTGGTCTTCCCCTCTTCCCAGGCTTTGGACCCACCTGAAAACACATTTATATGGTTGAAAATTAGCCAACAACCAGTACCAATTGGAGCTGCATGTACTGTACTCATATTGACCAGGAGTGAGCACTGATTAAAAATACTACCACTTGTCAAAAACCAAACAGATTTTCTGGCCAGTGGAAATGGAGTATTATAATGTAATTATGTACCTTAAGGGTTATAGCACGAGGCAGGCTTGGGCTCATCTTCGCCTCCTCTTCACCCTCCAGCCCCATATGAAGACGTGCATAACCACCCTCGCCGATTGATCGCTGACGGAGTCGTCTTTTGTTTGGGTCATCCGACGCCACATCCTGTTTGTTTGCAGGGCCTTCATTAGCAGAAGGATCTTCCTCCTCCATAGGTACAAACTCCTCTGACTCCACCTCCTTCTTGGCCTTGGCTGGACGACCTCGTTTGCGTTTCTGGGGCATCGGCGCTGGATCCACCCTCTCTGGAGACAATATTGCTGCCTCAGCTGCCAGTTTCACAACCTCTGAGGGGTTCACTTTGTCTGTTTCAACATTCAGGACAAAGGCTTCGGCTTCAGCTTCAGCAACCTGTGGCTGCTCCATTGCCAGGCAGGCTGACACCATGGCAAGGGACTCCCTGGCTCCGGCCTGACCACTGTGGGTGACCACAGTCATCATCCCTCCTTCCGTTCCTTCTTCACTGGGTGAGATCAAAGTGACAGTCTCTCCCGGCTCAGCGTGTGCACTGTGAGCAATCAGAGTCACTGTTTCGCTGTCATCCCCCTCCCCTCCTTGTACTTTGCTTTCCTTTATTGCCTCAGTAACAACTGCCAGCGGCTGTTCAACATAAGCCTCTTCAGAAGGTGCAACAAAAGCCAAGGACTCGCCAGTTACAGCAACAGCACTGTGGGTGACCACTCCACTGTTGCCACCCTCTATGGCCACAAGGTATGAACCAGACTCATCCTTACCGCCCTCTTCCACAGACAGTTGGCTCGACACCACAGTGTGCACGTCTCCTCTTTGATATACAGTCAGCTTCTGTTCTTCCACCTGCTTATGTACAGACTCACAAATCTGAAGCACCTCAGTCATCAGCAAATGTCGGGCAAGGCTAGCAATCTCTGCCATGAAACAGAAATTAAACGTAAGCTTGGAAGTGTATGCAAAGTCAAGCAGCGGGAGGAAGCTGGCTTTGGTGAAACCTGGAGAGAGAGGGCTGGAGTTTAAAAACTGAGCCGATTAACAGAAAAGTCCGCACAGAATGAAACAAAATGGGACTCACCAGAGAGGTCGACCACTGCTTCATGTGTGGTCGCAGCACCCTTCTCAAAAAAGAGCTCATGGAAATATTCACTGCATGCTGCCAGCACAGCTTTGTGTGCTCGGTATTCTTCACCTTCAATCAACAGTGTGATGTCACAGAACTGATTGCTGAGACGTTGCTGGTTAAGCTTGCCCAATATGGTTTGACCATGTTTGGGCAGGAACTGATTCACCTCACCCTTACTGTCCACCTGGAAAGTGCATACCCACACACATCATCAACAAAAACTAAGAAAAAAAAGTCACATCATTCTAGTTACTGTAGTGAAAAGACAATTCTTACAAACACAAGTTCATGCTTGGCCGTCGTTGTTTTGGACAACTTGGATCTCAGATGAGAGGATGAGTCAGAGAAAACTAAAGCATCATCTCCGTCCTCTTCCTCATCATCTTCTTCCTCTTCATCATTCATGTTGGCAGTCCCTTTTTGTCTCCTCCCCTGGTAATACAGTCGAGGTCCAGAACCATCATCAGCCATCCTCCTGCTCAGACACTGAGTACATTCTCTGATGTAATCTTTCACGTGCTTCTGAATACCTGTTAGCACAAAATTTAATGTAACAGTGAGTTTTATTGCATCCACTATATTGACATCAACAAGGGTCGACTAAATCATAGTGAGGCTAGGATTGGGCAAATGCATGCAGAGCACGCAAACTGGTGCCTGAATCTAAAACTGGATCACCACCAAAGCCTATTAATTTCCTCCCTCACAATTTTCATCCAAAACGGTCTTTCCTTTAGTGTTTAAATTAAGCAACTCAAAAACACACAAACACTGCCAAAAAACATAACCTTGTTGGTGACTATAACACAATATTTATCCTAATATGGAAAAAAAAATTCAATATGTTGATATACCAATAATACAATGTGAAAATACACGTGGCTGTGCACATACTTCTGCTTTGATGGTTTAACCCCTTAAGTTTGTGAAATAATTATCTTCCTTTCCCTCAATTGCAAAAGTTAATCTTTTATTTACGGGACATCTACAGTGATAATCAATATTAAAATATATGAATAATTTAAATCCAAGAGGGGCTTTATCATTGACATTATTGATTTGTAGTTATTTGCTTGGTCTTAGAATGTAACGTAAGAAATAGGAGGTGGTTTAGTTACGGGTAATTATAAAAAAATAAACAGCAATAAAATGTTATGCTTTCAAAAATGTTGACTGGTTGGAAAGTGTGGCCTCGTGTAGTGGCAAGTTAATAAACACGATAGTGTATAAAAATGTATCTCCAATGCTACAAAGAAATAGCACGTTTCACTTCAACCACTAGATGGAGACAGATATTAATTTAGTTTGTGATGGTGGATTTTCGGGTGGTAAATGCATATATTAGTCCCTGACTAATGTTAGCACCGATTCACCAGTGGCTCTAACTGCCTCCCGGTGACCGCAGATCCTGAACTCATCCCCGGTGTTCCTCACCTCTCCACCAGTACTTCTGAGAGATGCACTCCCAGGTGAGTTGCTGGTTCAGATGCTCCCCTTCTTCCGTGATGTGCGCCTGGTTGATGAGTTCCTTCCTCCGGCCGTCTTGCAGCACCACCTCCAGCTCTGTGAAATCATTCTGGCCCTTCAAGCGCCTCTGATAAAACAGAGTCCCATTCCTCACCACGTAGCAGGCCGCCGCTTTGCGTATTTTCCTTTTGGTGTTTCCAGGCGTCCCCGGCGCATATGGCTCCCGCTCGTCAGTCAGATAGCGAATGATAGCCAAGTAGCTTTCTTCACACGACATGACTACGCCGCTCACCCACGGGTTTTCCGTATAAAAAGGGTTTATCTCAAAGAGGGGGGGCCTCTTCTGACATGTAAAATTGAAATATAAATTTTATGCTTTATTCAGGTGAAATAAAGCGTAAACCGAAAAACCGACAACAACATTTAAAATTGTTTCTAAGGGTGGAACTCAGTTCATTACCGTCGGGGTACACTTACCCGAGCAGACAAAATGGCTGCATCATAACCGGATACTGCGTAAACAATGACGGAAGTATACTGTCATCATTGTCCACCGCAAGAGGGCGCAATGCACAAAGTAATTGGGTCCATAAAGGCAGCAGTTGGCGTTTCTTACATCTCTCCTCTTTCATTATTTAGTTAGCCACAATTTTCCTCGTCAATATAAGTCATGTTTTTTTGTTTTAAGTTATTAATGTTTTTCATTTAATACCGTTTTACTGCACCCACCATTATTATTACAAACTATAGTGACCCAATTCGATTGTGACAAGTGTAAATTTGTGCATAATGTAACACTTCTGACCACTCTCTCTGTCATTTCCATTGACATTTCCAGGAGATATGTCTGTGTTTATTAAGTTTCAGCTTAATTTTTCTCCATAATGTTATTTCATTTCATGTTAAAATGCTGGAAAACAAAGTCTGGCGACCCAAAATTCCCATGGATCTCAGTCCAGTCATTGGATATGACTGGTCTAATTCATTATGGCACTGTCACCACTGTGGCAGCCTACAGTTTGTGTCTGAACAGTGCACACATAAACTCATGCTAAATGCATACTTACACACAATGTGTGCATTATAGTTGCTTAACCTACAATAGACAGACAAAAGTAATTGAATGTATAACCACAGTGAATCTGTAGGCTACAGTCAGTAAGGAGGACGACTTGAAATAACAGTGATTTGGTTCGTTTAACCTTTTATTCTTTAATCATGTTCTATAGCAGCTATATATAGTAATTTACCACACAGACACTCTGCTGTAGTTTCTCCTTTCTGTCATCCAAGTTAAAATCCAAGGACCAGGGAACATTTTCCATTGTTGCCCCCCCTTCTGTGGAACAGTTTGCATCTCACAGTCAGGTTTTCCTTCACTGTTAGTAATTTAAATACTGTCTACAGCCAGGATTTCAAACTCAGTCCACATACACTCATGTTCTTGTATTTGTCGAGGACCAAAAATCGTATAAACCCTACAGAATGAGGACATTATGACAAAGTGAGGACATTTTGGCTGGTCCTCACTTTTTAAAGGGCTTTTTCAGGGTTAAGACCTGGTTTTAGGGTTAGGGTTAGAATTGGGTTTAGGTTAGAGTCATGCATCTAGTTGTGATGTTTAAGGTTAGGGTAAGGGGCAACGGGAATGTATTATGTCTATGAGGGTCTTCACTGTGTTAGAAGCACAAACGCACACACTGGTTTCCATGACGTCAGTGGACATTCCATTGACTTTCATTAATTTCCTGGAGACTTACTCTAACCCTGAACCATAATTACTACTGGCCTAACCTTAACCTAACCCTAACCTCAGCCTAACTTCAAATGCGTCTTTACAACATAAGGAAAACCAGGTACACACACACACACACACACAGCTGTATTAAAATAATTAAAATTAGCCTTATCTCATCACTAGTAAGGTTAGTGGAGGTTTTGATTCACTTCCTGTATAATTGTTTTTTGTTTTTCTGTTAGTCAATATGAAAGTTCACATTAGATCCATCCCTCCATCTTAATGCGATAGAAACACATAAAATCATTCAATTTATTGATAATGTCTTTTTTAATTCATATTTTATAACAAGACTGTCTATATCTGCTCTTTGATGACACACTTACAGTGTTTTAATAAAGCTTATACAAATTATTCTATTTTTAATACAATTTTTTATACAATATTATAATGACTGCCATCATGTGGTTGATGCATGTTATGTCCACTATTTCCCATGTTCACAATTTTATTCCAGATGTGTTTGAGCTTGTCCAAAGATATTTATTGCTACTTACTTTATTAAATTGTAATATCCGAATATTTTTGTATTGGAATTATTTTTTAATTAAATATTTTCATTTTATTACTACTGTCATCATTTGGTTCTTATCCACAAGAGGGCATGTAGGGATAATTTTTGCCATGTTCACCGTTTTATTTCATTGTTAATGAAATAAATGCATGCTAATGTTTGCTTATTTGTGTCAAATACAAAATATTACAATTATTTTGGTCATAACATTTTTCACATATATCTTAAAATATATTCTTTAAACCAGTGTTTAAGTGGTTGTACTGTACTATACATTGTATAGTAGCACATATTTGTACATACTAAAAGCTCATTATTATAAAATAGAGGTGGAAAAAGCAATGAATAATAAAGTCAGAGAAGAAGGACCGAGCAAATGTCTGGCATTTTTGCTCAGTTTAATTAAGTGAGGGAGGATGAATCAGCTTCAGTTTTTCCATCTACAGTATTAGTCACACACAGATGCCACAGATGTGCTGAATAAATATGACTGTTCTGCTTCTGCTAAAACTTCAAGGAACAACTCAGTGCAGTAAATTTCCAGTAGGTTTACTTTTGCGAGAAGAGGTTATTCATTTCTTCATTTCACCACAGTGTCACATTTTCATAGAGTCATTCAGAGCTAAAGGAGCAACCCAATTTGGTGCTAAAGCATGTGACCAAACCATTATCAAAACATCATATTTATGCCAGATTCGGCCACATTACAGGACATGGATACTTTTGCAGAGTTATTTTTTCTTTTACTGTTGCCTGGGAATGAAAATAAAATAAAATTCTGAAATCCTGATCACATGGAGACAGCCACTCTTGTGCAATCACCCTGTCCACTGTCTCAGAGTCAGTCAAATGTCCACCTGTCGTCATGTCTTCTCAGCCAAAGTCTCTTAACTGCTCTTTTCAGCTGCTTCAGAATCTGCCACAGTGGCCCGGGTTCAACCCTTGACCACAAATCTCTTACTCACTGAATAAACTTGTGGTTCAACACAGACATCAGCCTTTAACTCCTGATTTTATTGCTTTACTTTCTTCCTCATATTTGATATGCAAAGACAAAAAAGTGTCAGAATTTATTTCATGGCTTCAGTTCTTCAGTGGGCAGACACTTCAGCACAGAAGAGAGTCATATGTTTGATTCTGTCAGAGTTTTTCTGTCTCTCACGTTTCTGCCGTTGAATCTAACCTGTGACCAACAAAGCTGCCTCTGTTTAGTCTCACTGTCACTGCAAGCAGCTCAGTAGCTACTCTGCTGTTTAGATTAGTCTTCATTTGCTCCTCCTTTTGTGCAGGTTTATTGGTCCAAGATGACCGCATGTGTTACTCAGTAGTAAAAGAGTTGGTGCTTGTTTCAGAAAAAGTACAAATCTGCACAGGTATTAAGGTTTCAGGAACATGCGAAGTGGACGAAAATGTGACGACTCAAAAGTTCAGCTCTACTAAAAACTAAAGCATAAGGTTAGGACTGGGTATCTCCTACAAGCACAATATGTATCATGAAAAGAGGCCTCATATGATAAAAATTGCAACAAACAATTATATTAAAGAACAGCCATATGTCCTCAAAATTTACAACAGCTACTTTATTAACCTTTAATAGCAAGGGTGATAAAAATGTTCGTATTCCACGCTGCACAGTTGCACATATTGTCACAAGACTACCATCACAGCATTTGCTGCCATATTAATTAGTAATATATTAATTGATTCACACGTTGGTAAGTATGATAATCTGCCATTTAAATTTGTAAGCACAGCCCATTCAATCTATATAAACTTTAGGTCATCATGTCTATAGTCCTGTAGGATGTAGAAATGTCATTTTAAACATCATATGTCATCATAATGGGGAATTATTTATAAGTCGATGTAAACTTTAGATTGTCTATTATTGCTGGCAATATCCTTGAAAATGTGCTTTTCAGACCATATTCATTGAGCAGCTTTAAAACCTCAATCATCTGGAGATAAAACACAACAATTTTCTTCGGGATAATAAAAGTATTCTGATTCTGATTCTGATTCTGATAATGGGCAAAAGAAATGATGAGAAAAATAATTATTCCAAGTGTCACCTATAAATAAATAAATTGACATTTTGTTTTAAATGTATTATAAGTTATTATTTTTACTGTATATATAATTGTATCATACTGCAGATAGATATCTACAGAAGCTAAAACAGCAAAAGGAATGGAGGGAAACTAAAACTTTTATTTATATCTAAATAATCCAGATGTTTGAAAATGTGTCACCAAAGAACCACAGTCATTATCCCTGAGTAACACATGATAAATTAACCTTTATCTCACACTTAAAATAATCTCTAAACAACACACTTGACCTACGTCAGGTCTGTGTGTAAGTGCTGGTTATGAAGTGAGTAACTGCAGTCGTGTCAGAAAAAATACTTCCTGTATTCAAATTCAAAAAGTCAAATTTTAAACAAAACGTTATTAATCCCAATTGAGCAATTAATTTGGTGGCAAAACCAGTATGGTGTGACCTGACCTGTATGCTCCACATATTCCGGTATTACAATATAGTGTATTTTCTTTATTATACTGATACTAAACTTTTTATTTCTCTCTGTCACTGTGTTGAAATATGTATTTGTTTTCCCCATCCAAC
The DNA here is from genome assembly GCA_016785285.1 of Brachirus orientalis. Taxonomy (NCBI): domain Eukaryota; kingdom Metazoa; phylum Chordata; class Actinopteri; order Pleuronectiformes; family Soleidae; genus Brachirus; species Brachirus orientalis. Next base: position 12,991,438 of record JAFBJR010000180.1, read on the forward strand.
ATTATTTTGTTTAAATTCTTGTGTGCATTTGTACAACTCGTTACCACCTTCAGTGCCCTCACCACTGACTCCATCGCTCTCATGCTGGGTTGTAGAGAGGAAATGTTTCTCGTAAAAGCCTCCCATAATTCTAATTTATGTGATATCCAACCACACTTGTCCATTTTGCGATAAAAGCCTGTAAAGCCTCACTGCTGCCACAGTCACTTTTGTGACACGATCAAATACGTTTTTATTGCAGCCTTTCAACCGTCTGTCATGTTTATGTGACATACGGCAGCCAAAAAATGCTTTAATCAGATGCCATTCACTAACCTTGAAATCAGGGCAAGTGAGTGTTGCCTCTGGCACTGAAATAGTACTGATCAGTGCCCATATTACCCGCATGGTTGGTCATTTAGCACTTCATTGTATATTTGCTGTTGAATCTTTTCCTTTCTCTTGCTGAAACACCATTGAGTGTTCACAGAGCTTTTCCTTTTTTCTCTAAGAATAAATTATTGGCTGTTTATCCTGAAGCTTAAGCTTTGACCTTGAAATAAAACAATAAGATCTTGTCAGCTGCCCTTGAATAAAAAGACTCAATTTGTAGGCTCTGTGTCCACACTTCAGTAACCGCCACTGGTTGAGGCGGGAAGCTACAACGGTTTTTTGGGCATACAGTATACTTGTCTTAAATTACAGCCATGTCTTTAAATATCAACATGTTTTTCCCAAACGAAAATAAAATAAATCCTCAGGTGCTGATGAAGTTGCATGACATGCAAGTATTTACTCTATTCAGAAAAAAACAGCAAGAAACAAAGCAAATGAGCACTAGATAATATCTTATTATCTAGTGCTATCACCTGTCAAAGCAACCAAACCTTCTTCAGCTTCAGTCTCTTGCTTTTTAATTAATTTAAAGCTTCTTCTGAGCTTCAAAAACACAAAATGTGGGTGTGGGCGACTTATAAATAAAAAATTTTTTATTAAATTATTGGACTTGTCCAGGGTGTACCCTGCCTTTCACCCTATCTCAGCTGGAGTTAGGCATTCCCCCTAACCCTAACCCCCCCGCCCGTGACCCTAATCTGGAGGATAAAGTGGTAGAAAATGAGTGACAATAACATTATTGAACTCACGACCTGGGGGGGCAATAGAATAGAGTCTGGTCAAAAGTAGGAAGGAACAACTGCTCAGTAGTAGACAAAATTCGAACACAATATTCCGTCACAATGTCATAATTAAAATATTCCTGATGATGGGTCACATAATTTCAAAGTAAAAGGGTTTGTTGTTGATGTGGAATGTGAAATACTGTAAATCCAAAATTAAAAGTAAATAACATATCATAACAATTATTAAGTGAATATCTTATTATTACTATTATAATAAAATTGCTAGCAAATATATTTAGTATTATATTCTGTCTATATTCTTTTTATTATGTTTGGATATACTGTAAATATGTTGCCAGTCCTACCGCTAAGCTAAGCTAACTACTGTGTGCAATTAATCTCCTCATCTCTAAAGGAGAGAAGATACGTCCCGAATTGTTGACCTTTTGCTTGACTACACTAATTACTCTTGGTCTGCTCATGGACTGCCAAATTAAACCCCATAAATACACGATGCATGTGGACGATTGGGAGAAACAATGACCAATCTGTAATCTACTGTCTGTCCCGTTGCAGTAATTACTGTGAACTGGAGCTCGAAGGCAGTCAGAGTGATCTCGTGTCTGACCCAGACACCCGAACAAGATAAAAGTTGTCTGTGGGTCTGAGGATAAACACAGCAGGGGAACAAAGTGAGTGGAGACGGCCTTATCTTTCATTGTCTTGCTGTTGCTGTGCCCAATGCCAGATATCATGATAGAGAGCTTTCTGTGGCTCCTCTGGCACTGCAGTACTTTTCCATGGCTGCCGCCTCAGTGGAGTCTCTGCGTCAGCTGTAAGTGCAACGTACACACATGGAAAATATAGGCACACCTCTACACGATGATCTATAGCTGCATACTTGAGATGAAAAAAACTTTTTTTTGCACTCATGATATAATGTTTTTTCAAACCACCTTTGGATGCAGAGCAGGAAAGTCAAATATGGAGGAAGACACTGGCAATCAGCAGTTTGTCAAGATGCCATGAAGGGATGACAAAGGATGATGTAACAGCTCACAATCACTGCTCCCCTTATCCACTTACACTTCCTCCAGACCTTTGTTGCCTGGATGGCTGAGTCACAGCTTTTTCATATGTATATCTTTAGCAAAGATGCTGTAACCTTATTGCTACACTTGTTTTTCAACAGGCCTCGGCACTCCCTGTGCTCCGTGCATTTATGTGGTTTCATTCGGCAGTCCACGACCAGTCCAAAAAAATATTATTGACGATGAACAAAAGTTGAAAAATGTGGAACGTATCTTTTCTCCTTTAGAAATGAGTAGATTGATTGCAACCATATTGACAGTAAAATGTAACGTTCCAAAAAAGCAGTTATCGGTTGGACTTGTAACATACTTACTGTATATCCAAACATAATAAAAATCAATGATGATTTGCTGCTCAACTGCAGGACACTTTACATCATGTTATAAAAACATGCACAGCTGCCAGCGGGGTGATGGAATATGATACTAAATATATTTGCTTGCAATATTAGTATAACAGAAACAATAAAACATTCAGTTTGGTGTTTTAATTACAGTTGTACATGTTATTATTTACTCAATTTATGTTGCTATTGATTTATTTTGCACCATAAACATCAGTCCACATTAAAACAAGCACTTTTACTTTGAAATTAGGTGAGCTATTATCATGAGTATCTTAATTTTCTTCCCATTTTATCTCTTTTGACCAGATTAGATGCCCATTGGCCCCAGGTCATTTGAGTGTGACACCTCTTGAATTCAATAATTTAATTAACAATTTTAATTTGTAACCAAGAAGAATTTTATAAATAATTCCATGTATTTGAGGAGCATCCTTGTTATCTGCATGTGTAAATTACCCACATTTTATGTTTTTGGAGCTCAGAAGAAGCTTTAAAATAACTGAAAAGCAAGAGACTGAAGCTGGAGAAGGCTTGGTTGCTTTGACAGTTGATAGCATAAGATACTATCAGTGTAAAAATAAAGAAGTGTACATTTATTCAATCCACACTCTAGTCTTTTTGGGGCTAAATACAGCAAATTCTAACAGTCAGCATAAACTGTAATACAATTACACATATGTTGAGGCATTTTGACTGGTAAACACGATGTAAGGAAGGCAAAACAAACCAGTGAAGCAACTGAAAGTTTGCTAAATAAGATGAGATAAAGAAGACAAGCAGAGGTTGCTGTGATCTACCTGAGGTTTCAAGAACACTTCTGCTCATGGTGACTGAGTTTTCTCCATTTTACAAAGACTTTTGGGGAAATGTATATCCCTTCACATTTTCTGCATCAGTGCACCGGTTTGCACAAAAACACATCTGCTAGAGCAAAAGTGTGCAAATATTCACTTTCTGCATATTCTGGAAGCAAAGCCATCAGTGGTGTCATCAGAGAGATCGTGGTTCCCTGTGTCAGTCACAGAGGTCACAGCTGGTTACACACCAACATGAACATATTACGTATGTCCCTCCCCACTCTCACCACGTGTCCACCCTAAGCCCTCATAAAAATGCTCATCAGTGCTTATCAAATGTCATGACATTTATTTTTAAACAAGAATAACTTAAAACTAAACTCAATGAAAAACATCAGATAATCAAAGGTTCTCCAGGTCACACACACCCACACAAATAAAATAAGAGTTGTTGGGTGGGTCTTAACACTGTCGCTGCCAAAAACTATAAAACGAAATCTGCTGCGTTTGTACCTTTTTGCAGAAAATCTAAGTCCAAAGATCTTCTCACCTCCTGTTCAATAGAATCTTCAACCAATCCTGAGTGTTTCCTGGCTCATGTTGGACCTCAGGTAAGTCTTTAAAAGCTTCAGGCTTGAGAAGCTTCTCTCACCAGCAGCAAGCGAGACTCCACCAGTCAGAAGGAGCCCCATGGGGTTTTGACGTAGCAGTGGTGAGCTGCATAATAATGGGGTTTTAGGGGCTTCGTGGGTGTTAATGCAAAATATATACAACTAGGACTACTTGTTATTTATTTATTTGTTTATTTTTTTTGGAGCCCGAGAAGAATCCTGATAATTGATTATTCAGTTTTAGAGTTTTTTTTTTTCATCAATTAAAACAAGCTCTCTTATTGTTCAGCTTCTTAAATGTGAATATTTTCTAGTTTAATTGCTTCATTTGAGATCATTAAAACTGAAAGAGTGTGGTTTGTGGACAAAACAAGACATCTGAGAACATCATCATTATGTAAGTATGGGAAACACCAATCAACATTGTTCTACATTTTCTGACATTTTATGGATCAAATAAATATTTGATTAATCGAGAAAATAATCGACAGATGAATTGATTATGAAAATAATCATTGGTTGGGGGATTGGATGTGGTGAGCTGCATATTAGTGGGCTTCATGGCCCAAGCATTTGCCTGGTATGTCTGTCCTGTCTGTGCACCTTTATTCCTGCAATTCACTCCTGTGGGCTTTTCTTCTCCTTCCCTAAAGGCGTTGGGCTTCATCTTTTCATCAAAGTTGTCCACAGGTACTGGTAGGAAATGCTGACACTGAAGATAAGAAAGTGCTAAATGCTAAAACGTAGCCCAACGGTAGAGATGACCTCACAGTGGCCTTCAATCATTGCTAACATTAATTGCATTAACCACAAAAATCCACGCTTCATAATGCTGTAGCTGAAAGCTTCCACAATGCTCCACTGAACTGATTAAAGCACAGAGCACCACATACAACTTCCACTAAAATATAAATCAGCTCCTTTATTTCCGGTCACTTTTCGTTAAGGGGAATCTTGGACTTTTTAAGGTAACGATAGTGATAACATTTTCTGATATACAGTAGTTTGAAAACATTTACCATATCTTTTAGGAGTTGTTTTAGCAGTTAACCCTGAGGGGTTCAAAATGGCCTGAAATCAATAAAGGCTTTAAATTTAAGCGTCATGACTGGTGCATCCCTCTGTGCACAGCCTCCACTAAGCTCTATCCTGCTCCCTCCTGCACATGAGGTTCGTGGGACTGCTGGTGCCAATCCCAGGTGACATAAGTGAGGCCAAACCCTGGACAGGTCACCAGTCCATCACAGGGGCCCCCACAGAAAGACAAACAACCATCCACTCTCACACTCAAGGACAATTTACGGTATGTAATTAACCTCTGCATGTTTTTGGACCATGGAAGGAAACCGGAGAACCCGTAGAAAACACATACGCGGCAGAGAAGTTACATTACATCACATTATATTTCATTTAGCAGATGCTTTTATCCAAAGCGACTTACAATAAGTGCATTTCAACATTTGGTTACAAACAAGAGCTGGAAGTAAGTGCGTGCTTAAAGTAAGCCAAACTATAGAGTGCTACTCATGTGTAAATAAGTGTAGAGTGTACAAGTTTTCTCGTCTTAGATGATGTGATTTTAGTCTCCGGCGGAAGATGTGAAGAGTATCAGCTGTCTGGATGTCAGTGGGGAGCTCGTTCCACCATTTGGGGGCCAGGACAGCAAAAAGTGGTGAGTTGCTCGAGTACCTCTGTGTTCCTCTCAGTGAGGGGACAGCGAGTCGGTTTGCCGATGCAGAGAGGAGTGGACGGGCTGGGGTGTAGCGTTTGATCATGTCCTGGATGTACACTGGGCCTGATCCATTAGTAGCACGGTACGCAAGCGCTTGAGTTTTGAAGCCTATGTGCATTTGGACTTACTCCATAGAGAAACACCCTTGTCTGACTGGGTTGTGAACCTGGGGTTTTTTTGGTGCAACAGTGCTCAATTCATAACATACATTATCTCGAGACACTTTACACAGTAAGACCACCCTATGATTTGTACATGGAGACCCATGGTCTTATTCTGGTTTACAGAATTGACTCCTTTCACTTAGATTTACATACAGTGTTTGTACAGTTAATGGAAATTGTCACGTCAAAAAAAGCCAGCGTGAGTCCTGCATGCGTATTGTTCTGTACCTTGTGATGTATTTTCTATATCCTCGGACGCTGCAGGAGTGTATATAAACTCTGGGTCACGGCTGGATTCCACTCTACTAAGACACGAGCATGTGCTCGATGGTGTGAGAAGAGGCTGTTGTGTGTAACACAATGCTGGTCGAGTCCGGCTCTTCTCTCTGCCCGGGCCTCTGGCCAACAGACAAATTGACACACCTACAAGCCCCAGTACATCTTTTACACTCACAGTCTTGACCTTTCACCTGCAGGGAAATACAGTTGAAAAGCAGAGTAAAGTCTGCCTCCAACAAGGAAATGCAGCCACAAGCTGATCATAGCTAATGAGAGAGAGAGAGACAAAACTGCTGTGGTAAACACTGTGGTGTAACATTTCCTGCTAAGGCTCTGAATGAGTGGAAACACCAAATGTGGTTTTTGCTCGAGATGGATACAGTACATTCTCTCGTCATCACAGACCATAAAGCAGTGAATTTATTCAGTGCTGTTTCACTAACGAGAACCCACCGGTGAAGAATCCAGGAGTAATAATGATGCTTTTGTCTGGAGCTGTGCTGTATGCACAGAAAGTGAGAAAGCCAAAGGGAAGGCTGGGAACCAGTAGGTCACTGAGCTCGCCTTACACCTCTTGTTCCCACAATGCATTGGCTGCCTGCCCAAATCACAAACTTTTTTTTGCCCCATAGACCCAGAATGGGGAAAACTGTGTAAGCTATTCTTGTTATTCTTAACTTTAAAACTCAACCAACTTCTATTATCTGAGACCATGAATTTGAGATCACAGGACAAACACGAGTTGGCAATGTGAACAAGTGCAGAGCTCTCTCCCGAGTCCTCTATGCAAAAAACAATTATTCAGTTAGGCTGTACTACATCACCTGAAATAAAGGGTTCATAAAGTGATATTAGAGGTCTCAGATGAACACTTAAAAGGGTCCAGTGTTTAAGAATTATGCTGTGTTTCTATCATGATATGGTTTAGTTTGGTTTGGTTTGTTACGGTACAGTGCGGTGTCGAATGGTAAAACCCTAAGTCAAACTTGAGTTTCGTAGGCGGGGTGTGGGTTGTGCCCGTTGGCGTTAACGCAACACAACAGACAACAATGGAGGACATCCAGGAGCTCTTTTTTTCCCTGCTCGGTTTGTGGCTGTTTGTCTCAAGATGTCAAGCTTTGTATGAGAATAGACTGCGATTGTACTGCGATTCTCATTTCCCACTGCCACTTTCACGGGATATGAGAAATCACAAGGGTGTAACGTTTTCCTGTCGCCCAGTCAGCTCTCAAGTGTCATGACCATACTGTACCATTTTACACTGGTACCCCAAGGGAGGGTACCAAAGACTGGATATTTTTGGTACTATTCCTAATGGAAACGCAAAACACAGTTTTTGTGACATTTAATGTTGAAACTACAGAGTTGAAACAAAAGGTGGCCTTTGCCTTTCTCATTTGCATGGTAAGCTGGAGGATGGCAGCCTCCATAAAGTCTAAAGTACAAATAAAAGGCTGTAAAAGTCAAAGTTTAATTTCAAAGCAGGTATTTACTCATACATAGATACACGTGGGGAGCATATTTGATTTCTGCCAATATAAACTCTCCAAAATGCGTGTGTCCTCAGATGTGTGTCCTCACATCTGAGGACACACCTCACACCGTGAACCTGAGCTGTGCCCAACATGCCACAGGTTTACACTTGCTTCTTTTTCTCTCTTGAAAAACAACTCTTTATTTGTTAATCTTACTACACCATACAAGACAAAGAGATGTGCACAGAATGCACCGTACTGTGCCGTACATGTCTGCACATGTGGGGCAGGTGAGGTAGGCTGGCAGCCGTTACATGAAAACCCATGGTGGTGGTGGTGATCCTGAGGCTGCTGCTCAAGGGATGTGATGCAACTTTTTAAAAGACTCGGTTCTGTAAGGAAACGCATTTTACACTCTGACAAAATGCGCCCAGTGTGTCCCACCACCTCTCTGATGTCATGTTAAGATGAAAGTCTTCATTTAAACACAGTATGTGTGGCTGAGGCTTGTTGAGTGTTTTAATTACACATGCCCGTGTTATTATGTACTTCTCTTTTTGATAATATATTTATTTTACATCATTAATATGTTTTTTTTATTGCAAAGTATACATCATTCCATACCAAAACAATCACTTTTTGAACATAATAAAAGAACGTGTTATCATTTTAAGCTCATAGTGCTCACCCTTTTCCTCCCATTTTTTTCTTTAGACTGGACCCATCTTGACCAGACCAGACACTCATTGATGCTGATGTCATTTGAGTGTGACACCCTTGCTTTAAAGTAAGCAAAAATTCACTGAGCTAATGTCCTGTAGATGATTTTAGCAATACCTTGTCATCTTGCTTTAATGTGCAGCATTTAAATGCTCAAATCCAGCCTTTAATAATCACATATTCTCTCCCCATACCTAGTCATATATATATTTATATACAGTACTGTGCATAAGTCTTAGGCCACCATTAGATTTGTTGTTTTAGCAATGCTATAATAACCATCCTGAACAATTTCTCAATCACTTTATTGGAACACATCCTCAAAATATGGAGAAACACATATGCAGTTTGAAAATAACATCTTTTTCAACAAAAATGCTTCTATAATATCAAATATTTAGTGTGACCTACTGTACATTTACACCTGAACAATAACACAACCATGGCTCTTTAAAACCTGGAATGGAACCCTAATGTTATTGGTAAAACCTGTGTTTCTCCTACTATTTCATGCCAACAAATAGCTGCTGTGAAAAAGGTCTATTATACCTGGTTTACTCAAGGCATGTTTGAGCATTACATACACATGTTGCACAATGTGTTGTGTTGCACATAGTACTTCATTCATAGTTTTGGGAGAGATGGCTTTCATTTATTTACCCTTAAAACTCCTTTCTCAGTTTGATATACCTCACTGTGTAAATTCAGTATGAAGTCGCACCACTATGGTGTTGGTCTTCTCAGAAAAGCAGGATATTTCTGCAGTAAAAACTTGGTCAAACTGAGTTCTCTTACACTGCGCCCCTTGTTGTCAGACATGAAAAGAGGCAGCTGTTTTTGTCCTCAAGCAAGAGCAGTGAGAGCAGGCAGAGGCTCCCTAAAATAAACAGGCTATCTGTGCAGCCCCAGGGCTGGGTCGGGGTCACACTCCATGGTGCACACTCACTTGGGTTCTCCCTGCCCACGTCTAAAACATGGCCCCTCATCACGTCTTCACTGGCTGAGAACACATCGCCTCCCTTGAGTGAAATTCTTAGAATTTAAATTCCATGCACCTCCTCCCATCTCATTTTATTGTCAGGTGAATAATTTTGGGAGGTGCATAATATATTATATTCATCCTATGTTAACATTGCAGTGGGTTTATGTGTCAAAAATAATAAGCTTTCTATTCAGAACAGAGTTCTTATTATTCTCTCACTTGAGGATCTAATGAGTAGGGTTGCCAGGTGCTCCGTAAAAGAAGGATTTGTTCCGTATTTGAAAGATGAAACACATGTTTATTAATAAGGCATTCAGTTGTTAACAACTGCATAACATTCAACATTAAATTACACAGGTAAGCTTGGTTTGTGTTTTAATTTGCTTAATTTAATATTTACTATGTAGTCTGCATCATTAGTATGTTTTTACTGTGAAGTACACATAGTTTTATATCAAAACAAGCACTTTTACTTTGAAATTCTGTGAAATATCATCATGAATACCTTTATTGCGACATCATGAGTTGCTTTTTTTCCCCACTTTCTTTTTTTACAAAGAAGACAGTAATCAAGCAAGGTGGTTAGGTGACAGCATTCTAGTATTAGAATTAACTTCCTGTTGTCAGGTACTGTAATAAACCTACAGGAGATTGTCATTGTTGTCACACGTAAGTGCTGATTCTAATGACGGCTCTGTGTATTATCCGTGTATAGTGTGATATTGTGTGAATATCAGCAGAGTCTCTGCAATGGTATAGTATAATATTCAGTCATGTTAAGTGATGAGAAGAACCGTCTAGTATAATACAGCAGTGAGTTCTCAGAACAGACCAAACTTGTTTATGAGGGTTCGGAGCCTCTCACACTGTGAAGCTGCTCTGGCTGCATAGAAGACTCACTGGATCACAGCTAATGAACTCAGGCATTTACTGCACCAGCTTGTCAGCAATTGTCTGTGACTACAAAAACACCATGTGCGCTCTCATTAAATCAAAGATGATTTGTGTTTCGCAGGAATTATTGTAACACAAGGGTTCTTATGTGTAATAATTTTTTAAGCTCTGTTATTCATACAAGTTTTTTTTTCTCTTTGATTTTTTTGTAAACCCAACAATTCAATTTATTTTCAATTTTACACACACACACACACACACACATATATATATATTATACTGTAGATTGGACATGGATTGACATTGATATTCAGCATGCCAAGGGAATTATTCCTAATAATGTTCATGATCTTCATATTTTACCTTGAGTGCCAGCATGAAGTTGATGTACTGCATGTGGTAAAACTTCCATTTGCCATTTGTGTTTGTCTTTTCTGTGTTTCCTTAACGTTTCAACAGGAGCTGTCATAAGGTCAAAAGTTGTCTAATACTTTATGTTCAAAATACCTGCGAAACTGCATGTTAGCATTGTTATTGAGAACTCATTGACATGCAGTTTCCAGCTAAGCAAAGCTGTTCTACAGTCTTATCAAGCTGTGGTTAAAGAGGCGGAGTGAGTTCTGAAGGTTGGTGGTTCAATTCCCTGGTCCTGCCTCTGGAGTTGCAACTGACAGGATCCAGTCAGGAGGAGAATGTGGGTAACTGTGTCATTATCTTCAAAAAGCCTTATAGTCTCTGCCCATTAAGATGAAAACACGTGCCTGAGTGGGGATTCAGTTGGGTTTCCAAATGTGAGCTTGGAGTGAGTGGCCTAATCCAGACACTGGGGTTGTTACAAGTGTAGTGTTTTTGTTATGCTGTTCTCTCCCTCGTGTGTGGGTGTGTGTGAGGTGTGGCTGTAGACGGAGCCTCAATCTGCAGTTCCAAGCTAATTGGAGCCAAGCATAATTGCCTGATTGGATCCAGGTTGACTTGAAGATGGCCCCCGCTCTCTTCCTCTGCCTCCTGCTCCTGCGTACACCGGGTCCAGCCACAACACTGCCAGCATTTCAGTTCCAATGTTAAACTGACTATCTTCTGTAACTACGAAAGCAGTATTGGGAGTGAGACTCCTCTCTTTTGTTTGATGATCGTTTTTCTCTTGTTTTGTGTTAGGAAGTTAGGTGAGTGTTTGTCTTTTGTTAACAAAGAAGCCTTGCTTTGGTCAGAGTATTCATGTTTTCGTTATTTTGGGAGCCTCTCACTGTCATGTCAATAAACTGCTTCACTTTATTTTTCCGTAAAACTCTGTCTGCTGGCATTACTTGTGGATGGAAAAGGTGGGGAGCAACATTTATGTTGCGTCAAGGTTTTCCCCTAGGACCGGGCCGTAACAGGGGTACTTAAAGTGGAACTTTGCAAAGTCGCCTTTTTCTCCACAGAGCTCCCCCTAGAGTTTCGATTGACGTAAAAACTCACAATTCCCTACTAATTTCATACTGAGATATGGTAAATTTGGACCACCCAACTGCTTCCAAATTGCTTCATATTTTTAGTTAATTTTATATTTATTCTTAAGTACATTCCTACTTGGCACACACATTTATTTGCTTTAAACGTTTACAATTCAGTCTTACATAAAAATATGGCACTTTTTAATAAAAATATGGCACTTTTTAATAAAATGCAAAGTGACATAACGTGACTGTTTTTGCCCGTGGACCATCCACAGAATTCATTTTTGGCCCATTATAGGGAAGAATTTGGACATTCCTGGTCTAAATTGTGAGTAATCCGCTGTGGCACCCATTAATTGGGCACCTACATTTCTTTCCTTTGTTATTTTTCTTACAAGTGAACTTTCTCCTGAAGAATGGTTACATTTAAAAAAAAAAAACAAAAAAAAAAACATTGCAATATCCGAACATGTAATCCACATCTGTGTGGATCTGTCAACAGTGAAATCAGAATCTAAACAGCTGAAGCAGCTCAGTGTACTCTCCTCAACAGGAGCCAGTTTTCATCAGAACTTAAATCCCTCATTACTATGGGACTTTGTTGTCATAAATGTATCCTTAGCTCTTAATTATATGATAACCAACTACAGATTCCAAAGGCGATTGTAGCAAGGAGTTTGGCTCCTCTTCTCAACTATAATTACAGCCAGCGTGAATATTGTTTTGAAAGGATCGTTTTTCATCCCACAGTAATGAAAATGTGTTGGAGGGTGGAGATGATACAGCGGAACAATGTATCCCCCCTCTTTTCCAGCTCAGGAAATAGGCTTCCACCACAGGGACAGTGGATCTCTGTGGGCAGGAGGCCTCTGCAGGCGTGTGGCTCGCCACCGGTCACTGGCTCTGGGGACAGCTGTGTTACGCTGCTGGGTCTGGCCCTCTGCCCAGCGACAGCAGTTGCCATAAACAAACAGTGCTAAAAACTACTGGCCCAGTCCCCAGCTCTTTTCAAGACGGTACAGCAAGCCGGCTAACCTTCAACCTGTTCACTCCATTAGGTTTGAATAGATTCTAACAGCACTTTGGAGAGAACATAGAGTTGGAAAAGACATAATGCTTGTGCTTTCCAAAATAAGTAGAATGAAAACGAGGTCAAAGGGACTGCTCAACACTATTTTTCCCTTATTTCCTGTTACTGCTTACCTTGAAATTCCATGCGTTTAAATGTATTAGCAAACATTTATGGGAGCACAATCTGGCTTTTCATTTGGAAAAATGTCATTGTGCTGAAACAATCCCCAAACTTCTCTTTTCTTGGAGCTTTTTTCCCTCTTGAGCTATTTTTACCCAGCAAAGTGGGTTTGCTATTATTATTTTTTTTAATTATTATTATTTTTGCAAGCTCAGTGGCTGCTATGATGTCATCAATAAGTGGACCTTGATCTGTGACTTTTTGAAACTTATTTCTCCAAGATCAAAAGGATTATGTCTCAATGTAAACATGCTTTTCCGTGCATTTCTTTTGTTGTTCGTTTCATTAACAGTTTGAGCGTTAAAACAGGACTGTGACATGCACTTTAAAGGCCACCATCTTGCACCACCATGTATTTACAGAAGCCCAAATGGATAAAACCAGCCAGAGCGTATGTTATACATTTTCAGATGGAAGCTCATCATGCAAAATAGGAAGAAGACGACATCCTCTCTGGTATGTGAAGGCCACTGTAATTCCCTGGCACACTTGGAAAATAAACAAGTGTGCAGAGTCCTCTGCTTGTTAGCATCTGTCTAACCTTTAGATGACACTAATTCTTACTCACTGGACCCTTAAATTCTTTGTTGTTACAAATTAGATGGGAGGATGAACGTGGCTTCTCTCGCTGATGACTAAGTACAAAGCTGGCGCGATGAGATATCTAGCTTTGCATAAACACTGCAGATAGATAGCCTAGGTGAAAAAAACCTTGCTCAAATATATTTAAGCCTAACGCTGCTTTAATCTTAGTTTACTCACATGAATCTGGGAGATTAACATTTGTTTATACATCCACGTACTGTAGCAATAAAAATATCAGGACATCCCATAACTGATGAGCTGATAATATGGTGATCCTTGACGTCAGGTCAGGTAAGCACACAAACACACTCTTTCTTCTTGTTATGGCAACATGTCGTACTAAGCTTACGTTCAGCCAGCAATAACCTACAGGAGTTTTTGACATCGTCACGGCTGAGTTCATCTTCTTTTTGGGAGGTTTATAAGTTATACTCTCACATAGCAAGATTATCCTTTTTCCCACAACCCTTTTCTTAGAAATATTGCAGTGTATATCCCGTAGCTTAAATCCCGATTCATTTAATATACTTTCAAGAAAATCCTCACTGAATGAAAATGCTAAAACTTAATCTGCTGCAACATAAATAGCATATCATATGAGTTTCGGTACAGTATATATCTGAAGACCACCTAATATAGTAGCAACGTGAGGTCAATTGAAAGCAGGTGAGACACATTTCATTGCAAGCTCCTTTTATTACTTCCAACACATACACAATTATTGTACCGGGTCCATGACAACGTCACAGTCGGTCACACCCAGCAGCTCTCTGAATACTTTCATTTCTTTAACGATCATTAAAACCATATTTACCATTTGCCTTTCACAAAAGGTTTCGCAGTACAGCCCAGCCCAGCCCAGCATAGTTCCCATCATCATGAACACATCAAGTTACTGAGTTTGTTTAGCAAAACCTCTTTCTTTCCCATGTTGCCAAAAGACTCCCAGTTTCTCCTGCTACTAAATAAAAACTCTTGAGCTGTCCAGTCCCTGGCAGAGCCCTCTTCAATCCTCAGTTACTTTCTATATGAGCAATAATTTTTCATGCTTGATTAAAAAAAACAGTGGCTATACAGGCATATGACAAATGCCTGTGGTTAATCCATTAATTAAAAGTAAATATGTGACTAAAAACAGGAACCATGTATGATATCAGTGTTATGTGTTTGCTTAAATGTTAGAGTAAATGTGTTTTTGTAACTGTTTATGATTGAGGAAACATGCTTACGGATCTATAAATTCTCAAATTCACAGTCAAAGTCTGTCATCCTGCACAGGATGTATTTCCATTGCCGATCTCTGAAACATAGTAATGCACAAAATGGCTTCAGTTCACTGATAGCATGTTAGTTGTTGTATGGATTTTAAAAGCAGGTGCTTTGAACAAACCTTAGCACTCCACTGAAGGTGGTCTGGGCACCTCGGATGAAGTAGCCATAACTTGGAACCACCAGCTCTGCTTCTTCCCTGTAGTGTTCAGGAATGTCAGTGGTCTTCCTGTTGAATGCAACAAATTATTGTAAAAAATAAATAAATAAATAAATAAATACATGTTTGCCAAGTGGAGTACTTTTGTGTAAACAGTTTGACATTTTGGGATGCGATGGAGTAACCAGTGTGTGTCTATAATTGATAGCAAATGTATTAATTATAGTTTTGTTATTTACACCAAAGCAGTGTCAGTCTTGTCTTTTTAACTTTATAGAGCAGTAAAATCACAAAAGTGGCCTAGTTTTCATCTCCACTTTTGCATTCAAAGTCAAACACTAAATGTGGTGATATACTGAACTTGTAAACCAGTTTAATGACTTTGGTTTTGTAAAACTTAGAACAGATGTGCAAATATGCACTGAATGAGCAATCTTTAATTCAATCTTTAAATATCTAAATGCCTCTGGCCAGGGGCAGTTTACAGCTCTATTTAGAAACAAAGAAAAAATGTATCCAAATAATAATGAATAGTTCAGATAGTATTCGGATAGCCATGTTCGGCTATTTCAAGTCATTCTGCTAGGCTAAATGTCCACTAGATATTTCCTACATTATAATTAGCTTTTGACCTGAAAGTGAATATGTGTATCTCCCACTATGTGAAATTATTATGTTTACATGCTTATTTTCGTGTGACATAACATACATGCAGGAGTAAGGACAGCGTTGTTTGTAGTAGCAGCAGTAGAACTGCCACTCCCGGTCAAGAACTGATTCAAAGTATTTGCTTTGTACCCCTGCTACCAGGCCATTACGGGTACAAGTTGAAGTCCTGCAAAGACAGAGAAAAACATGGTTGGTAAAAATTGAAAAGGGTAAAATGAGACAACATACAGTGAACCCAAAACTTACAACTTACTAAGGGCACTTCTGTGGGAGAATGTGTGCCGTCCTTGGCGGCATTTGGAAGAGCAATGCAAGAGGTATGGGTATAACTGGTAGATCAGATATCGCCATCGCTAAAAAAATCGCTTCGGCACGGTCTCACACACAAATGAATGGAGACAGACACTGTCCCTATCTTTCTTTGATCAGTATGGAGGTTACCATGGCAACTACGGTAGTAAAGTACACACTTGAGCGTTCACTGTTCAAAGAACACGCCGGTGTGTGCAGTATCGACTTTGACTTTGTTTGAATAAGAAACGTCTGTTTGTCAGTTAATTTGTCAAACGCTGGCCTGAAAGGCTTCGAACTTGGCAGGTGACTTACTAAAGCCCTGTTTCCACCAAGTGATACGGTCCAGTGTGGTACAGTACGGTGCATATTTTTCTGCATTTACATTATGAATGGTATCAAAACAACCAGCCCCAACCGTGCCATTCTTCAGCACCCTTCCCTTGGGGTACCACAGTATAATGGTAGAGTATGGTCTAGTTCCACCCATGACAACCAGCTGAATGGGCGACAGAAAAACGTCACGTATCATGGGGCACCGCCCACACCCCACCTGCAAGTAAAGGTACTGACCTGACCCAGGGTTTTACCATTCCAAAACCGAACTGTACTACGATGGAAACACAGCAAAAGTGCACCAGTGTGTGCAGTGCCGATTTTGTTGTTTGGATAAGAAATGCAAGGGAATGGGTACGGGCACTGTTTTACTCGTCTTTAGGAAATGTAAATAATGTGGCAGAGCTTTTCTGTCCGTTTTTTGCATCAAGATAAGACACATTTTGAAGGCAAAGCTAGTTTGCAGTGTAGAAGCAGGTGCAGTTGCTCACAAATGAACAGTGTTTGAGGAGGAGTTATAATAATTATGGATTATGATAGTAACTGTGGCTTCAGGGGCTTCATTGAGACATATGTTTAGACATGCTTAAAAAAATCACTGGTGAGAAACTGTTTTGAGTTTTTACTCTATAATTCTTTAATCTACAGTGGTAACTGTTTTTCTTTTTTTTATTTCTTTTATTTTATTTTGCATGTTTTCACCCACTATTTTCCAACATATAAGGTGTGAAGTGTAGAAACTGCATTTGGTTAACTGGCTTAAACTTATTTGCATTTAAACACAGCTTAAAGGATTCTTCTGAGAAATAATGAATTATTTTCGAGCACGATAAAAAGAGCCAATTTCATCAGAAGTAAATACTGGTTGATAGTTTGTTTATGGCCCTTACTCTTCATTGTCGCCACAACACATTCAAGAATACCAGCATGTGTAGACTTTTGTCATGGCAACATGGGCACAGCCTTCAGCCATTCAGCCAGTGGGGGTAGTTACCCTGCAGGGTAATGGCCTGGCCAGTGTAATTCAAACAGACAGCAGGCGTGGCTGTGATACAAAGTGTTTATTGTCTTCGAATTAGTGAGATGGCTGCAGTTGATTTTAACCCAAAATAAAGCTAAAAACCTAGTAAAGGTAATTTGAAGCATTTAGAGCAGATATTTATAATTTGTATGGTTCAAGGTGCTGTTTACAAAGAGGTCAGGCTACAATTCTCACTTGAAAACAGGAATTCTAAAGGTTGTCTTTTAATTAGATCAACCTTTTAGCAGCTGATGGTTAGTCAAACATGTTTATGGGAGCAGTGGCATTTGGAGTCAGTTAAAATTAGGTTACCTCACAACATGTAACAAGATTTTTTTGTTCTACCTTCTTGCAGAGGTTTTGTATTTTCTCTTATTTATGAATGGCATTTAAAGGCAGGAGGTCTATAAAATACACTGATGCATCCAATGTATCTGCTACTAACAGGGGATTGTTGGATGAATCTTGTTATGTTTTGCTTGAGATAGTTGTTTTCCAAGGAACAATCTGTTGGAGATATTTATTATATTTATAACATATTACTGATCACTGGAGTGGGACAGTGGTTTGGGCCTAGGCGGACCTGGCCTCCTTTGAATCAGTAAACAGTGGACAGAATTCAACATTTTTAATGGAAGAAACAGAAGAGCAAACATGTGGATTTTTGTCCAAGACTATGTTTTATCAGCTAGACAAATTAGTGGTTTTTGCAGACATCAAAATTGTGGATGCACCCTATGTTCTTTCTTGTCTTTTTTTTTTTTTTTTTTTTTTGCTAGTTTGTGGATATTTCACTTTTTCTAGGGAGCTGAAAAAAGCTTAAGAGATCCTCACAAAACCTGAAATATTTGTCTGCGGTCTCCATAATCAGAAAAACACCATCATTAGAAAAGGCTAACTAAAGGGTCACATGGAAATTTAATTGGGGGCAGCGAACAATTAAGTTGAGCAAACCTTTGCCAATCACAGACAGGGATGGGGTAAGGGCGGTAGATGGAAACACCGAAACATGAATATCCCTGACGATGCCATCCTGGCTAACTGTTTTTCATTTAGTTATTATCTTATTTGTAAGGAACATAGTTAAAGGTGTTCTCAGTTCACACCAATATTAAACAGTATGATCAAAATGACATGTTACCAATCTAAAATTCGTTTTGTCATCTAGGGTGGTTGGTGTGGCGTTTATCGCCGCGATAAATCAGACCAAGTGATGATATAGTGTTATCCCTTATGTGTTTTTTCTTTACTGAACACGCCCACAACATACAGAGAGCATCTTGTATTGTTGGAACTCAGGTCTGCGTCACACATGCGCAGTGATAGCTTTGTGAACTTTTTCACATTTTCACTCTACGTGACAGTTGGTCATGATTAGCTACATAGTGACCAACCAGGTGAAACCAGCTAAAATTTAAATGTCTAAATCTCGTGAAAGTAGCACATTCACAGCCTCTTCACTCCAAGAGTTTATATTCCTGATGAGAGCAGAAGAAAAACGGGTAGCGGGTATGTTAGCAAGCTAATATTAGTCATAACATTTAAGCTAGTTGGGCCAGTTAGCTATATGGCAACCAACCAAGTGAATCCAGCTAGGCTAGAATGTGTAATGTTGTGTTCACACCGGATGGGATGCAAATTTTCCGTGTCTATGTATTAGCTTACATAGATGACTGGGCCACGCGGCTGGAAGTGCTTCTCACCTATACAAAATTTCGGCAAACAGTGAAACTCGCCAAGTTGTGTCGAGCTCCGGATGCTGTTGTGAAACCGCACACAACAAAGCGGCCTCTTGTCTGCAGACGTTTCCATGTGTGCAACAATGGTCTGATATTAGCCATGGTTGACAGTGAAATGAAATTTCTTGTTAACGCATACAAAGCCGTGTCTCTATGGTCGTCTCTCAGAACAGGCTAATATTTCTTTTTTAACTTCTGAACTAGTAAGTTTGCTAGCTAGCAACTAACTCTTTGGAACCTGCTATAATTTATGTGTAAATCATAGCATAACCTTTTTTCACAAGCTCATGTGGCGAAAGCAGCTTGTTAACAGAGCAGCACCCTGAGTTCCCAGATTTATATTCTCACTAATGAAAATGAGGCTTTGAGTGTCAGCAGCACGACGGTAATCTGGTCGTCAAATGACCAAAGACTGGTTGCAGCTGTGTTATGTTTGTGCTCTTAATGAGCTTTGGAGTTCTTCCACGTTTGTGTATGTGACCCACTTGCCTGCAACACGGGGTTTTGTTCATATAACAGTTGGAGCAGTAAACCACACACAGGCCTTGTATGGGCCACTGTTGTCTGCCAGCAGTGACCTTTAAGAGCCTGTGTTTCTACTCAGAGTGTGCGTCAGAATAAAAGGCTATAACTTATCAGTTGAAAGCATTTTTTTTCTATCTTTGATCTGCACTTCCTTCTGTTGAATGGAACAGTTAGAGAGTTAAAGATGTGCATGTTGCGTGGCTGTTATGTGAATTTCCTCAGCAATAAATGGAACAGCAACAAATACTTTTCATGCACATTTTGATATATGAGAGAGGAACAAACCTGAACTTCTTTACAGTTGCTGTACAGAGAAAAAAGAATGTGTACTTAATAATGTTAAATTATTATTTTATGGCGTTCACTCTACATTTATGGTGTACAGTCAGACATTGGCTGATTTGTTTATCTCCCTTCAATATATTTCTGTATAACTTAGGTTGTACCTCATTTAGTATTATTGACTTATTACAGTAAACCTCTATTGGCAACAGAAGTGGATGAATGCTGCTATAAACAGGAGGGAAATCTACAGCAACAGTTCATCAAAGTGAATTCTGTGCCCCAGGCTGGATTTCTCACCATGGCAGTCACTGAAATTCTTGTATTGTCAATAAAAGAATAAATTCAACAGACAGGTTGTTTACATTTTTAGTGTGTCCTGTATTCTGTAAATGAAGGCTACTCTGTCCAAGGCTTGTTTCATAACCTTGAACAGATGTGACTGTCCTCCTGCGTGCCGGAGCTCACTGGTGTAAAAGTCATAAGAAAGTAGGTGAACAGGTGGTAACAAGTGAGTAAAAGAGGAATATATGACTAGAGGACCCACCACTCTAACCCAGCACGGTTGATGTCATCCCACCAGCAGTCAGTAGGAACCCCCAGACCCTCAGGTGTGGGCTGGCACTCAAAGCTCCACAGGCGGTCCGAGCCGTCCTCCTCGCTGAAGTAGCTCCTGATGGCCACGAGGACTTCTCCATGGGGGCACTGGAAGTTGAAGCCCTGGCGGTAGCCGTTGACCCAGCCCATGTCATGATGGTCGTGAGACTGAGCTGCAACTGTGGCCAGCAGTGACCACGCCAACGCTACCAGAGCAGTATTCATGTTGAAGGAATGAGTGAGACTGCTGCCTTCCCTCACAGCTGCCTCGGTTCAAACTCCTCTGAGCCTTTTGCCGTCCAGATGTTTTGTTTCCAGAAGTGATGTGTAATTTGCTGCTCATAGGACAAATCCAGTCATTTGGCATTTTAAGGTGGACTCTGAGATGCACTGCTGACAAAGTCGTATCATAGATAGAACAGTGCTCCTTAAAACACAACTCGTACAGATTACATGTATTTCAAATATTTTTTGGTGCTTTATTGGACTCTAGAGAATGTCTTTGTGCTGTAATTGTTCGACTTGTTAAACAACTTGTAGAGAAAATGTTTAAACATTTAAAATTGTAGGTATCTATTAAAAAAAACAATAGCAGGGAGGTGTTTTTTTTTACCCACCTCTGTCTGAAGTGTAAAATCAGAAAGCTTCACTGGGCTTCACTGGTCAGTCCAAAAACTCTTCATATGAGCGTCATTGGGTAATTAAACTACATACTTCTTAGCTGATTTACATATTAATTTTAGAACTAATATGCTTGGAGCAGGATAGGGGAATGAAAGATGTTAATATGTAAAATGTAAGCCATATCCTCATTCTTCTCTGCTGTATACCAGTAGATGACTGTTCATTACAAAGAATAATTCACACAGTGTAGCTCATAACAAATTGTTTTCTGCACAATCACTGCTGCATTTTCACAGCTATCAGATTTTCCACACTCTCTCATGTTCCTGTGAAACAGAGCTCTTTTAAAGGTCACCTAGCAGACAAATTAGGGCTTTGACTAATGAAATCACATTATTAATAGGTTCGAATAATGTTTGCAGTTGCTAGATTTGGCCTTCTTTTATATCCTGATGAAATATTGATCACAAAGTCTTCAGTTTTCCCATTCTTCATGTTTTAATAATCAAATATTTTGTCAAATATATACTTCTGCATTTATATCAAGCACCTTGATTTTTCAAAAAAATCTTCTTTTACTTCTATTAAAGCAGTGATTTCAACTTTTAGTTAACTTCCAGTGCATTAGCCTTCCATTCATTCGGCCTAACCACATCAGAGGGGACTACTCTTTATGGAGTTCTGGCTCCTAATTTGGATTAAGCATGGTGGGACACTTGAAAAGCCAATTCACTTAGTGAAAGTAATGCATCTTACATAATGGATTGCACTGAACGTATTTGTACAATTGCTTTGTGAGACATGGATTGAGTGAAGAGACAAATCCGTTTGATCACTGCATGCTCAAGAATCTGATCCCAACCTACGTATCATCCTGAAAGCATCTAAAAATAGGTGACAGCACATGTTCAGGAAAAGTGAGTGAGTCACTGCGCCAGGAGTTCCACAAAAGTCAAAATGGAGCAGAACTCGAAGTTATTAATAGGCCAAATTGTCTATTTAAAAAAATCTTTATTTAGAGCAGTGTTGCTGGCACTTGGAGAATGAGAAGTGTGATGACATATACTGTAGTATACAGGCAGCAGTGCGCCAAAGGTCACAGCAGAGGCAGGTAGGCCCTTGACTGACAATTTCTCATTCCACATGAACCAATGAGATTTAAACGACGTGTACGTCATTGTACATAACCGCCAAGAAAGAACATCTTATATCTCTAGATTTGACACCTCAAATTGATTTTTGGAATAATTTAGGAAACATAGAAACTTGTATGAAGCAAGTCCCTGAAAATATAATTGATTTAACTCTCATGATGAGTATATGTCTAAATATGAAAAGAATAAAATTTTGGTGGAAAAAATAAAAAATAAAAATTGGACACTCACCGTGGGAAATTTGCACATGGTGATGTCATCATAATTCATAGTGAAAAATCAGGCTCTCAGTTGAATCCAATTCGTCCAGCTCCACCCTGTCTTGGTTTCCGAAAACCAAGATTCAGTGGGTGACTTCATGATAGTTTGTTTTCATGTTTGTTCTTAAGAAAACATATATGGACGAATGTGAATTAATGATGGCTGAAAAGTCATAATTATTTTTTCATCATTTTCAACCGCCACAATCCATCTATTCGTGCTGTCCATGTGGCTTACAAAAGCAATAGTTTTATACTTGTCCAACACCTTTACCCTATGCTGTCCATTTGCAACAGAAGATAAAAATAGGTTGCCCTGAAGACGTTCCATGTCTATAGAGAGTGTGTACACTTTTCGAGGCATTGGTCCAGCGTTCCACATATGTGCACCTGATTCCACATTCTGTTACATTCCAATATATTGTCACATACAGTCCACTCTGTCCTGTCACAGACATGAGCGGATGATGACATTTACACTACATGGACCATAGTAACCCTCAGTGGACTGAAACTGTGAAGCGGCCTCATGTTTAGCTAAAGGTGAAAGGTGAAGTTACATGTATGGTATCTTGACCCGATGTTAAATTATTAATGCTTTGATGAATCGGGGACCTTGCTGAAAAGCGGAGGATGAAATAATGGCTTCAAAGCAGAACTAGTCTGTTAGTAGAAAACCAGCCCTGCAAGATCAGGGCCGCCGACCTGGAGTCCGCAGAACCAAGAGGTCTCACAAAAAACACATTGCTTCCTGGCAAGGGAGTGATTTTTAAGACTTTCATCATGGCAGACCGAGTGAAAAAGAATCAGAGAACCCCTTTGTTAGAGGAAGCATCATTGGTGAGTTTTTATGACAGTGAGGATAAAGCATATGGATGGGTGGATGGATGTTTACGGTGGTGTCATAAAAATATGTAGAGGAGCCTCCAGAGAGAAAAAGGCAAAAAAGCGGCCAGACTTGGAAAGTTCCATTTGTATATTGGCAGGAAACACCTCCCCCTTCAGCATGAGAGCAATTCAAATGTCCAATACAAACAGGTTATTGCACAGCAGCAATAACAGAGACACTGTCCGAACAGCTCCAGTCTCTCAGCAGTTGAAAGCGACTTTAATTGTGAAGTATGTGTTCAAATCAGGCTGCATGAGAAATTGCCAAGTACCTAGTGTCCCATTCAGAAATGTGTCATCTTGAGATTGTATCCGTGAGGAAGCATAACAAGCTGTCATGTTCCTATTGTGAAACACACTAGATAACTCTCCCTGGCTCTCATTTTGGTTTGGTGCATGTAATTATGGATGTGAAACTGTCTTGGATGTCAATTATTAAAAAAATAATTTATATTATTTTGAGCAGCAAATAGAGAAATGTAAGAATTTTTTTTTACAGTATTAAAGGTGTAAGTAATCTCAGAACAGACAAATCACAAAATCAAACTCACAACATGGTTTCCATACGATCCCATATGCAATATAATTTTACTTTGGTCAAAAACACGCTTGACCATGAGCACACATGATGATGGTAAAGTGCTGTATTAGGCAGTAGTAGGTATTCTGCAGCTTTGTTCATCACTTAAAGCACTGATGTAAAAGGAAATGATGTGTAATGTGTGTGTCTGTGATCATTATGATCCATCTGCTGCAGTCAAGTCACTGCATCATCTGTTTGTTTTGCATGAGAGGTGTCATTTCAAACAGATTTTTTTTGGTTATATGTATACTATGTAAAGAGCTAATGGGTCCTACAGTACATACATAAGTTCATGAAGACAAATGCAAGAGCCAACGATGTTCACAGTAAAGTGAGACCAACACACAAAACTAAATATTCTTGAACTGTATTGAGAGGCCTTATGGCCCAGTCCAAATATTTCTGTGACCTTAAAGAGAAGCATAGATTGCTGTTAAGTTAAAAATATGTGTTTAAGCTTATTTTGTGTCTATTCTCAGTGTTCAGGGGTTAAGTGTAAGCAAAAATTGAAGAAAAAAAGAACAGGACATGAGAGGTTAACAAATACAGGTGAAGACAATTAGGTTGGGGTTAGGGCGGAGTAGGTAATTATACAGGTGTGAAAGAAGACAAAGAACAGGGAGAGGTGAAGTGATCTGAGACAAGCAGTGAGTATCAAAACAAACCATGAAGTGTCAAAATAAAACAGAAAATCAACTGGTCTCTCTTTTTTTTAGCATTTTATTATTATTATTTTTACATTTTTATTTTTATGTACCTTTTACTTTGTAAAGAACTTTGTTTCTTAATGTAAGAGATAGAAATAAAGTAGATCTGACAAACTATATAAGGAGAAAACAAAAGACGGTGTTTGGTTGTTCCTCAGGAGATAAGACATGCTTACTGCACTTTACAACTAAGGCTGATGATCAAAACATTCCTGTTCCATTGGAAAGCCTTTAGCTTAAAGCAACCTCTGACTGCACATACGACAAATGTCAAAAGGTCTCTCAGCATGGTCTATTTTCCCTTATAGACCTTTGCAGCTTAATAGTGCTTCACTGATGAAATTAAGAGGCCCAGCAAAAAGGCCACAATAATAATACCTACTGCAAAACAAATCGCTTCACTTCAGGGCAAAGGGTGGGGTACACCCTGGCCAGGTCACCAGTCCATCACAGGGCCAACAGAGATGAACAACCACTAACTCACACCGACAGGCAATTTTAGACTGTCCACAATTAAACCAATTATTGCAACAAATGGAAATGCAGTTAGACTGCAAACTCCTCCACTTGGGGCAGGATCTCATTCTGGAGAGGGCACTCCACCCTTTTCCGGCTTAGGACCATGGTCTCGGATTTGGAGGTGCTGATTCTCATCCCAGCTGATTCACATCCAGCTGTGAACTGCTCCAGTAAGAGCTGAAGATCACATTCCTCTCCAGGGAGAGACATAGTTGGAACACACCCTCCGGTCCCCCTTTTTAAAGAGGGGGACCACCACCCTAGTCTGCCAATCCAGAGGCACTGTCCCTGATGGCACTGTCCCTGGCTCTACATTACTAGCTCAGACCAGACCCTAAGAAAATCGAGGCTGTGGTAAATTGGCCAACACCTTCCACTCGTAAGCAATTGCAACAGTTCATTGGCTTTGCAAACATTTATGGCAGGTTTATCCGGGGCTACAGCAGGGTTGCCTCTCCTCTGACCAAGCTATCCTCTACTTCGCAGCCGTTTAAGTGGTCTCCTGAGGTGGAAGCCTCCTTTGCCAGGCTCAAACAACTCTTTCCACTCACATCCTCTCACACCTGGACCCCTCACTCCAAGTCATCATTGAGGTCAACACCTCCAATACCAGCATTGGAGCCGTGCTTTCGCAGAGACCCCCAGGACCAAAACTTCCATCCTTGTGCATTCTTCTCACGTAAGTTGACGCCTGCTGAAATTATGACATTGGTAACAAAGAATTATTAGCTGTGGTGATTGCTTACAGGAGCGGAGGCAATGGCAGGAGGCCAATTGGGGCGGAGCATCCATTTGTTGTCTGAACAGACCATAGAGATCATACCTCTGCACGGCTAAGCGGATGAACTCTTGTCAGGCCCAATGGTCCCTCTTCCTGGGGAGTTTTGACTTCATCCTCTCCTACTGTCCAGGCTTTTTCCCACCTTCACGACTCGGTCCACCAAGAACTGGATGATGCTCCTATCCTGCCCCCTTCCTGTTTCGTCGGTGCCACTTCCTGGGACATTGAGCGGGTTGTCCGGGAGGCTCAGGATACTGAACTGGATCCTGGCAGTGGACCACCTAATCGCCTCTTTGTCCCTGCCAGTGTGTGTTCCCAGGTTCTACAGTGGGGACATTCTTCCAAGCTGGCTTGACATCCCAGGGTCCCCAGGGCTCTTCATTTTCTGCAGCAGAGGTTCTGGTGGCCCTCCATGGCTGGGGATGTCCGAGAATTCATCTCAAGTCATCCCACCGCTGGGGTCCATGTATCTGACCATGGACCCCAGTTCTCATCACAAGTTTGGCTAGCCTTCTGCAAAGCGGTGGGCACTGACCCTAGCCTCTCCTCAGGCTACCACCCCCAGACCAATGGCCAATCAGGATGGGCTAACCAGGACCTTGAGGCTGCCCTCCGCTGTGTTGCTACCCGCCACCTGGCATCTTGGAGTCTCCACCTTCCATGGGTGGAGTATGCATACAATTCACTGACCAACTCTTCCACCGGAATGACTCTGTTCATGGCAGGCTATGGCTTTCAACCCCCATGTCAGCTGGGATTGGCACCAGCAGCCTGGTAATCCTCATGTGGAGGATAAAGTGGTAGATAATTAATAAATAAATAAATAAATAAATAAATAAATAAATAAATAAATAAATAAATAAATAAATGATTGAATGCATACAGCCCTTCCTGACTGTAAATGTAAGTTGGTAAATTGTTCTCTCTCTCTCTCCCACATCAAAGTCCATGTAGAAAATCATCCTTTTTTAGCTTGCAGGACCACAGGAACTCTTGGTCTCCTACTGCTTTGTTTAGTAAGTTTGTTAAAAAAAAGGACTTCAACCATAAAATAACACTTTTAAACTTACTAGTAAAGGCAACAGTGGAATAATTACTCATACATTACGCTATAATGTAAAATCATTAATTTCATTCGTGGATTCTGTTGCAGGAGAATGATTGGTATCCAATCTGAAAGGGCATTCTAATGGTGAAATCAGTAAGTAAATATACAGTCTCTCCTTTAGATATTATAAATTTAAGCAGGCATAACTTTTATGATGTGCCTTTTGTTTACAGTATATAGGTATACAGTCAAATCAGACACAAGGGATGTACAGAATATATTCATTTCATAGGAAAACTGGGGTTTTTATATTTTTAATTTTTTTTATATGTAACATGGTTGTTGAGAATTCTGCTTCCTTCACTCTACGATTGAGACTTAAACATTAGTGTCATTCCAGGGAATGTGTCTACAAACAGAATGGCATCTGTAATCTAATCTGCAGCAGAGAGGCTGTTTGTGATCATAAATCACACAGTGGAGAGGGGAAAATGTTCAAAATGACACTAATTCAGCTAATACTGTATTGTATTTCAGCTTCTAATCTTATTCACATCCAAGTAGAGAAGCCGTTTCACTGATCATTGTGTTTATATTGAGAGACTCGGCTCTGCTTTTGACATTCAAATTCAATTCAATTCAAAATCTCAATCTGTGATGTCATTCATGTTTGTTTCATGTTAATTGTTTGCCTACTCCACCTAACTTGAGCTCTGCCATGTCCGTTCTGAGAAAGAAAACTGGTTGACCATCATGAATGCTCAGTAATTATTCATGACAAGACACAGCTTGTAATATGACAGTTTCAATTTAAGTATAATTGAGAACAAACAGAGAAAAACACAGCAAGAATATGATCAGCTCTGTGATTTATCAGCCCAAACACACGCTGAACATCCATCCATCACCTGTACCGCTCAGCCTTTGAAGGTCAAGAGGTCAGCTGGAGCCACTTCCATCACTGAGTGAGAATCAGGTTCTTCAGTCTATTACAAAACCAACGTACAGAGAAAAACAACCATTCACACACTCACGTGTACATATAAATGGTCAATTTAGAAGCTCTGGTTAACACTAACTTCAATCTGTATGTCTCCAGAGGACCATGAATTGAGCCAGTGGTTAAGAAATAGTTTGACACTTTTGGACAGTCATTAATCACATGAGAATAAGCAGTGTAGAATGAAAGAGTGAAGAGTATTTGACTTTATTTCTTTTAAGCTGGTAACTATGAAGCTGAAATGAGAAGGTACTTGCTGCTGAAACTTTTACCATATTTACAGG
The DNA here is from genome assembly GCA_016785285.1 of Brachirus orientalis. Taxonomy (NCBI): domain Eukaryota; kingdom Metazoa; phylum Chordata; class Actinopteri; order Pleuronectiformes; family Soleidae; genus Brachirus; species Brachirus orientalis. The sequence continues at coordinate 13,019,640 of JAFBJR010000180.1, forward strand.
CCATGTAACGTTTGGGTGTGGGGGTTGGAGGATCGAAGGACCAAAGCGCAGAGACAGGAATCAAAAGGTAACAGGATTTATTTGAAAAACAAACTAAGGATCGCCAGACCTAGGAGTGGAGATAACAAAAGAGGGGGAAGGCAACTAAGGGCGCTGAGGCTGGCCGGCTGGCGGGGCAGGACTCAGGGAAAAACTCGAACTAGGGAAAAAAAGGAGAAAAGTTTGCCGTTAGACACATAAGAGCAATAATGAGGCATAAGAAGCTATACTCAGAGATAACGGGGGTCGGTGACGAGACGCAGGTTACCAGGAACTGAGTGTGACGCGCTGACGCTGAGCAGCAGGAAACCAGGGTTTAAGTAGGGAGAAGTAGATGAGAAGATTAGGGACAGCTGCGGCAATCAGTCACCCTGCCTCACCTGCCAACCAGCCTCCTGAAATGAAAGAGCACAGCACTTCCCCAGAAAACACACCAAAACATACAATAACTAAAGCAGAGGGAGAGGGCAACTCAAGCCGGACAGAGAACATGACAGGCCAATTCAAAACAGATTATAAACGCATAAACTAAAAAAATTCACGAGCCCAGAGGAACAACGTGTGTGCAGCTTTATATTCCTATACTGTATATATAGCCTTAAAATATACACTTATTATTTATAAGCCGGATTGTCCAGCCTTATCTATAAGCATTACAGAAATATTGATTGACTGAAAAGTATACTGTGATAAGATTTTTTTTCTCCATATCGCCCAGCCATACTTTTATTAATTTAACTAACCCTAACCCTACAAACATTAAAAACACCAATGCGTACTGTCCTAAAAGTGTTTTTTTTTTATCTAATAATGTCTGACCATATTGATTGCACAAATCTGACAGAAGTATACTGGAGCTGGATTGGAATTTCACCATGTTGATAAAAATAAAAACAAGACAAATTATCTGTTTCCAGGATCAGATCCTGCTGCGGTCACAGTGGAAAATGATGTGACGTGTTGTTTATTGATTTAGCCATGTAACCCTAACCCTGCAGGGCATACGCTCCATCAGCAAGCTTCACAAACAACCCCTCCTTCCTACCCTGCTTCTGCCGCATAGTGAAAATCTCTTTGGCCAATGCTTACTGATGGGTAAAGGAGTTGTTGAGATGTTGGCATAAATAAAATATATTACCCATAAGCATACAACTAATTGAAAGCATATATATATAGTATACAGTGATCACCGCAGATCTCTGCCAAGTATGACCCAGAGTTAGCCTAAAGAGTACTTTAGGCAAGGGCCTTGTTTTAAGGAGGCTGCCCTCTTGTGCCTTCATTTCTACAGCGGGCCGAAAGGTCAAACCAGCTGGAGCCTGCATTTTACATCTTGGAGTGGAAGCTTATAACATATTCCATAGAGATGCAGTGGCTAGCATTGTTGCTTCACAGCAAACAGGTCACAACGGCCTTTCTGTGTGGAGTTTGTATGTTCTATCCAAGTACTCTGTCTTTCTCCCACAGTCCAAAAAGTGGAATGGTTTGGTACAGTACAGTATGTCTTTTTTTGCATTTCCATTAGAATTATTACCAAAATAACCAGCCCCTATTGTTTCACTTCTTTGCACCATTCCCTTGGGGTACCAGAGTAAAATGGTACGGTATGGTCAGGGTGGAGCTAGACCGGCTTCACAATGACAGTCAGCTGATTGGGTGACAGAAACATGTCACTCCCTTGCGACGGGAGTTTCAGTCTATTCTCCTACAAAGCTTGACATCTTGTTGTGACAAACAGCCACAAACTGAGCAAGAAAAAAAAGCTGCTGGATGTCCTCCATTGTTGTTTGTTGTGTCGCATTCAATATCGTTATTTGTTGACGTCATTGACGCACCAGTATGACACCAGTTACACTATATATCTCACTTACTGGGCCATTGGGCACAGCCCACACCCTGCCTACCGAGTAGGGCTGCAGCTATCGAATATTTTGGTAATCGAGTATTCTATCGAATATTCCTTCGAGTAATTGGAAAAAACATATATTTATCCTATTCCTCCTATTACTTTCGCTTTGCTGCATTTGTTCATTTTCTCTGTATTCACTGTTTTCAGTCCCGGCGTCTGCCATTCCGTACCACTAAACTGTCCACACACGTTACCCAAAGCTCGCTCCGTCTTCTTCCGCTTTGTAGGGGACACATAGCCTGTGACGTAAGCATGTTGTATCACACTAAAAAGAAAGAAATGTGAGCTTTAAATTTAATTAAACGAGGCTTCGAGGCAGAGAAAATTCCTCAATCATTTTTTGTAATCGAGTTACTCGAGTTACTTGAGGAAACGTTGCAGCCCTACTACCAAGTAAATGTACTCTCAGTCAAAACACAAGCCTGGTCCAGGGCTTTACCATTCCGTATTGTACCAAACTGATCCGTACCATGATGGAAACACAGTATTTGTTAGAATCTGACCCATCTCACCATCAGAGACACACATTTTTACACACTGGTGTTTAAACTAGAGGACTAAAGGAGAAATGTTGCTATGATATGTTGGTCATATTGTGCACAGTGTGATTGCATGGTTCGGCCCAGGTCATACTTTAAATGTCCGCATGTGCACACAGGTCCATTGGGTCCACGTGATATAAATTTCATATCAAATCATCTGCCCATTTCCACATTGATCCACATGGACATGTACAACTCATCTCTAAAAGGAAACAAACAAGGGCACAATCCTGGTGAGAAATCGCCACTACAGAAATGAAACATAAGACTGAGTACACATGTGTTGAATGTTTGACTGACATTTATCCTTGTATGAGTATGAATGGAATGGCCAGCATGCACGTGCATGAGGAAATGCGAAAGCTGCTCTCTGGGCATACTGAACGTGGTAAATATGACCCTCTGTGTGTTGAAAGGGCGTGCCAACCTCTCCCAGAATAATGCTTGAAATAAGGAATTCATGTAAACTTTTCCAGGCGGGAACAAAACCACAGGGTATTTTATTTAAAGGCTCTTAACAAAGACATGTTTGTATTATACAGGGATGTATTATGCAGGGATCGACTACGTTCAAACCCAAATATGAACTAAAACTGACTTTTCTTCCACTAAACAACACTTGAGGACAAACAATATTTTGTAAATATTAAAAAGATTCTTTAACAGTGTCATATTATCCATATCATATCCTAATTAGTCATATTTAATATCTTTGCGAGTAAGAACAGAATGAGCAACACGCATGTACAGTAAGCTTCAAGGTTAGCTGCAAAAAACAGTTTGATAAGTTGTTCTATTATCTTGGATGTGACGTACACTACCCACTGACACTAATTACCATGACAACATTCTCAGACTGATATTGAGAGTCTGTGTGAATGACTGGAACACGGGAATGGCTATTAAAGAGAGAGACACAGGCACTTATGGCAACTGCAACACTCAGTCCACTGTAATGATCCCCTCCCAGGTTTGAATACGCCAGTCCCAAGCCCTTGCACCACCACTCCCACTAATATAAACAGTGCGAGCATTTACTCCTATATCCGATGGTAAGCAGCTATACCAGACTCACTCCCAGTCATGTTTCATTTCACTCATTTTCTCTGATAGAAGCAGAAATAATCAAATGATATAGATGAGGTTATTTTGTTTTTGCATCTCTACACCATTTGCAAATGCTGGTAGAGGAATAACTTTTAGGCCTGTTGATGTGCTGCTCAAGTCCAGCAGACATGCTGCATACCAGATTTCATCCACAACCTATCTCAGAATACTGCACCTCTTGGCAATCTTGGCAAACCCTTGATCTATGCAAACATTGGGCTGATATGTTATCACTGCACAATCAATAGTCTCACAAAGGAGTGTATTCCATTGTTTACCCTCTATGGTGTGAAAATAGACCATGCAGCACATAACATGGGCAGTTTTTTTTTTTTTTTTTTTGCACTTTCAACCAGATTTACTTGAATGAAAGTTGTGGTTTAGTTTGGATAATTTCAGTCTTGAGTTGATCTTTGTACATAATAAAGGGAAATCTGGTTTATATCAGTTTATTTTAACTTGCACTTAAAATGTGTGTCCTCTCTTTTACTTTTCGGAGAATTTTTGTCTTTTGTTCATACTTCACTGAAAATGTGCTGGCAGTAAAGTCTGTGGCCTTTGCTTTGTGGCTTTGTGAGGACCAAAAATCATATAAACCATACAGAGTGAAGACATATTGACAAAGTGAGGACATATTGGCTGGTCCTCAGGGTGTGTTTGTCTTATGGCAGCTATGGGTGCTCATGATGACAGTGGTATTTTTATATTCTGTATTTTAACTGGCAAGTTGCTTTGTTCCTGTAGCTTACAAAAAAAAGCTAATGGTCACAGGCATGAAAAACAGCATATTTGTCTAGTAATGAAGACAGTTCCCTGCAAAGTGTTGCATGACAGTTTATAAAAGTGAATATATTAAAAAAAGGACTTATTATATAATGTACTGTTCATGTACATACTGTGAGTTTAGAATATCAGCTAGCAAAAGTACTCACTAACATTGACACTAACTATCTTTTGTCAAATAACAGGTTAATGAAAAATACTGTTGGCAACATATGTAACTTTTGGCCTACACTGTGTTTGAAGCAATGGTACAGAAAAACTACCTTCTAGCACTGTTTAAGTTGTGGACCAAACTCGGGGAGGGTTACATCAGGAAGGGCAAAAGAAATCTGCAGAAAAAACATGCAGATCATCAGCCGAAAGAGAGAGAAAAAAAATTATCCACAGCCTCTGAAAAGACAGTTTTCAAATGAGTCTCAGAATTCGCCTCACGAAATGCCCTCCATGATTCAAATCAGTTAGACTTTAAGAGAAGCCACCCTTCTCCTCCCTCTTTTTATCTGTAAAAGAAGCCCTTAATGGGAACTAAAGCTGCAGCTCAGTCTACTACTTATCATGCTGGACCATTCTACAGCTTTTCATGCAGTGATCGCCTGCATTTGGATCTTCTTTAGTCTGAGTTACTGGCATGTTGGGAAAGAGCTATCTTGATTTGAATCCTGTCTTGCTCAGTATGTTTCCATGTACATGTGAAGTCATGTCAAGCTATTCCAAGTCTTCCTACCATCTATCAAATTTAAATTATCCAATACATGTACTGGTCTGAATTTGACCTTGTTTTTGTAACTGTGGTGTTATTCTTCAGTGTACCATCATTCTTTATCCATTCTTTATTTTCCGGGTATTAGCCAGGGGGGCCTGATTTTGAGATATTCACTTTCATACAGTTTCAGTTGGACTCACATGTTTACATGTATTTTAATCTGATTTTAGTTGGACTAACTCAATTATTAATTTTTTTCATGTAATTTAATGTTGCTTCAAAGCTACAGTACCACAGCTTTGGTACTGTAGCTGGGATGTTTATCATCCCAGCTAATCACATTCTCCAAAGCAACATCAAAATAAAAGCCTTCAACCTCCCATGCATGTTGGATTCGATGGTCACTACCACAGATGCTACTGCTAACTGGACTTCCCACAGATGAGGAAGATCTTATGTCCTCCTCTTCTGCTTCTGATCTTGGTTGCTGTTTGCACTACGGTAGGAAATTTAATTTAACATGCCTGATTGTGCACAGTGTATGCCTCCATTAATTTTCAATGGGGGGAAATATTTCAAAAATTATAAATTATAAATGACAGAAAAGTGTGATGATAATAGTCCAAACAGGCTGAACCCAAAAATAAGCAGAAGTCTAGTTAGAAAAAAGGACTTTCACGGTTTATTAAATGAATAAAAAAAAACATAAACCAACTAAACAAAACAAACAGAAGGAGCAGAGATTGGACGACTTGCTGGGCTGAGACCTCTGAAAAACAATGGGACTGGAAAAAAGAAGAAACAAGGAATTATGGAAAGGCAACGAAATGGAAATAATCTGCTAACTGAGACGACGGCAAAAACATGAGGTGCTGAGACATTACCATGGTACATGACGTGACGCGCTGACAACTGTGGAAGCAGGAACCAGGGTTTAAGAAGCAGATGTCTGATGAGGAGATGAGTTGCAGGTGCGTATACAGAGGCTCCGCCCGGCAGCGCAGCCGGCCCCTGTAAAACCAAAACAAAACACAACGCTCCACAGGAAACAAAAGAGTTATCAAAATAAAAGACAGGAAACCAGACCTCTCAGGGGAAAATAAAAACAAATAATATTAATAGGGCCTTCACACTTGGTGCTCTGGTCCCAATAATTTGCCTCTTTATCCAAGGTTAGGAGAAAAATAAGTGTAATCTTATCCTCATTTGACCCAATTGACTATTTCATTCCACTACTCCTTCTTGGCTTCTGCGTTTCTCCAAGAAATGTCACCTGACACTACCATCTGCACACAAGGCACTCTCAGTCCAGAGTGGCTCCCCGAGAGTGAAAGACTCCTAACTGCACCTTCTTGTGCACCTTTGGTCCACTATGTCTTATTCGTTGGTTTTAAGTAATGTTGGATATGCCATAAATGGCTGCCAAAAATTAGTGCAATGCAAATATAACAGACTTCAGTACTAAGAACCACACACAAATGCTGTCATTATGATTTCTCTGCGCACAGTGTCATCATTTTTGTGACACATGGCCAAGTGACAATGAGCAAGAGATCAGAAATTTTCTTCTAGCCCTTTGAAAGGCTCTTTCTAGAAAGACTGGGTAAAAAACATTTAGAGATTTTAAGCTATATAAATGGTTACTGTGCCATTTATACTTAGTTACTTTGTCAAGCTATTAGATGTGTCCATTATGCACTTTTAAATGGAAACAGAGCAGTGTGGGTGCAGACTTAACTAAACTTTGTCCTGCAGTTATTAAGGTGGACATACACTCAACAATTCCAGTCCAATACTGACCCAAAATAGAGTTGGCCCGACTCAGCAAGAGCTCTCGTTAAACTCCCATTCACACTGTAGGAGTAAATCGTTTGCAGGGTAAAGACAAGGCTCTCAATTTATGCTACCAGCAACAACAAACAAGCTACAGATAGCTTGGCTACAGATAAAGATAAAGGCTACACCCATACTACAGCGTTTTCATTTGAAAACAGTATTTTCAGGTAAAAACAATCTGCATCCATGTAAGCATTTTAATTGTCTACAGGTACAGAGAGAGTATAAGCTAACTCCTTCTGGTCAGTTGTTGTTAAAAGGAAACTTGGACTTTTTAAGATAAAGTTTGTGATTAAAATGTCCAATATAGATTGAAGACATTATAGTCCTTTGATAGTTGTTTAAGTAGTTAGCCCTAAGTAGTCAAACTGCGTGGGACAAGTCTACACTAAACTCTATAAATCGTTGCTAAACACTCTCAGTCACTTCTGCAGACACCATCTGTAGAATATCTTTGCCTTATTGGTTGACAGTTTACTGAAAATTGTCAGGTTGCCTTATTGGAAACCAGGAAGAGACTGTAGTCAATAGTCAATTTCATAGTAGTAATCTGCGTCCACTCTAATACAACCCAAACATGTATGCCCATTTAGGTCGCTGGGCATGTTTTGGTGTGAACAGAAAGATGATTCACTCCTCTACAGTTGTTTGCTAAGTTTGAGTACTGCTGAAGAGAAACAACAAAGCAAACAAAGGTGTTCTCCAACTCAACCGACGCCAGCTATGTTTACATGTGCAAAATGTCTTCATTCTGAAAAAAAAATTGCTCCAAATGGAATTCACAATTCCGTCATTTACATGTTTACATGCACGCAAAATTATCCAACTGTGGTGTGCGTAGACATGCATCAACCATTCAGTCAGAATGGACTATTTTGACATTCACAGGGTTGTGTAAATCTCTGGAAGCATTAGTACAAGAAGCTTCCCTTCCCCTTCCGCTATTTGTCTCATTTTTCTTCTTTTCCACGTTTGTGACTTTTGTGTCTGTTCATTATTTTTATTTATTTATTTATTTTGAAATGGAAATACAGCAGTAACAAGAGCGAAACAATTTGCTTCCGAATGGGCTGCATCAGATCCGACATTTTGGACTGGCATACATGACATTTTTATTCCGACCAGGCTTTTATTCCGATTACTTGTGTCCACGTAAACAATGATAATGGGGTGACAGCGTTGGAGTTGTGGCAGCTAAGAACCAATCAGCAAGCCAATTCAGATAACAGGGCATCGTTTTTTGCCCCCCCCCCAAAAAAAAAGCTGCCCTGGAGCTTTTCAACTCAAACTGCGACAGCAGCATTTTCAGACTTGTTGGGCCTCTAAAACATTGACATGAAGTAGCGTGGATGTAGCCATATGGCTTCCACAATCTCCATGCCTTTCATCCAGACTTTGATCTAACCTTAAACTAACCTCATAGTCTGACTAACGTCGTTGCTATGTCAGTGTCAACTGTTGGACATTTTCTGTGGACCCTCCTGTTGCGTGCGTGTATGTTCATTGTTGTGCATGCCTGTAACAACCGGCAACAACCAACAACCCCCACACCTTCCCTCCCCTTTCTTTTCGCCTCTTACGCAAAAAGCATTGGAAGATTGTGATTTGTTGAAGTCACCCCCTCCCACTTGGGGGGTTTAACTTATTACGGCAACTCGCAGGCGGAGTCGGTTTCCCTGAGAAATAAAGTGTGTGTGGTACAATTGGTCGAGACGGGTACGAATCTGTCCTTTTCGCGTTTCCTGTGAGGGACAGCCAACAGTCTAACCCGCCACCGCCGGACTCAAAAACCACAAATCTATTTTTGACTTATTTTTAAAAAAGGGGGGAAACAACGACAACATGGCGGGAAATAAAGACAGTGACGGCGGATGGAGGAAATTTGTGTGGAATTCAGAGAAGGGAGAGTTTCTTGGACGCACTGGATGCAGTTGGTGTGAGTATTCCTTCGTCTTCTTCTTTTTTTTTTTTTTTTTTTACTGACATGCTAGAACTGCTGTCATAACCGTCGAGTTGAAACGTTTAAACAGCCAGCGGGGTATCGCGCGTTCGGCTGAACAGGCAGTTAAAAACTGTCGGTGTACGGTGGTATTTTATTATCTTTTTTTTTAAACATGTATTCTCTGTTCGCTGACTGTCGGTCAGACGACACCTGTTAGAGCTCGGTGCCTCTGACACGCTGTGTCGTGACTCCGGCTTTTTTTTAAATGGAGGCTGTCTATGAAGGAAAGGGGCAGAGAGAGACGAAGGTAGGAGGAAAAAAAAAAGTTGAGTCCGTTAAATCACAAACTCCTCCTGTGAAACGCGAAACCGACTCATCTCACATGAGTTCCGCCGACTACACATGCTACAGGTCGCGTGCTTGGCACCACTCAACGATGACTTGAACATTTTCGCGATTTTTCCAAGGTCCAGTTAATGTGAGACTGGGAGTTAATGGGAGACTGTGTAAAACGTGTTGATCGGTGTTTCCCCTTTCCTCAAAAATGACGTAGTCCTCGAACGAGAAGGCCGTGGCGTCAACATTGTGGACGTCATCTACCTTCAAACATCACAACCATCCATGTATTTCATTTGGCCTGCAAACCAAATGACACTCTGTTTTGTTTAATAAGTCAGAACACAAAAATTCACAGGAATGTCAATAAAATCCCATTCCAACGACCATACACTACGTGGAAACAGTTGGCAATTAATGGTAGCTGATTAATAATCGAGTAATAGTTGCAGCCCATGAAATCAGGATTAAGATTAATAATAGTGATCAAAAATGAGTAGCTCGCACTGTAAATAGGTGGTTCGGCTGTGTTATACATATATAGGCTGTTTATATGAGTATAAAAGTACATTAAACATAGCTGGTCTCGTGTTTGTTGTGGAGTCAAATTGAAACGGGCTTTCAAACATATCGAGCCATTCATTAATAAACGTCCTTTCTGAAAAGGTCACCCTGAAGGACAGTCAGTGCAGGGGGGGGGGTTGTTTGACCACCTCTTTGAATTTAGCCTCTCCTCTTAGAAGAGCAGAATGTGAACATGGGCATGTTATTATTTAGTCCAAACTGTTAATAAGCCAAAAAGCTCATCTCCTCCAGTGTGCATGTGCACAAACAGGGGCCCTGGCGTCGTCTTTTAAACCACCTTCCACTCAAACCTCAGATTAATGGGTGCAGCTCTAACCGTTTTAAAGACTTCCAAGACGAAGGGAATGCTCAGCAGTGGTTCTTGATTTGATGGGATGACTGCCCCGCATTGTAATCCATATAAAGCGTTTTGACTTAGTAGAAATAAAACGTAGTTTCTGTCCTCCCACCCACCCCCCGCCACCCCCCCCCGCGTTAGACGCAGACAAACCGACACCCCACTGTACTGGAGCAGATCACGACTCACATGTCTCCGGGGCCGCACCTCCACCATCCCGTTGATATTAACATATTTGTTTGCGACACGAATGACGCCGTGGTTAAAAAAAAAAAAGTTTCACGCCTTCAGAGCTCAAATTAAGCAGCTTATTTCCCAGTGCGTGCTGATATTATCCGGTCATAAAACAAGAGTCGTGCCGCGGTGGTGTTCGCCAGTAACAAACTCAACATAGCTGGTTCTTTCTCTCCTAAATCAATTAAAGCAGTCGTTGCTTGTGACGCCAGTGGCTGTTGTTGTTGTTCCGCTGACTGTGAGCATGTGTTATTACTGTGTCTGCGCCTTAGTCGTGACGGACTAGTGATGTCGCACTATATGAAAAAGTGAGAGCGGGTTATTATTGTGTGTCTGTCTGTGTCATTGAGTTGCTGAAGCCAGCAATGCTCATGGCCAGTATCATAGATTTGAAATCATACGAAGAAAGCTAAATGTGTTTTGGAGGCACGTGGTGTTAAGTCGGTTGAGGAATGAAAGGGAAATGAGGACGTTTGTGTGTTTTGAATGTGTTAGTATGACGCACAGCTGCTGTTTTGTTTTGTTTTTTGTTTTATCTGTGTGGAAATTGATTGTAAAAGTTGTGCGGGGCTTTGAGTTGCTTTGAAAGACACCAATGTCAGGAAAAGTCCACGCACGCACGCACACAAGTGTGGCGTGAACGTGGGGACTGTGCTGCAGCAGAAGTGCGGTGGGGGAGGTGCTCTCCATTCACACGCTCACCACTAGTCGGCCAAGTTTCTGTGCTATTTACGTATGCGGCCCTCACTGACTACAAAATGGTGTTGCTGTTGTGTGTACTGACACAGAATTGAGCTTGTGCTCTTAAATCTCAGGTGACTGCCTTCAACAACGGAGCACCATGAAAAAAATATTATTTTCATCATCAAATACTTAACCCCAACCCCCCCATTACTCCACTGCTGACCAATGCGTGAAACAAACGGTCTTCAAATGCAAAATATAAAAATTGACATTAAGTGGACACAAAAACTTTCCTCATACCTCATAAACAGATATAATCAAGGTCTCAGTCTACACACTTGAGCACCATGCTGTTTTGGTTGAAGAACTTTTTTTCCCAATACACGTATATTTAAAATCTGGAAAATCAGAGAAATTGATACATTTAAGCAATTAATAATTGCTTAAAATAGTTGAAGAAGAATTGTTGCAGCGCTAAAACAAATATCTGCGGAGGAGAGAATCAGCTTCCAGATGTCGCTGCCACACACGTACACTGGATACAAGTTACTTGCAATATGGAGCTGAAACACTGACCTGGACTCACAACACTATTATCTGAAACTGCGTATAGATGTAGCTTCAAACTCAATTCACACTGCTGGCCGGTAAACGGAAGCGGTTTTATAGTATTGATTAAAATGTTTATATGCAGTTTGGGAGTCAGAAAATTACACCCCAAACCTTAAAATGTTGTCCACAACTGTCTCGCTCTGTGGAAACCACATATCAAAAGTAGCGATTAATGCTGTAGTCAATTACTAATGAATTACAATTGCTGCAGCCTAAATGAACAGTCATTGATTGCAAAGTGCTGATCTGTCACGCTTTTTCGTCTCTTTTTCAGGTGCATTCAGGTGCACAAATGGCATTTGTTTTGCAAAATACAACAGGTTACGGTTGCAATGGTTTTATTTCTCAGATGGTCCTTTTTGTGAGACAAGTCTCACACAAGTCCCACAAGAATCACACTGAAATCCTGCAGTCGTGCCCCTTAGGAAAATAAATGCTCGTAGCAGGTGTGGTTATATCTGAACATGAAATCAACTACAAGAACTGGGCGCTTTTGTAGTTGTGGTTGCACAATGTGTACTTGGGTTTTTTTGCAGAGTAAAGATATTCTCAATCCCATGTGCTGGCAGCACTGCTCACGTGTTTGTAGCACAGACAGTCTCAGTCTTGCATGGACAAACTAGGCCGAGCAAGGCGACTGAATTTCCTCCCCAAAGTCTTACTGTCTATGGCAGGAAATGAGGCTCTGAAGCTGAACCCGCCAAACTGGTTCCACATTGGCTGGTCTGAAAAGGTGGAGGAGGTACCACCACACCAACAGCAAATAACATCAAGAACACTCATAGTGAACTAGAACAGCACTCCGTTTGGACGTGAATGAACCTGACATCAGACACAGTGTAAGAGAAAGTCTGCCTGTATGACAGTGTTCTCATATACTTCAGTAGATATGGAGCTGGCGCCAAATAAGGACTCAAAATTTGTCGGGCAACTGCTGACGCTTCTTGATACAACACAACAAATCTATTGAACCAAATTTAAGGTCAACTGTATGTGAATTAGTGACATCCAATGGTGAGAGGTACTGTTCTGCACGCTGGCTGTTTATGTTCATGCAACTTATATTTTATAGTGATTACACACATTTACAAACATACTCATGGGAACTTTATTCAATTTCTGCCAATAAACCCTCCTAAATGTTCACTCTGGACCTGAAGGAATATGCTAAGTGTGTTTCTCTCCAGCTGGTGCCACTGCAGTCATCGGTTTTTCACAAGGTCGCAAATCTTAAACCATTATCTAGAACACAGAAAACATTCTACAATACGGACAAATTGACTGTGTCAGTTACATTTTATCTAGCTGACAAATTAAAGCTGTGGGCAATATTTGACCATATGCCAGAGTTTTTAAATGCAACATTGTGCTTTAAATAGCTCAAATAGGAAAAATAAAAGTTCATAGGCTTGATTTTTTTTTCACCAGTACAATGGGGAAGAACAATTGCAGTTTGTTACAGGGTTCAAAATATTGCCCACTTTCACACTAACTAATGAATGAGATACAACATTGAAAGACTTGTAATGTAGGGAAGGTCAGAATAAAACATTGTTTATTCATATTACTCCAAAAGTTTTATGTCTAAGACAGATAATCTCATCAGTGCAAAGAAGAAAGTAAAGTTACTGTATGCGTGTGTTGCTCTATAATAGGATTTGATTGTAAACAGTGAATTTGAACCATAGCATATGTTGTTTGTGGAGTCTAGTTTCTGAGATCTTAAATACCATTTTTACCACAACATGTCAGAGTTGTTGAACAGTTACAGTATCTCTGGAGAAAAACAACTATTGATCCACCCTAAAGCTCATGAAAATGTACCGCCTGACACAACACAAAATCCAGTGGGAGTACAAATCTTCATTTGTAGAGCTTTTTCTCATTTTATAACCTAAATGGGAAAGAAACAGACAAAAAAGTGGGCAATGGTCACAAATAAGACAGAGAAAACCAAGGCTGCTTTTGTTCATTTATGCAAGGACAATGTTTTATGTCTGACTGTTGGAAGTGGCGACACAATGGGGGAAGGATCCTGTGTGACTGGAATGATGACTGACTCATCCTGTTGTACTGGAACTGTAGCCCTCCCACTGCTGCATAATTAGGGTAAAATTTAAATTTGGTATTTGAAAAAAAACAACTTCATTGTTCTTGAAGTTTTGGATAAAGATAAATAAAGGGATCAAACTGTGTGGAAGTAATTGAAAGAAGACCTCTTTAATGCAGTTTCCAAGGTTTTTCTGTTCCTCCCAGACCACTGATCAGGTCTTTTATAGAGACCTGGATCAACAAGCAAAGTTGTTTTCAAAGAAATCCAAAAATGAGAAAAATCTCACATTATCTGGTGTATTCGCTTCATTTCGTTAACAGCTTGTTTTAACTCTCTTATGTTTCTTGATTATTAAATAGAAATGGGTCCCCTCTGTACAAACAAATCAAATATTTCTGTTGTGAAATAGGAATATGAGATTTAATGTGTAATTGACAATTCTATGAGACTTGGAAAGCAGCAGATTCTCCCTTTGAAAGGATGAAATCAGAAAATGTTGTTTTGTGTATCTGCTATCATTGGAGACATTATGTTTTCAGTTTGTCCATATCTCTGGAACAATTTGGCACTTTCACTTGGACTCAAGGACAGTCTTAGGAGATTTTAGTCATTAGAGGTCACTGCGACCTCAAAATATTTTTGGCAGCAACTCAAAGATTCATTCACTGATTATGACAGTGGAATACATTTGGAACAGTGGAAATAGCAGTTGCTCAGTTGTAATTATTTTTACATTGATTTTAAAGATATCTATTTTTTCCTCCCACAGTTAAAATCTTCTTGTTCTACGTGATTTTCTATGGATGTTTGGCTGGAATCTTCATCGGGACCATTCAGGCTATGCTGCTCACATTAAGTAACTACAAGCCCACCTACCAGGACAGAGTCGCCCCTCCAGGTAAATAAAATCTAAACTCTTCTCTTTGTATAATGGCCTGCTTGATGTTTCATCACCTCTTACGTGAAAGTGAAGAGATGGAGGATCAGTGTTTTTGGCTTCGTCTCCTTGACGATGCTGTTGTTAGGAGTCAGTTGGGGTGTGCCTGCAAACTGTTACTCTATCAGAAGTCTGTCTGACCTCAGATAGGTTTTCAGCCATTTTGTCCTTCACTCCTCTCAGCCAGTCAATGTTTCTCCCCTCAGGCTACAGGGGAACCGTTGAGGCTTTTACATCCACTGTGACTGAAACAATACATGTGTGGTATGATTATGTGTCACAGCCAACATGTTTACATACTTATGAACAGAAGCCAGGGCTTGTAAATAAGTTCTTTAAACAAAAAAAAAAAAAAGATTAAGTTTTGTCAGAGCTTAGAAGCCACTAAGCTTATTTTGCTGGAGGAAAATTCCTACTTGCACTCTTATGAGGATTATTTTATTTTGCAACAGTAACTACTATCATTTACTGTATTTTTTTTCAAGTGCCTAACCTTGTCATATTTGAACAGCACATGCTCCAGCCTTGCTGGTATTTTTAGCAGGCATTGTAAATGACTGGCTGCATGTACACAAGTTAGTTTGCCTGCCGTTTTGTCTGTCAGTTGTTAACAATCGAGGGGCAGCACGGCAGAGCTACAAAGTCGGTGCAAAGCGCTTTGAGTTGAAGTGAGTTTCCAGCAGTGGCACGATAAGGGAAGCAGAGAGTAGTTAGGTGTTTTTTTTCCCCCTCCGAGCTGCCTCTCACTCTGGGGCTAAAAGTTTCCATTGTGAGAGAGAGAGACACATGTGAGTGTGGATGGGTGGGGGCAGGGAACTGGTGAACTTTCACAAGCCTCCAAAATGAAACTTGAATCACTAGATGGTAATTCTCTTCTGCACTCTGCTGCGCATTTTATACCAACCATGCTCCTAACCTACAGCAAACACACAACAGTAAGGCTGATCAAGGTTTATAAATGTTGTGTTGTTCATTTATTTTTTATTTTTCACTCCTCTCGCCCATCTCATTCTCCACATGCCACGCCTCACTGAGGCCTTGTGCACATGGTCTGTGGAAAATTACTGCTGTAAAGAGCTGACAGAGACTGTCTGAGGAAATCCCCAAGACCCTACACTGTGTAGTCCTAAGATAATAGAGCAGGGACCCATGGTGTCCCTGGGCTCTATAAAGAATAGCTCACATGAACAAGTGAACAGTGCAGCTTTTGACAGAAACTTCACTACTTAATAAATAAAAAAAAAACTGTTTACACACTACAGATTCTCTTGAACTTCTGGCATTTAAAATGCTGTCAGTTAAATATTTTAGTTGAAACTTATGTTTTGATAGTTCCAGTTATCACTGATCTATTGTGTTTGGTTAGTAGATAGGAACCCAAATGTCCTGGCCTTTTCCATATCCTCTCCTGCCATCTTGCTTGTCAAATTTCTGGATAATGTCAGGGTGAGCCCAACAACTAACGTTTCCATGCACTGTTAAGACAAGCTACGGTTGTAAGCCATTGGATTGTTAATCACCAACTATTTTGAGACTTTTTTTCATGGTTAATTGGCTCCATATAACAAAAAAATCAAATCATTGCAAATCATTATCATCACAAATCATTCAAACCAAATAATTTTGGTTTTGTGGACAAAACATTTCAGAACAACTAATAGATGAATTGAGAAAATAATCAACAGATTAACTGATTACGAAAACAAAGATTTGTTGGAATATTTGATTTTACCACTTTTCTTGTACCAGTATATGAGCACTGGAATTTATTTTCTTAAGTGTGTTCGTCTCCACTATGATATGTGGTGATACTCCCCTTTCTCCTTGTTAGTGTTTCTGGTTGACCCATTTTGTCACAGACAAAAACAACTCTGCTGGTGGCAGAGCATAAGTTGTAATTCAAATTCCAACCACAGTATCTGGGGATGTTAGTCAGGCTTTGACAAATATCATGTTTACATGTATTTTAAAAGTCTGGTTGGATTTACACAATAATCAGATGTTATTCTAACATATGTAAACTTAGTGACTGCAAGAACACGGCAGCAAGCGAATGTCCTGCAGGTTCATGCAGGGTGCCACCCATTTGCATGGATATTTTAAACAATCTCCTGCTGCTTGTCAACGTCATATGTAAATTGTAAACTTTGGAATACACCAAATTTCTTGACATTTTCCGAAGTTATCAGAAACTTTTCCAGTGTCCTACAACAATCAATCCAATCCTTCCCATGCATGAGATTAAGCTGTTTGTTGGTAAATAAGTGCCATCTTTCCCCACTATATGCGTTTATGAGTTGAGGTAGGAAGAAGGAAGGGGAATGCTTACCGCAGCAATAGACAGGAAGTAAGCCAAAAAACATTACTGACCTTTTCTTTTAGTAAAACCATTAGTTTTTTGTTATTGTATCCTTTTATCAAAACAATCCTCTGTCTTTCAGGTCTGTCACACACCCCACGCTCAGACAAATCTGAAATTGCCTTCAGCCTGTCTGATGAGGACTCTTACAAGAAGTATATCACCAGCATGAACAAACTCCTCGAACCGTATGAGGATGGCCTTCAGACTGATGCCATGAAATATGAAGACTGTGGAGGCAAGTATAAGCCAATCATCAGTCAGGGATTGTCATACACTCTGGCTGATCCCTGATGGGTATGTAACAACTGTCATTCACAATTTGTCTCTCATATGTTTGTAAGATTTGTTAATTGATAAATCCTCAAAAGAAACATGAATATTTGTGAATGTGTTCTCTTGTCCTTAAAGCATTGTGTCTGACGCATCTGTCTATACCATTTGCAGAGGTTCCTCTGACGTACAAGGACCGTGGAAGTCTGGAAAATGAACTAGGACAGAAGATGGCCTGTCGTTTCCGCAAGGCTTGGCTTGGCAGTTGCTCCGGAGACAGCGATCCCTCTTTTGGGTTCAGGGAGGGAAATCCCTGCCTTATTGTCAAGCTCAACAGGATTGTCAACTTCAGACCAAGGGTCAGTCATAAGTATAATATACAGCATAACAGCACAGCTCTTCACGTCAAATGAAGATTCTTGGAAAATGTTTAACTAAATATGTAGTACAAACTATTAAGGCAGAACTTTGCAAGTCTGAACACCCTTTCACCTTTTTCTCTAAGGAGATACCCCTACAGTTTCGCAGTAAATATTTTTATGACGGCACTGTAAATATCCATCTATCCATTCATCCACTGTCTACCACTTTATCCTCACTGTTGTAAAAACTCACAGCTGATGCTTCCCCCTCCCTTCCCCTCTCCTGGCCATCTGTATTTGTTTTCAAAAGCCCAGCAAACACAAACCGCGAAACCATGTACATGCTTGTCGGCATCCGCTTCTGTGTTTTTCATTTCTCGCCATTTGAAGAAGCAATGTGTGAAGCAATTGGTGCTTCTTGCGAGACCATCTGATTCTGAGGACTCTGGGTCAGCGGTTCTTATCTTGCAAGTCTGTTTTTTTGACAGACAATGCTAACAGACAGTAGTGGGAGTCGAGACAGCCCCCAATCGCCCCCAACCATCACAATGACTCTGAAGCTGTTAAATTAGCTCTGCTTTAAAGCATCTCCATGTACAGTTACTTTTGCTGCAGCAAATCCTTAGTCTTTCCAACTAACCCCAGATCAGTATTAAGGCCTTTGCACACCAGAGTCGGGTTGTACCAATTTGGTCTCTACTAAATTCCAAATTCTAATTTAGTAATTACTAAACCACTAGTAAACCTTTATGATTGAAGAGCTAGTTTGCAGCTAGTAGTTAACTAATTTTGGTATGACCAGACCAACTTACACAATCCTAGTAAATCTGCATGACACCAGCACCACCGGACACATTTGCCCAAAACTCAGTGCCTTTGTGAACTTGAATAGGGTCCTCCACCCCACTCACTATCGAACTAAATTACAAACATGAAGAGATGGAGACAGAGCCCCGTTCAGCTCCGAGCAGTGCTCAAAAGCTGTTAGCGAACCCATGATTGTCCATGGATAAGTCATGTGTGTACATTTTGTGGATGACAGGTTCCTCCTGTAGTGCCATCTTCCTCTATAAACAAGCCATAATTCTCCGTTTCATTCTGCTGGCAGATAGCTTAGCTAGCTTATGCTAGACTGACACCGCCTATAAGGGAAGGTGTAAATATTTTGTAAATACGAAACTCGGTATGTAATTGCTATGAAAGTGGTGCAACCCATTTTAGTTTATGAGTGAAATAAACGTGATACTGTTTGACCTTAAATACATAAATGTGATTTGATTGGTTAGCACCCGTGCTGTAATATTGGATATGTATGTAATATGAATAACATGATTACATATTTTTATGACACCACTGTAAACATCCACCTACGTACGATCTGTGTATGTATGATTTGATTGGCTGGTGTTCACACTGCCACTTGAAAAGCTGAACATCAACCTCTACCCCACAAACAAAGCCAGGTGATGGACTTGGGAGTGTGTGATTCTGCTCCATTCAAAGTGAATGAGCAGCCTCTTTGTTGAAGCCTTCACCACGTACCTGTAAATGCAACATAACAGTCACCTACTCAAGACATTATTCTACCCCCTTCTCTCTTGTCTTTCAGGCTCCTTCTAACAATGACTCACTGCCAGTGGCTCTGCAGACGAACCAAGTGCCCAACGTGATCCCCATTCACTGTAAAAACAAGGTACGTTTGATAGGACAACGTCTAGTCATGATGTCCTCAGTATGAACACTTTACAAATGTAATTCAACCATTGCGTTTGCAGAGAGACGAGGACGCAGACAAGATTGGAGATATCAAGTACTTTGGCATAGGCAATGGCTTTCCCCTGCATTACTACCCGTACTACGGCAAACTGTTGCATCCCCAGTACCTGCAGCCCCTGGTGGCCATTCAGTTCTCCAACCTCACGCTGGACCAGGAGGTCCGCATCGAGTGCAAAGTATACGGAGCAAACATTGACTACAGCGAGAAAGACCGCTATCAAGGACGTTTCGATGTCAAGTTCACAATCAAATCGTGACCTCAGCCGTGACGAGCATTCTCATTTTAGAAACAAATAAAATGTAGAGAGAATTCAGACAGTTCAGAAAAAAAACACCACTAGTCTTTTGAACATTCATATTATACAGGACCTACACTTAATCTGTGTGCTTTACACTAGGCTTTTCTGTGTGTTTGTCGGGGGTTAGAATGTAAAATACGAAAAGTAGCAATAGCAAATATTTATTCTACTGTAAATGAAAATATTCCTTGAGCCATGGGATGTATTCATCTATTACTGTAAAACCGCAATTCCACTACTGACGTGTAGCGTGTTTTTGTCCCCAAAACTATTTCATTCTGATGTGGTTTCTTTATATATTTTTGGAGTGTCCAGTGCCGTAGTCTTGTCCTGTTGTAATCTCCACTTGTCTTATGTCAGCTTTGATGGTCCAAGGTGTGTGCGCGCGCGTGCTCGTGTCTGTGTGCAGATGTATTAAATGTATGTGAGCGAGTGGAGTGTGCGTTAATGTGCTCCGATTCATTCAAATACAAGCATGGTACTCTGAACCTTTAAGGCCCATGTATGAGTAAATAACAGTGCTTCATGGAATCTTTTTTGTTTCGTTAAGCTTTTTTTTTTGCGTGTGTGTGTATTTCTTTATCCAAGTTGTTCAGGTTGACTGTGCATTGTTCACCATTACTTTGCCGTTCACTTTAGCTGTAGTATTTGATTTGACATTTGTGTTTAACGCGCTTACATCTGTTCATTCTTAATTCATAGTGTAGTGCTTTGTGGGTCCAGCCTAGAAGACTGTCACCTCCATGGAAAAACAGTGGCAACTCAGTGCTTTGAAATCTGTTTTGCTGGCGACATCACATGACGTGATGTAACTTACTATTGAATGTTTTAGCCATTTTCATGGTGGAAGAATTTTATATTTATGCAGTTGTACATTTTTTTTCTTTCAAAGTGTAATGTATGAATCCAATACCAAAGTCGCTGGTCAAAAGGATTGAGAATATCAGAGGCAATGCAGTATCCCATGTATTGAGATGTTTAGTTGGTGTGAAAATACTTATTTCAGTGTTGAAGATCAAAAACACTTGTCAGGAGTCTGCTCTTGTCACTTTATTTAATCTGCAAAAGGCTGAAACAAATAAACTGAAAAATGAGACAACTGTTAAGTCCATGAGTTTGGCATTAGTCACTTTTCTTCTTTGCCTTCATCCTTCCAAAATCCTGAAGAAATACTTCACCTGGAAAAGAAAAAAAATAAAATGAATGTCAGTTATATACCATCATGGGCTACATTATTATGTACACAGGGTAGGAGACGTATTTAAGTATTGGGATTGTCACCTGGTGTGGTATTTTGTGCCTTCAGAGATGGTCTTCTGCATATCTTGCTGGTACCAAGGCATAATTTGATATGCCGTCCTGAGTTACTGTTGCCTTTAAGTCATCAAAACAAGTCTAGTTTGGTCCCGTTAATAAAAGAGTTTCTAATGTCAATCGAACTTCCTAGTAAATGTAAGGTTAAATAAAAAGAGGAATTCTCTTCTGTCATGCCTGTGAATGTTCTCACTTATCCAGGTCAGTGGGGATTCATTCAGGAAGCTTCTTTGGTTCTGATGGATCCTCAGAAATAAATTAGCTTCTTTGATTACAAGGTGAAAGTTCAACAAAACTCGAAGACATTTTTTTTTTCGTCCACTCACTGAATATTTTTTTTTGATCACTGTGGGTGAAAATCTCAGTCGATGAGCAGTTTCTAAAGTATTCAGTTCAGCCCATCTGTCACCAACAACCATGCCATATTCAGAGTCAATTACATCATCTTTCTTCCACATTGTGGTGCTCACTCTGAACATTTCGACCATGTCTACATGCCCAAATACAGTGTGTTGCTACCATGTGATTAGCTGTTTTTGCTGTAAGCCTTGTGTTGCCCTCGGCTGATGTAGCGACACCTCTTCTCCAGTTAGTGAATATGCTAGTCCTGCAGCTCAGACTCAATGAGCAGGTTCACTGATCATGCTCTGTCTCTGTTGAGGTTTGGTGCAGTTTTGCTTCCAAGACCGTGAAGGTGGTTTTGAAACTGGCGGGAATGCTAGCTCTGTGGTCCTCCAGTAAACTAGCAATGGTAGCCACTCAGACATTCCCACGTTAGCTAAATGGGGAAGGCCCAGAAGTCCAGCTGATTAGATTAGCAATTGTGGCCTTCAAATGGATTGGCAAACTGTCCAGGGTGTATCCCACCTTTTGACCTATGTCAGCTGGGATTGGCAGGAGGACCCCCGTGGACGATAAAATGGTAGACGATCAATAAATGAAGTAAATAGTTGAAAAAAAATTAACTTGGCAAGTGAGTGTAAGTCAGTCCACCCTCTAATATCAAAGCAGTAGAGGAGTAATACCTCATCTTAGGTAAGCTCTTCAGACACAAGCTTACCCAACCAGAGGTCCAGCTGATTAGGTATTTATGTTATAAATTAGTTGAACCAGTGTACTTAATCAAGTGGCTAGTGTATGTCAGTTCTAGCTTTGTGACATCAGAGCAAGGATTAATTCCTCTTTTCATGCCTTGGGAAAATGGCAGCTCAGTCAGTCACAGGCTAATGTTTAACAAGGAAGCATTTGTCCAGGCCACAGATCAGGAGTTTTCCTGAACAATGACGCTCGACGGGTCAGACCCCACTCTCTGAAAAAACAATGGGTTTGTTTCAAATCCCTCTGCCATTCTTGTTCCTCAAAACGAGTGTGATGTGAGGTTGCCCCAGCCCACAGAGCAGAGTCATGGGACTCAGCTTCACATGAGTTAAAGGGGTTTTGTTCTTGGCGAGATGCAAGGTACATACTTATGTGCTAGCTGAGAGACAATGAGGGAGAACCTGTGCGTAGGAGCAGAAGCACATGCACACATGAGGGGAAGTGGGTGTACCGAGTAGCACAGATGGAGAGTACAGCGTGTTATGTGTCAGTGAGACGCCACCCACCTCCAGATCACCATCCTCGGGGAGGTCCGTACAGTGAACGGCATTCTTCACTTTGTCTTTGCCGTAAAGAGCACGCAGCGTGGTTGGACGGAGATGCCGAGCAATTTCCTGTTGAATGACAAACATTTTAGATAGTGATCAATTTGGAACAAAACTGCCATTTTTGGTTTCGACTTCAACATTAAACATAATAAAAATCTTCTCCATTTTCATTCCAAAGGTTGTGTTTAAAAATGGAACATCCTGTTCTGCTTTGTGTTCCTATGACAGGGTGACTACTCAGCAGCTGAACATGTGATCATGTAGAGGAAGTGACTTAACGCTGACACTCAGCAAAACACACTCTGAATGTAAAGAGGAACAATAACATGACCTGCTATTTTCTTTCATAATTTCAGAAATGTCAATGTCACTGTTATAACAATGCAACAGGTGTTGATACATTTCCTTCGGCTGTACTAGTGTTACTACAATAATCATAGTAAAACCAAGAAAATTGCCCATGGTGACAGAAAAAAATCTCTTAATCTTTTGTCACCATTTATTTATTTGCCCAAAAAATGTACAGTGACCTTTTGGGGGGGTCAATTTAAGGTGCAACATTTCCTGTTAAAACTATTTGTGAACATGATAACCAAATACAAACTGATCAAAATGGCAGGTAAAATAGAAACACGCGTTGTTGTAACAATACACTGACTAATTACTTCCCCTGTAAGCGTGAACACACAACATTCCACATACACTGAATTTCACTTTTCACTGTCACTTTTCTGTGGACGTCAACTGTCACTTACATAAACACAGACAAGCCACAACATAAAAGACACAACTGGTACTTCAGGTTTATTGTAGTGTGGTTGCATGAAGCACTGACACATAGACAAACCTCGGCTGCTTATTAATAAAAAAAAAAAAAAAAAAATCACCTAATAACATCTAATTCTTACATATATGATTGTTAACACAGACTTTTTCAACTGGAGACAAAGTTTGTAAACCTCACATGTTACCACAGCAGTCCATAGGGAAATTGGGTGTTTTTAAGTTACAGGGACACAGGAGCTGGTGGTAAACTGCTGTTTGTATCACTAAGATGAACCCAAAAGAGTTTCAAACATCTCTGTTAGAAAATAGCATACTTGAAGTTACCGATGGAGGTAGTAGTGGATTTAAAACTCCTTTGCAGCATGATGCCAAATTGCTGATTTTCCTCTATGGACTTTGGTTTGGAGAGAGAGAGAGAGCTGTTTACAAAGCGACACAATCATCAGTTTACAGACATTGAAGACACAAAGCATAAGTAAACCCCACCTTTTCTTCAGCTAACTTCGCCCAACGCCCGATTTTGAAAAATGTCAACAAGTGGGCTGAGACCTGTGTGAGGGGGCGTGGTCTGGTAGTGAAATCTGACACGGAGTTGCAGCTGTCTAACGGGTGCCCTGCGCTTCACTTGGTGGAGAGAAAGAAAAGGCAGCAAAGTGACAGCTCTGGCACTTTAAAAAAGGGGGAGGAGTCCGCGGCAACAAGCCTTACACTGATCACACAAAAGAGTGATGACAGAGTGTACCAGTGAGGCAAGCATGGACTAAAATAGCCAATGATAGTCGGTGTTTGACCAGAGGCAGAAGTTAACCAGATTTTATCACAATATGTATCATTTCAATACTTTGCACTAAACTAGGGGTGTCGGGATTAACCGGTTTTATGATTAACCACGTTTGGGACCACTAGGGTGCCCTAGTGAACGATGGGCATCAGATCTGCCGAGCCTGTTGCCAGAAGGTTGCTGCTAAAGGTGGAAACACGTCCAACATGTCCCAACAACGTCTGGATAACCCTCCTTCTTTATACACCCAAAGTTTAGTTTGGTTAAATATGATAAACTGTCCCAAACTGTGTAACTCCTCCAAAGTCACCTGAGTTTACATGCACGTCTCCTCTGAAAATTATTTATGTGATTTTTGTATATCCCTTAAGCCAGATGTAATTGTATAAATTAATATTAATTAAACAGTTCAACATGCAGTTATAGGCTATCCAATTAGTTTTTAAACGAAAGGCCTAATGATTGGCTACTTAAAAATGAGTAATAATGGTTCACATATAAGTGGCTATATAAATATAATGTGTTTGTTTATTTATAATCTATATAATAAGTCTATCTATCCACAGTGCTGTCCAGCAGCCTGTAAGCTGAAAAGATAATAAATTTATCTATTTGTCTAATTTATCTAAAAACAGTTAACCCATTTAATTACTCTTTAAGTAGGTGTAGATTTAACCTGGAGCCCTTTTGATCAGTGGTTACAAACTGCTTTTCCTGGTGTTCCTGCTGACAGCTACATATTTACCGTGCTTTAATGTTATGGCTGATCGCTCGCTTCACTTCCCCTTTCTATTGCCATCTAGCACTTGTTTCGCAAAGCAGTTGCCTGTTTCCTCTTAACATGAGACACTCCCAGGGTCAGAACTGGGCTTTCTTGCCCTTTCATACACTGTGGGGACAATGTGTGAAAAATTCATTCACAGGGATAACTATTAACGCTAAAGGAATGCAAATATTATGTAATGTATAGCACTTGTGTGTAATGTTCAGCACATTGTGAAAATTGTGTGACATTTTGAACTTTTTTTTTTTTTTTTACACAGGTATGTTTTGACTTTATATATCAAAGAAAGAACACCTAAAACCAGTGAAAACTAACAAGTGTGACTCTAAATATCCCGTGTCTGTTTATCAGAGGTTTGTTGAATCCTGGATTTGTGGCAGCGGAAAATTTCATTTAACAAGATCATCATTCTCCAGAGGTTTATGAGAGTGCACACAAAGTGCAGGGAAAAGATTGAAAGGTCATAAATCAACATAATTTTCTCATCAAAGCTTTGTCTTTTAAAGACAAAAAATAAATAAAAACATGGGAAAAATTCCAACATTAAAGGATCATGGGAACTGTAGATCATTGGGGAACTATGGGTTCACTATAGTTTTCACATACATACAAAGTTGGAACATTTTCAGTACAGCCTTCTACTGAGACTTAAAGGGATACTTTGTGGTTGCATGAGGTAATGATCCACAGTCACTGCAGACTTTACCGTACATGCTGCCAGAGGGCTGCTGTCGACATGAAAAAGCCTGCGCTACGGACCCTCAAGGCCGGGTAATACTGCATTTCGCATTTGCCAAGAGTTGCTTCACCCTTGCGCACATGCAAGGGTGAACTTCCCGAGGGAGGACTGCTGCCTCCCTCGGGAAGTTCAAATGTGTTATTTTATGATTGTGGTGTTTGACCTCCTTTATTTGCATTTGACTATGTGACAGAAACTTACCAAAAGAGGCAGCAATTGACAAGCAGCCTGTGTCCATGTGAGTTAAGAAACAGAAGAGGCCATTTCCCACACAAAAAGGTGTAAGGTGTATTTAATGACCGTGGCACACTGAAGGCCTCCAAAGTAAGACAGCACTGAAGATGTGTCAGTAACGGACACTACACTTCAAAAAATAGTTATAATAATGTATTTTCATTCTTATTCTTAATTCTTTCATAAGTCCTGCTTGGTTGCTTTTCCAAGTAAATCCAGTATCAATGTGACTGTTTAGGTCAAAGGGTCAAACTACTTGGCCAACCAAATGGCAACATATTGGTAAGAGATTCAAAATAGGCTACTAAGAGTCTAAATTATTTAATTAACTGGTGGAGTATAAATTGGATGTGATCACACATCAGCTGAATTTCATTTACGCTTGTGACACCACATTTAAGATGGCAAAAAGGGAAATTAAGGAAGAGATATCCAGAGATAAAAGAAGTCTTTATAGAGCTCTGTCCACTGTAATTACATCAGTGGCCTGCTGTCAGAGCTTAGTCTGATTTTAATGAGTACCATATGGTGACACTCTGATGGTCACATAAACCAAGTAGGTTGAGTACAGGTAATTATAAGTGGTCTGTATATTGTATATAATATTTATATAGTTTTGCATTCATCTATTCACTCACTCCTTTCTGTTACACATCTTTCATTCATAGCCACTTGAAGAAACAGAAATCAAACGCTTCATCTTCCAGGACTCACTCTACCACCGAACCACTGTCGCATATATCTGTGGTCAAGAGACTGTGCTGAAATCAAAACACTGACGACTGTCTGACCTGCAGAAGTGAGTATGTAACAGGACGCATGGCTCATGCAGCTGCTTTCTGTCCCACTGGGAAAACATGTTTATTATCATTTTGCTTGATGTAAAAACATTTTATTCCCCAAACTCACATTTCAGTCTGGTCAAAACATTATCAAACCACTCCCAGGAGGCAACAAACATTTTAAACAGAGTTTTGGTGAATGGATGTGAAAAAAATTATAACACTACTTGTTACATGTGAACAGAGATCAAGTGCTACAGTTTTTGCATGTGATAAAAGGTTGTTTTGGAGAAATTTCCTTTCCTAGCGAATAATTATGTCTGAAATTCTTTTATATAAACATTCATTTATTTTAGTATTACTCTATTTATTAGATTATTTTATATTCTCAAGTAGCTAAGTAGACACTTTTAGTGTTAATGAGAACAAATAATGATTAAGAATACATAGGCATCCCAAAAACTGACTTGAAGTAAGCAAGAATACAGAGGCACTGACCGGAGGAAAGACAATACTGTAGCATTATCTTTCCCTTTGTGCTTTTATGACCGTTATACTGTCTTTTTATTCCTTCATTACCACAGCTACAACTCCTGCTACTGTCTATATCCCACTATAGTTGCTTTAAGACATGTACTGAATTCTGGACATGTGTTCACAAAAGTGGCTTTGGGCGTTTTCCCCAAATTTTCACTGCCACCTTCCTCATTAAATTTCGACAAAAAGTGAGAAAAGGGGGCACACAGGGGGTAAATTCCCTGGAATTTCCATTTTTCCTTGCTTGAATGTTACAAAAAAAATTCCTTGATGTTGTGAGTACACCTGAAGCAGATTTCCTGCTCCACAATTTTCAGAAAATGTAAAATTTAAGACCACTTCAAGGCCGTTTTAAAGGTCACTTTGGTCAAATGTAAGACTTTACATTCATAAAATATGCACCCAAATTGGCAAGATGTTGGTAGAAGTGCAATCGGAACACAGGGTGATCATCTTCTTAAGCCTTAAACCCTGACATGTTTGACAGAAAGCAACTGAAAACATGAATGAAACTAAAGAGAAAGCGAGCACACCTAGCTCAAAGCTTCCTTCATATCTGTGCTCAGTCAATTTATACCATTGTAATGAAAGTTTTATAGGTTATTTTTTATGCCTCAGTTTCCCATTCCTTCTGAGAGTTTATATTCTGTGTGCCCTCATAACAGAGACAGACAAATTATGTCTTGTTCTGTTCATTCCAATCTCTGTTATGTAAAAATACTAAAAACTTATTTATAAATTTGCCAAATTCTAGACAAAGATTTTCAATGAAAATAAAAAGCATTTTTAAGAACTTTGAATGATGGATGTAAGAATTGATCAGCATTTTGTTTAGGATATCTAAGGCCATAACTGTGGACCATCAAGTTTAAGACTTCGATCAGCGGACACCCAGGATTAAGAAAATAAAATAACCCAAGGGCCAAAAGTTATATGTATTAAAAACAAATACGTAGAAAAAAATATCGGCCCGAACTATCTATTGCTCTTTGTGGGTATTTCTAAGCTGTTTCAGTTCTCGAGTTTGCTCGACGAGGCATCTTTACAAAACAGTGCCCAGGCAAATGTGTGGCGCCTGGTTTGAGCGTGCAGGACACTCACTCGTCCATTCAATATATAATAAATTCAATAAAATAAAGCCCTTCTGGAATCTCTCTGACATCAGCTTGGCTTTCGCTGAATCTGCAGCATACTATTCTGTGTTGTCTATGGAATATATAACCTTTGTAGGCTGTTCTGTAGCTGTTGTTTTTATAATACATAATAATAGTATCATCAGAATAAGTAGTTTTTATAAGTGCAGTACTACTTTCCTTACACTGACATACAAAAGCAGAGATGGATCAGAAAAAATCAATCTGCATTTTATCCTAACGTGGCAGGAAGTGCAGACCTATCTCTATATCTCTTACACCCATCATCTGTGGTGAGATGGCGGAGTCACGGACACTGGCGTTTCATCCAGTTTTATATTTAAGAGAGGAGTGTGCACATGTGCAGATGCAGAGAAAATACAGCACAGGAGAAGAGGGGTAGAGAGTACAGGCTCAGTCAGGACGATCTAACAGCAGAGGACCAGGAGCACAACCTCATGCCTGTGTGAGTGCGAGACAAAGGCAGCTGAGGGTGTGAATACATGATAGTGGTTTACTGTAAGAAGTCACGTGGCAATGGACTAAGTATTGGAAGTATTTATCAGTGTTAGCTGCTAAAGGGGTTTTGAAAATATACATTTTCTTTCCGGCATTCTACTTAAGCTAAAAAGCTCTTTATTCTGTACTTGGCCTGACTGTATTTGTTTTATTACTGGGGGCAGCTAAATGTAACAGTTAACTTAAAAAAAATGGAATGCGATGGCTGTGCATTCTATGTACAGCTATCCCATTTACTTAAGATAAATGTCAGACTGATTGACTGACGTGTGACGTGAATTGATTTTGAAAATATGATCCATTGGTTCTTTGTCTCAAAGAAGGTAGCATTTGATTTTGGTTTAAGGAGAAAATGAAAATCGCAGTAAGAATCACAACACAAATTGAATCAAAGTATTGATGCTAGTGAATCATGACAAAAAGCATATTTTTACCAGCCCTACAGGATACGTACAATATATACATTTTGATGTGTGATAAAATTAGCTACTCTCAATTCAAACACGATGAAGTGTGTGTGAGGTCAATTTAACCAGCCACCCATTTGTACTGTCATTCCAAGGCTGATTTACACAAGACCTGTGTTGTTTTCAGATTTGTCTTCAGTCGATTGGAACCAATCAATAGCCTATTCTAATCATATACGAGTATTTATATACATTCTGCCTTCTGCACACAGTCTGGGGTCAAACTGACTGTCCAGTTTAATCTGTCACAGTGATAATGGCGTCTGCATTCTGTACTTTGGTACTTTTCAGAACAATGTTACATGGAGTGACACATACTCATGTGCTCTGCTGATGACCTCATCACCTCACCGCAAACACACTGATCTAGTTTAGCACTTTACTTCTTCAGGGTCGTTGGGACTTCCTACTTATCTGTGTATCAAATGACTGAGCTCCACCTAAGAATGGGAGTACTAATGTTTAAGTTATTTGTCAGTTAAGCCGAGGTGAGTCTGAGGTCAGGAGGTGATGAAACTCCTACATTTCTCAGTTACACAGAAAAGGACTGAAAATGAACTGCAGCAGCTGAGGCAGAAGACATATGGTACAAATTTAAACATAAAACATGGCAATTTCAACATAAATTAAAGAGGCAGTGACAGACAACATTTGTGTCTTCGGCATTTCCTGTTTTGTCTCTTTCCTAAGCATCCAGCAGTACCAAGACGCCAGTGGGAACACAGATAATTTTCCTCTGAGATGGGATTGTTTTGTGTCATTATAAGCACCACTACATGAAAAACACCATAGACACAGGGTGAAGGCTATTCTCTCAATTGTTGTGGATATTAAGTTCCTTTGTGCCACAAACTGAAAAGTAATTGTTCTGCCAAAAATGTTGCCTCTGAAGCAAAGAGGATAACAATGAAAGCAAGTCTTAAGGAACCAATATAAACATTGTTGGTGATATTTTCCTATAAATAAGTTTTAACCAAGCAGCAACCTGTCGTCATGTAACACATCTGTTTCAAAGCCTTAAGATTTGCAATTTGGGTGGCACCATGTTGACAAATATGTGTGGTAGTTTATCATCTATTTTCCCTTAACAGGGAGCATAATTTGCAATATTTATATCATGTTCTATTGAAGAAAACCTGAAACCAATTATTTAGACTATTAACTCCTCAGGAAAATGTGAGAGGAAGAAAACTTCCATTCAAATGGAAATATTTTACAACCAGCAGAGATGCCCTGGAGGGGCTATTTCTTGTTATATTTCCTAGTATATTCCTATTTTCTAGTTGGAGGAGGAGCTCATGAGACTATGTCCTTTTTGTTATGAACTGTATGGCCAGCCAACTCAAATGGTGGCCACCATTTAGTGACCCAGTCAGACCCAGTTACTCTAGAAACACTAATAAAAACTAGAAACATTTTTTCGCTGTCCCTCAAAGATTCCGACATAGATTCCAACAGTAGTACTGACAGTAAATGCACCACTCTGTGTGGCCTGAGTAGCATTTCTTTGGTATTCTGTTAAATGTAGTTTCAGAACTTTGTAGGTCATATTTGACATATGTTTTTCTTATTTCAAAAAGAAATAAATGCTGTTGCTAATATTGTGCATCTTTTGATTTTATGCACTTTGAGGTGTGCAAAGGACAGGTTTGAATAAAATATATTTATTCCAATGTCAAAAACATTGCTAGTACCCCAGATTCTGTTGAGGTACAGCTTTTAAATATTCTTTGTGCATTTTTAATGTACCTTACATATTTTTGTGCTGGTTTTAAATCTGTCATGACCTGCTTACTGTCTGCAGAAAATGTCTGGTCCAGCTAATTTACTTGCTATGAAAATGCAGCCCAACTGATTTTGTAATAAAATAGCCCTCGTCTAATGTTATGACATAATAAAGATGAGGTAAAGCAAAAAAATAAAATAAAAATTGGGCAATTCAGATTTAAATCAATTAACTGTAATAATAATAATAATAATAATAATAACCATTTACCATTAGTTACTTGTTTTGCGTAATTAAAATGTATCAATATGAGTCTTTCTTTAGCATTTTGTTATTATTTACTGATGTGAAAATTTAGTTTACATAATATAATGAAAAAATTTTAACTCCTCGAAATGTGTTAATTTATGCACAGGTCTTAAGACACTGATCATTACAAAATACAATGTTTGCATTACAGATGTGCATTTGTTTAGATTTGACTTCTAGAAATGTTTATTTCACCAATTCAAGTTCTAAATATAGGTAATTGTATTGGTGTGGAATTAAGTTTATGTTTAAATTTGTTAAGTTTGTCATAATTTGCCAAATTTTCAATATCGGCCTTGGATTAAACTGAAAAAAATATTGATCTGGTATCATAACTATCATAAGCAGAGGAAAGGGGCTAAACTTGTCAAGGACTAGTGCAGGTGTGTGTGTGTATGCGTGTGTGTGTGCGTGTGTGTGTGTGTTGTCCCCACATTTTTATGGGAACAACGCAATGATTACAGGCAAAGCCTCTTATCATTAGCTTTCACATCACGCACCAGCACAGCCCTGCAGCACTAGTTCCACAGGAGCCAGGAACACATATGTGCTCATGCACACAAGCAAACACTCAGTTTTAATTTCACAAGCCAACTCTTATCTAACTGTATAAGAACCTATTTAAACTACATTATCCATTAATTTTTCCTTCCCACGTGATTAGTTTTAAGTTAATCAGGCAAGACAGAGGAAGGCACATTCACATTCATAAGTAAATAAATAAATCTCTAAATGCCATAGTCACAAAAATGTGTATTAACTATGTACAGAAGCAGCATTTACTGTGGACATATTTTCTTTAGATAGATAGTGAATTATGGGTAAACAATGCTTATTGATTTTTACCACATTTTACTCAACATTTTACAGTTTATCTTCCAGTGGAGGTTAAAATGAGGAAATGCTGTGGGGGACAATTTTAAATGTGTTTTGACTCACTGGATCAGCTGGTCCACAGAAGTCCCGGAATGTCTGGGGCACGTTGGTTCCGTGGATCTCCAGAACCATGCAGGGGCCAGAACACAGCTCAGTCACCATACTCTGCAGGGAGAGAGTGGATTTACAGTCAACAAGCAATGGGATTGTGATGTATTATATCTGAAAGGAGCCTTCAGCCAAAAGCCATGGGGGGCCCTATTCCAGTCTGTGCCCAGGGGCCCACTGGCTCATAAATGTAAAAAATAAATACATCATTTATACACACTATACACAGGGTAAATACAGCATAAGCATGTTTATACATTACTATATACAGTAATTATATTAATTACTGTACATTTTAATGATTCAACAGAAAATGCTGAAAAACAGAAAAAAAAGAAAAATGTGTTACTGGTTTCTTTGACTACTGTAGATCCTGGTAGATGATTATATAGCGTCTGTGTTTTTGTTGTCATCAATAGTAGCAGTTCTTGACATGATGGTATAACAATGTAGTGTTTATACTCACAGAATATTCTGCAACAACTCCTTTGTAAACTTCGTAGAATTCCTCTGCATTTACACGGTCCACGTTGAACTATAAGAAAATATTTAAAGGAAGTTACTTTTATTCATTTATATACAAATGTATCATTATATATTTGCCATTTTTGTTATACTTAAATTTGTGCCTGTAATTGTTTTATTTAACATCTTATGTGCTATCAGTCATCTGAAGTGGACACTAAATTGTGTTGACTTGTTTTCCTAATTAGTGCTATATTATAGCACTATATAAAACTATATCAGTTCTGATTCACTGAGGATACATAGTGTAGGTTTTGAACTGTCAAATAAAATTTAAAAAAAAGGAAATTTTACCGAATGCATTAAAGATATGAGGTCATACTTTGTTCCCGTTAATGCATGACATGCTGTGCATGTGCAACAGTGATTGATTGATTTTTGTCCTGATGCCCAGACTGTGCATCACATCTGATGTGGCAAAAAACTAATGGACTGCGAGAGGTCACTCAGAAGAGTGACGCTGACTTCAGTTACAGATCAGACAGGACAGAGCCAATCAATAGACAGTTCATGTACTGGTTACATCACTGTGGCTGACATACAGCATATGAAGGGACAAATGAGTCAAACCACTTTACCTTAAATCTGATTTATGTGGAAAGAGAGACAGTAAAAAGATATCAAGCTCAACAGGGAATTATTTCAATTTTACCATTTGAAGAGCTGAGACTTTAAATCCAGCTACAGATATGGAGTTCAGGATCTTCCCGGTCAGACCTGTGAACACAACATCACATCTATGTCTAAGTTTACACAGACTGACAGGTAAAAACTGTTCAGTACTGCAATAAACTTTTCAGCATGACATTAGGAAACAATCTCCACACAAACAGTCACATAATCGCAACAAATTAAAAGGGCTGTAAAAAAGAAATCAATCATATTTAATCATAAAACTATCACACTATGGTACCAAACATTAAGAAAACAGCTTCAGTGATTTTAATTTGTGGGAAGAAAACTCTGTTTAGGTTTCTTGTTGGTTGGTTTTGTTACATAGCCTGGTTCCAGCAGAATTACTCCATTGCACTGAATGGGTTGGAAATAGGGCTGCAACGATTCCTCGAGTAACTTGATTACAAAAAAATGATCGAGGAATTTCCTCTGCCTCAAAGCCTCGTTTAATTAAATTTAAAGCTCATGTTTCACAAGGATTCTTTTTAGTGTGATACAACGTGCTTACATCACAGGCTATGCGTCCCCTACAAAGTGGAAGAAGACGGAAGCGGGCTTTGGAGATGACGTGTGTGGACAGTTTAGCTGCACAGAATGACAGACGCCGGGACTGAAAACAGTGAATACAGCAAAAATGAACAAACGCAGCAAAGTAATAGGAGGAATAGGATAAAAGTATGTTTTATCAGATTACTTGATGAATTAATGGAATATTCGATAGAATACTCGATTACCAAAATATTCAATAGCTGCAGCCCTAGTTGGAAATGCCAAAGGTTACCAAATCTTCTCAGTAGCCCTCTCAAAACATCTGGACCAGAGAAGAAGAAAATCAGGGTCTGTAGCCCATATGTGTTAAAATATAAACAGCTAGAAGCAGAAAGGTTGTTGAAGATATTATGCAAATTTCCTCCTGGACAGGGAAGCCAAACAGGGAGCTTCAGCTAACTTTAGCCAACACTCACTCTCTCTCTCTCTCTCTCTCTCTCTGTATTATACATATTTATTGTATAAAATGTTTTTGCAGCCTTTTATTACAGCTTCATGTTTTGGAAACTTTAGCAAATACATTTATAATTTGAAATTGGACTGCAGTAACCAGTTTAAACTCTAAGGGTTGCTATAGAACATATTGTTTTATTTAAGGGCTGAAATTATGATTAATGTGCTTTTTTTGTTGTTAAGAAACCATTATAAAGCTCCTGTTCAGACATGAATGCTCAGGGCGTAACATCCTCAGATCGGCATCTCCTTTAGACAAATGAGATTGTCTTACAGATGTCCTGTCTGTGAGTGGAGACATTATTTTTGTCCAGAGAGTCAACACTGTTGCTGTGCATCGACAGTCAACTGTCTGGTACAGCTGCACAGATGAAGACACTGTATATCAGTGCCACTGAAGGTCAGACTAAAGCAGAGACACACAGTCTGATTCTAAGAGGTTGCTTGTCTCTTAATCTCATTGCGATAAAAAAAGAGGCATGTGCACTCGTCGTGCAGGACAATAATTCAATAGGCTTCTGAGCGTAATCATGACTTTAAGTTTGGACCTGGCGCTGCACCAGTGCTGATGAGTGTTTGTTATTTGGGTAATCGTTCAGTCACAGTTCCAGTTCCCGAGTATTGGGTGAGTATTCACCTCCTGAGTCCTCTGTGCCCTCCACAGCCAGCAGCATGACTAAGATAGGCACACTCAACGCACCTCCCAAAAGCAGCTGGTGCTGTTGCTAGGAGATCCTATTCTGGGTGCCTGGCAACAGAAGCTTCTCTATTCCAGTCATGTCTGATTGCATTTTCAGTCAAAACTTCCTTTGTCATCGGCATGATTGGCTGTGCCCTGTACTCAGGAGGTACAGCAGCACATTAGCCTCTTAAGTGATCCTCGAGGGAAATCACAGCAAGCTCTCTCATTCTGTTAGTCATTGAACTGACTCACAAATCTCTGTCGGAGCTCAGATCGACTAACCTCTCACACCGAGATGCTATTTTTAGGTCAGGCCACAGGTGTTTGCTGAAGGTAAACACTATGTGATCACAGTAAAATATTGAATATACGGTAATAGGGCCCAAAAATCTGACCCAAATATCTAAAAATGCTTATACTTTATTACAAAGCCAGCATTATTACTCATGAGCTCAGTTGATGCTTTTTTGTTACAATAACTTTATAACAAATTCATTTACAAACTATCTGCAGCCTGGCAGAGAGAAGCTGATTAATTTACAAAGGGCATCACTCTCTCTAACTTTTCTGTTAAAAAGCAGTGTTACAGACATAGGGTACAACTTTCACCATCTTAAAAAGCAAATTGTTTTGTTTGAGAACATGTGAAGACGGGTCAGCATGCACAGTAAGTGCTAAAGAAGGTGTCAGAAATATGCAGCAGTGAGAAAAGAGCCATCAGTCAAGCCATAGACAGATCAGCCAGCTGAGTTGTAGTGTGGAGTTGCAGAACCAAAGATAACCAATCCACTAGTCACCGTAGTAGAGCACAGATGTCTGATACAACAAAAAGCTATTGTGACAGCTAATGCCAATAAGCCATCATGCCTATTATGGTCAGGATACTGCAATTGCTTAAATATTCTTTATAGTTAAAATTGTATTGCAAACTTTAAGTGACCATTTTTGGAGACATTTTTGTAATTCAATAAAAAAAGATGACTTGTTGTTATACAGTGTTTCTCTGTGGCTTTGCTTTGAATAATGAAAAAAATAAAGAAGAAAAGAGGGTACAACTAGAGGACTAGAAAAGTTCCTTACTTCATTCTATGTCCTTTTCAGCAATAAATGGTTATTATTTTGTTGTTTAGCTAAAGAACTCTTGCTCCCATTTCTATGTTGTTCTATTTCACTGACAATGTATTTTAATTAGTTATTTTATCATCTTTGAACAAATAAACTAAACCAAACTAAATTAAAGGTAGTGCTTATATCTAAATTAAATCAGCATCAGTGCAAACTGATACCACTTATAATATTGGAGGTATATTTACAAGCGTTATGTACATAATGTTTTGGAGGATTTTGTTATTGCACAGATTATGAATATAATGGTTGCTCAATCGTTCTCTGCAGCTAAAAAAAATAACACACGTCTATACTTGAATAGGTTTTTTTGACGGTTCCTTTCTCAGAGCAAACGTTTTTAACTTGTCACAGCAGGAAGAGCACAGGTGTTAACTAATAACATCAATCGTGACACAATTGCTTTTAGGTGTGGTGGAAAATCATGCTAGTTTGCCCAGTGTTGGGGTCTTTATTCCAGATTTAAGTTTTATGTTTCTGTCTTCGGGTTGAACCTAATAAATATATATTTCAAGCACGGACATGCATTTTCTAACCAAGATTTTTTTAAAGAAAGAAATGTTTCTGTTACGTGATTGTCGACATGTGTTTTTGAGGAAGAGGCTGAGAAAGTAAAACAAGGTTTAAATCACATATTGACTAAATTACAGCAGAGGATAATGTTGAATGAAGTCCACAGATGAGATTAATTTAAATATGAGCAGTGTGCATTTGGTCTCAAAAAGGTACTGTGTGTCCTGAGCCATTGCTGTTAACTACGTTTGTTTGTGCATAAGCTCTGCACAGGGAGGGGCAGTCACATTTCACAGGTCAGAGATCTTGAGGTATGCTCCATGATTAGGGATCAGGGTGGGGATTTGGAAAAATCCAAGGTGAATTTTGGTAACCGTATTGTGCTTTTGTGAGGAGGAAAAAGTTGTGGGTGGAAAAGGCTTAGGTGTCAGTGGAATTCTTTTCATAACAACAATTATGTGCGTATCATCCGAAAAATAGTGGTAGAAACACAATTAAATGATGCTGATATCATATTAATGACACACAGATTGTGAAATTCAGGGCCGATACTAATAGTAATGTTCAAAATGACATTTTTTCTGACAGCTGATACTGATGCTTGTTTGTTAGTTTGACTTATGTTGTCAGAGTCACAAGAAAAATCTGCAGATTAACTGTTTTGAAAGGTTTAGCCCTTTACACCAGCCATTCCCAAACTGTGATCAATACACAAGACTAGGATCAATAATTTTCATATATATTACTGTTTTCATGTGAACATGGTTTAGGTTAATAATCAGTCTACTTCAACACATCTTTCAACACATGCATGTGATTATTACAGCTGGGCTCCATGTAATATTTGAAATGTTTCACTTCACAACAAAGTGTTCACTCTCAAAGTGTGTAATTATCCATCAACATAAATAACAACTTATAAAAATTAAAATTAACAAATTAACATTGAGTGCAAATACTGAAATGTTAGGCCTGCATGCTGACTGGCTGACACTGGATATTTACAGTACACTAGTATGACACAGTACTGCTACATATTACCTGCTCTACTAGGTCAAATAAAATAATACATAACACACATCTAAAAGCCATGGATTTGTTATATTCCTTAAATTACAAAACAGAAAATTAAAACTTTATTTATTTATATTTAATGACCTTTCACAGCCCACCTGCAGTACTGTTACGGTCCACACTTTGGGGACACTGCTTTACAGTATCATGATCCCAGTTTCAGCCAGTGTAAATATATGAAATAACCTTTAAAAAGGTACCGGGTGTATCACTTACAAGGGTGTTTTTTCAGAAAGTGAATATACTACTCATAAATATGTTGTATGAGTGTATAATTGCTTTAGAATAAAAATCCATAAGACAAAAGTTAATGAGTAATGAAATTCTCTACTATCTTCAATGGCAGGTCAAACTATACCAAACTAATGAGAAAGTCCTTTTTCAATAACAACATAGCAAGTTCTCACATACAGTAGTTCTCTGGACTGGTTTACTTCTGACCACTTTTATATTATATCAGTGTCCATGTCTATATGCACCTAACACTTCAGAAACAGATCTTTCTTGTGGTGTCAGGGTTTTAATCTTTTTATCACATTGTTTTAATGTTTTCCATATTTTTCTCTTCTAAGTTTGATTCTTGTGAAGCAATCTATGTATCTTATTTCTGCGAAAGGGACTATACTAAATATTAAATATATTATAATTGAGTAATTGTTTCAGCCCTTAATTGTATTACTTATTCAATTCTTTTCAGCCCAGAGAATCATTGGTGTCTGAATCAGTGAATGATGATCTTACCTTCTGATATAGCATGAGGTTTGATGATGCAGCATGTGCAGTCTGTACAAACTGCTGTATTTGAGGGGCCGTGGCCGACTGTGGATGGGAAAAAAAACTCAAGTTCCTAATAAAAAAAAAAGATATAGAATAAATGCAGGTGAAAACACAATATTTACAAATGTAGGCTGGAGCACGGGTGAAAATCAGAGAAATATGGACATGTACAACAAAGAACATCCTTACTCTTGCTGCTGCAGCAAGTGAGTCAGAGCCATGTCCAACATTTTTGACACCATCTGTTCCAAACTGGGCACGCATACTCTGTGGTGCCTCCTTCTGTGCCACAGCAGAGTCTGCGGGTCCCAGGAGCCTCCTCCAGGTAGACATGGCCTCATCACCCATCAGCTCCATGGCAACAACGGGCCCCGAGGACATAAACTGCACAAGGTTACTGCAAAGTGGAGCATACATTTAGATGAAGGACCAAACAGCGGTATGTCAGCTGCTTTAAATGTCACTGCAATATAGAAGTTGACTGGCAACAGGAAAATCATTTTCACAGGCACTCACTTGAAGAATGGCTTTGATTGGTGTTCCGCATAAAAGTCTGCTGCTTGGCCCCTGTAATGTAAGAACCATAAGACAAAAGTTAATGAGTAGCCAAATTCTCTAACATATTCATACCGTGATTTCCGGACTATAAGGCGCTACTTTTTTCACACGCTTTGAACCCTGCGGCTTATACAATGATGCAGCTAATCTATAGATTTTTACGGGCTGGACTGCTGCGTGATGAAGAACAGCACAAGCTCAAGGGCGAATTTGCCTTGAGACGAAAGTGACAATTGAGAGCGACAACGAAAGAGAGACTGAGAAAGTGTGTGACGAAGCCATTCTGAGGCTGTTCAATTCTGACACTGAAGAAGATGACTTCAGTGGTTTTAGTGCGCAGGAAGAAGATGAAGATAGCGATCAATGACTTCTCTGGTAGGCTAACAACATACGGCTGGTAGGCTGGTTATTTTTTAAACCAGCCGTGTTACTGTCGTTTTACTGCCGTGTTACAGGCACTGTTCAGAAAAAAAGCATTTATTTAATTAAAAATTTAAAAAAAACTTTCTGTGTAAATATCTCATGCTACAACGTAGCCTACATCTACAGCTTATAGACATTTTTTTTTTTCTTTTTAAATTTAGTTGGTGCGGTTTATATTCAGGTGCACTCAATAGTGCAAACATTATGGTAATATTATTTGGAAGTTTGTTGACACTGTATATAGAGTATAACAATACGCTACTTTTAATTTTTAACCTGAGTACAAAAAAGCTTAGAAACAACTAAATCCCTCATGCTGGAAAACAGCTAATTAAGTAAACTGAGCAGTACATAAATAAGATAACACATAAGATAAAACAACACTAGTAATAATAATAATAATAATAATAATAATAATAATAATAATAATAATAAAGACAAGTTTTTTTTATTCCTGGTCAAGATTTGAGAGTAATGAGTGCCTAGAATGTAAAAACCTGAGTACTAACAAAAGTTCTTCATTCATCGTCTAAATAAATGTAAAGATCAAAAAGTTATTATTATATTTTCTATATCAGAGACTTTGACATGTCATATATAAGTGAGCACTTGATAAAACTATTGGAAGTTACTTTCAAGCAGAAATGATCTTACTGCCATCTGCTCCACATGTGTGTGAGAAAGCAGAGACATCCATCTTTATGTGAGGATGCTGTGTCTGCCTCTATGGCCCTTATCAGACTTGCTATAAACATCCGTCCTGAGTGATCTGACCATGTGTGGACAGCACTAGATGTGAATACACATGGTTTGTCCTCAGATCCATTCCCATTTGGGGGTGGTTTGAATAAATATGGCCACATTCCTGAGCCGCATGAACATAATCCGTCCAGGATGGATTAGAGACTGGCTCCATAGCTGATGTTGTCAGACTCAGTGCAGTTTCTTAGTGAACTTTTGACACTAATTAGCACCCATATGTTCATTAATTTGTAGTCACACCACAATTTTGGTACTGATGAACACTTAATAACTTTTTTCTAATTGCTAAAGCCTTATTTCATGTTACAGCTGCATGAATGATGCTTACATTCACTCAGTTTCTCCCAGCACCTCTCTTGCTTTCTCTACCCCTCATTTGTGCCACTAAACAGACACGCATGCACACACAGACACATCTGTGCAGTCAGACTTATGTGTTAAGGCGAGGAGCGATGTGGCCACAGGAAATGCCTCCAAGACGAAATTTAATGCCAGGTGTGAACAGTCTCACTCAGCACTGTCCACTTGTGAGTGGTTTTCTTAGGACAGATGGTTATACTGAGAATGACTATGTTAGCACTATGATTCAACACTCTCTATTTGAGGATTTAACCTTACCATGTCAGCTTTGTCATTTTGGCTTTGGTCACGATCAGGTTCGAGGAGTAAATCAATTCAAGGACATCTCCAATCTTGGTAACTACATCTGGCTTTACCAAAGCAAGTGTTCTGGAAAAAGAGAGAGAGAGGAAAGAACAAGGCTCAGGAGGAGAAAAAAACAAGTGAATATGTATAGAGATTATGTCTAAGCTCACAGGCGGAAAAAGACAACCTATAGGATGATAATTTTATAACTCAATGACATAAAAAAAAATGACATAAAAATGTTGTTGTTTTTTTAAGTCAGCACCTGTGTAATGTCAAAAGTTAAAAATAGTCAAAAATATCTTGTCTGTGAAGATTCTCAGTCATCCAGGTCATGCTATCCAAAGTGTAGTAAAAAAAAAAAAGGGCAACTGGACTTAGCTGACATTCTTGAAGACGTTTCGCCTCTCATCCAAGAGGCTTCTTCAGTTCTGTTTTCAATTAAGTCCAGTTGCCCTTTTTTACTACACTTTGGATAGTCAAAAATATCAAAATTATCAAACAAAATAACAAAATATAGTACAAGTATATACTATATTGGTATATATTGGTTGAATATACTGTACATTAGAAACCATATTGGTGTTTTTTTACATTTGATAACAATATCAACCTATTTTTCTGTCTAATACTCGTTGACTATGTCATCAATACCGTATCCAACAGTGTCTCTCTAGAAGAAAATGGAGATAACAGCAATTTATCAAAATGTGTAACAGCAAATTAAGAAATACAATTAACCCCCAGGCCTGAATGCTGTGTGACAGGGAATATTGTCTTTGAGCAGTTTGAGATAAAAGAAAATAATTAATAATGTTTAAATGAAGGTTATGAGGCACACATAATGATTTAATCACACACAGCAAGTACCTGGTAAGAATAACACTGACTTATCCCATGACATAAAACAATAATACCTTTCTTTTTTGCTGCCAAGTTTGTTGGCTGTGTACTGATCCCCATAATTAACCAGATTAAGCTGTCGTGAAAACACATTCACTCGATTCCCAACGAACAGGTCCTCCTGATGGAGGCCATCGTATTTGGTCCTTCTCAAAAAAGTCCGCTGGTTCTTACAGTCAAACTGCAAATAAATAAACAAATAAATATGTTAACAACATGTTAGATGTCAGTGATGATCAGTGTCATGTACTTGAAGAAAACATGTGAAAACATCTTGGCCTTGGAGTATTGATTTTTGAAAAGCTTGTCATGTTTAAATTTCTGTCGCTATGTCTTCATAAGTAGTAACAACCATAAAAGAAGTACCCCAAGGAACAGTGATTTGTTATTACTACTGCAGTAGTAGATATCTACCATTTCTACTGAGCCATCTTTGGGGTAGTAGAACATTTGGTATCGCCGCAGGAGACTGGCATTAGGGTCATGCCACTCAGCGAGAAAGGCAAAGCGTTCATCCTGGAAAAGAAAAGAGCAGATTAAATTAGATGAATATAAAATAAAGACTACCAGGGTTCAAACTTTTGAGCACGTAAATATTTAGTCAATGCAACATAAAGCATGTAAAAACACCAATTTGGTTCAAAAAAGACAGCCAAGATTGAAAGACTATCATGTGACAGATGTTTTATGACAGATCTGATCTGATATTCTCATTAAAAAATAATTAATAATAAATCCAAATGACTTCATTTAACTTCTAATGTCACTTTAGCATAAACTTAATTGTTTACTGTGGCTGGCAGCTTAATTGTTCTCACTGTCTCCTCATAGTAACAAAGGCTTGTGTTTGGCTTTCAGTAGCTTCTATGCAGACAATCTCCATGGGAGCTCCAATGTAGTTTCCTCCCACAGTCTCAAGTCACGCAACTCTGGTGAAAGGGGGACTTTACTCTGACCCTAGTGTGAGAAGGGTTTGTCTGTAAGGGACAACTTGTCCAAGGTGCTTCCTTGCATTCTGCCCATTGTTACTTGAAAAAGCTGACCCAGTGTCATTGACTGAGGCAAATTAAGTGAGCAACCATCTCCTTTTCAGAAAACATACAAATCATATAAACCAGTGGCTCTCACTGGGGATCGGTGGCACACTGCCAGGGGCCAATACAATTTTCATGATTCATAATTATGGAGCTATATATACAGTACCTATATTGTTTCGGTTTTTCTTAAAAAAACTTAATTTGATTGCTTAGAAAAAAGTACAAAATCTGTAAACGGTCTACATATTTAGATATTGAGTGGTTGAAATAATTTTTTTAGACTAGGGATCAAGGAATGGGACTGACAACTTTCACAACTTACTGGTGACATTAGTTGCCTTGTTTCGCTAGACACTCGCAGAGACCAGCACCACATAATCACTGTCTTACTGCAGAAAATACACTGTGGTCGAGCAACACTCGTTTCCCCAAGGTTTGAACAATCTGATGCTGAATTTTATGAAACACACAAACACACATACACAAAGGCTTTAACAATAAAAAGGATGCGAACCAATGAATCAAACTGATTTGCAAGAATATATAAAAGAAAACACAGAGAGCACTGTATCTGTCTGAGCGCACGTTTAAAAACACATCTTTGAATGAGAAAAATAATGAAAATCTTCACAGCTAAGTTTCAGAGCCTTAATAACTGGACGTTGAGCTTTGCTGAGTTCTCTGTAAGTTTCTAAACAAGACTGATAAAATTGCATTCAGCACATTACGAGCATACTGGAAATCAGACATTTTTACTGTAGAGTTTTAGAGAAATTTCAAAGTCTCTCATTAGCACTTTTCAACAACAAAAAAGAAT
This sequence comes from Brachirus orientalis, assembly GCA_016785285.1. Taxonomy (NCBI): domain Eukaryota; kingdom Metazoa; phylum Chordata; class Actinopteri; order Pleuronectiformes; family Soleidae; genus Brachirus; species Brachirus orientalis. The sequence goes on from JAFBJR010000180.1 coordinate 13,063,607, forward strand.
TCTCAAATTTTAAATGTTAAAAAAATTCCATAACTTCTGGACAAGAGTGAGTAGGTTGTGGTCAGACCAACCTGGAACATTTATACTGTACAGCATTAGAGACATGTTTAATCAAAAGTATCAAATTAGCACTTTTTAAATCAAATCAGGTTGTGTTCAGGACATTCATGGCGACTAGCACACTGGTAATCAGACATTTACAGTTACAATACAGTTTTAAAGAAATCTATTAAAAGTCCCATATTCGCACTTTTTAAATAAAATGAAAATCTCAACTTGATGCAATGCAAAACAAAGTTTTCCATAACTTCTGGACAAGACTTTATGCAGTGAATAATCCACCTGTGTCAACTAGAATAACTGTGAGTACTGATCATTTAGGTATTCAGCTGAGACTGGTTCAATTTTACTTGAAACCATGAAATCGTAGAAATTGTGGCTATTTTAAACCACACACCAAAACATTGACAGCGACGTAATATTTTAGCAACAAAACAATTTTGACGAGATCACATGTGAAACTACAAGCGTTGGCTCGTTTGCGTATTCGCCATCAGTTGTTGTAAAGTTGCACAGAAATACTATTGACAAATGCCAATATTAATAAAACGTGTCGCAACAGATTCTTCTTTGCTAGCGTAAATGCTATCTCCTGGTTGTTATGCTAAGGTTAGCAAACAATAGTCCACTTGGTGAGTTCACATGTAGCGGAGTTTCTGCTAGTTCCGTTTAACACGTTTACACTATAATTAACGAAAGGTACATGTTAACTTACCATTTTAATTAGGACAGTTGAATTTCTGGAGATAAACGCAATTGGGTATGCTGAATACTTTCGCCGTTTCCTTTGAATTACGGTGTACTCATGTCGTTACAGAATAGGCAATAGTCATGTCGTTGCCTTTGATAATAATAAACAATAGTTACAAAATTGTGACCAAGCATTCCTAATTAATAAAAATGCAACAACTATACTGCATGACAAACAACAGTCAACTCGCCAACGTGAGCTATCTAGAACCGTCCCTCGTTACTATAGTAACCGCAGCCAAGCGAAGCTGCGTTCAAGAGCCTCTACTTGAAAGTGATGAAAAAAATTCAACTGTTATTGATACAGTATTATTCACTAAGGTCGGTTTATATGGTGAAATAAAATATGATAGTAAATAAAATAACAGTGGATACGTTTCATTTTTAGTTTATGTTTTCTTAGTAACAGTACATCAAACAATAGTGAATAAAACAGCAAATAAAAAATATACATTTCACGAAATGATGCGTGTATGTCAAGCAGTTTCTTAAATAAATGTTTTAAAATTAGTATACATGGGGTAATACTTTAAATAGGTGTTTGTTTTCAGAATAATACCGCACATATTCCCTTGTTTTTCCCCGCACTCCTTGTGTAATGCGCTATCTAGTGGTGGTACAGACGAATTTTAAGGGGAAAAAAAGGACCCTGATTTTTAAATTTCCGAGTAGCTCTAAACACAACATGTGGAATCGTCGGTGCCTTCGAATCATGTACGGTCCGAAAGTTTACAAAATTAGTCGACTGACAAACAAAGCCTTTAGGTTACAACCCAATGCTTTTGGCGCTAGAGCAGCTGTCTAAAGTTCCAAAAGTTATTTTGAACTATTATGTATTTTATGGTTTTCCATATTTTGCATTTATTTTATTTGTATTGTATTACCTTTAAACAAAAATTTACTTTATTTTTTTACTTCCCTTAAATTTTGTATTAGTGCTTTTTAAAAACAAACTGTTATGGACTGTATGTTTCGACGTTGTATTTATTTTTTTACGTTTTTTTTCTATAACAACTACTACTACCACTAAGTTATAACGTCAATTATATAAACTGAAGAAATTACATGAATAATACTTATATAAATGCTACTGGATGTTCTTATTGTTATCGTTACTGGTTTAGCTGTGGGTTATGCAGAAGGGGGCGGGGCCGAATGACGGCATGATTTTTGACAACCTCGCTGCTCGCGTTGCATGCTGGGAAACATGGCGCTGTTGTTTACAAGACGGCAGATGAGGGTGATTTTGCACTAACTTCAAACTGAAAGTCTTGTGACTTGTCAACATTGTCACGTCACGGCTTTATTTACCAGTGCTTCATAAAGGTAGATTTATTAAAGTGGAGTGACGGAAACTGAAAACAGCCACTGACAGAGGGAAAAACGAGAGAGGCTTTGTTTTTGCACCGTCACTGACACATACGACTTTGCTTCAAATCACAGGTCAGTCACTCTCACTGAAGATCTCTTCCAGATACGTATTGAAAATGAATTAATTCCTGCTTTTATGGGATGAAAACGCAAAATTAAACAGTGTTAGTTAAACAGTGTTTGCACCTGTAAGCTCGTAGTGGTTAGTTCCCTTATAATATGTGTGGGTATGTGCCTTGTACATAGGTGTGAAGAAGGCTCTAAATAATTTACTTTTCAGAGCTCATACTAGCATATTTAAGAAGCAACAGAGTAGCCTGAGCAGACATTTTTCAATATTGCTGAAAAAAATATTCATCGTTCAATTTATCCGCGGTTAATTGTCCAAGTTATTTTATTCTCTCTACTCGTTTTTGTTAGTTTTGATTCTTAGGATTTCACAAAAACTGATCTCCATCAAACTTGTGGCTGAATGGGTTCTCAGCATGAGGAACAACCCTTTGAATTTTAGTGCAAATGTGAATTAAAAAATTGAAACAGAATTTTTTTTTTTCATTAACCCTATGTATAAGTGTGTCATTTAGGTAAGATTTTCAGAAGGTCTTTACCCAAGGACCGTTTGATTTGGTGATTTATTATTAAATTAGAAAGTATTCTATGTACTTCTACAGATGACAAAATAAAAATTCTTCCACTTTTGGTTTGAAAAAAAAAATCAAGAAAAAAATTCAGGCCTGTATAAATTGTTTAAATTTAAAGTTTGTGAGACAAACCCTATTAAAGAACCAGTCATTTATTTTATTAAAACCTATCTCTTTTTGCCAGATCAGTTGACTAACTAAAACATGGGTAAAAAACAGGCTAAAAATGGCAGCTCTAAAAACAATAATATGAAAAATTTCTTTCAGAAGATCTTCCTTTTTGGCCGACAGGAAGATACTTGGATCCAGCCGAATGTAAGTCAATCACTTAGGTTAAACACATTAAGTTAGTCAGTCTGGTAGCTAAACTAATTGCAATACGTGCTTGTTAAATATTTAGCTATGTAGGGTCGCAGAGTATGGGCATTGCAAGTATGTGTTTTTATGCTTGGTGCTTACCTTGCTAATTTCCTGTTTGAATATTATATTCAGGAACAGAGCGACTGCAAAGCTTCTCATTGAGCGCTACTTTCGGCAGTTAACAGAGGGCTGTGGAAATGGCAACTGCACGAATAGGTTTTGCGCATCGTGTTGTGACTTCCAACCTTTGGATAACAATTCAGCCGCCGCCAAAGCGCTTGAGTTGTTTAAGATTAATGCCAAACTCTGTCCTCACCCCTCCAAGAAAGAATCTGACATTTCCAACCCAGACTCGAGTGCTGATGAAAAGATGAGCGATATGGACGTTTACTCCCCCAAAGAAGATTTCTCAGGTACTGTAAGACAGACCCTGACTTTAGGCAAGTCGTTTTTAATTCAACCAACCCTCTTAATTCAGTTTTTTGTTTCTTTGTTTTTTACAGATGTTCATCATCTCACAGAGAATAATGTGTGTATGATCCTGAGCTTCTGCGAGGAGGAGGGTGACTACTCTGCTCTGATCCGTGTCATTGGCAGGGTTTTCTCCAGTGCAGAAGCTCTGATGAAGAGTTTTAGGAAGGATGAATTAAATGCAACCAAACACCAGGACTCTTTAAAAACAGCAGATTTGGACAAGCATGAAAAGCAGGGTGATCAACCCTTGGAGATGTTGGGTGCTTCCTGTGCTGCTGCTTTACCAGGTGAGTGCAAGGAAACACTCCACCCCTGTGAGATCACTGTGGACATCGATGCTGTGAGACGTGTCTATGACAGACTTCTAACCATCGACCAGGTGCAGGCAGCTCTTGTGAACGCACTTGTTTACCTCACACCAAATGTGGAACTTGACCTTGATTACCTCGATGTGTATCAAACAAACCGTGATTACCTGAACATCTTCATCATTGTGATGGAGAACAGCAACCTCCACAGTCCAGAGTACCTTGAAGTGGCTTTGCCGCAGTTTTGCAAGGCGATGAGCAAACTGCCGGTGACTGCACTGGCGAGACTGTCAAAGCACTGGTCAACTTATGATATCCCGCACATCCGACGCATGATGGAGACCTTCCAGCAGCTCATCACTTTCACAGTCGTCAGCAATGAATACGACACAGAAAATCTGGTAAATGATGACGAGACCGTGGTGGCTGCCACCCAGTGTCTAAAGGTTGTTTTCTATGCAAGTATCCTTGGTGGTGATGTGGATGTCGAGCACAACGAGGAGGAGGATGACGAGGACGAGGAAGATTCTGATGAGCTCACCCTACACGAGCTGCTGGGTGAGGACAGGCTCTACAAGAAGGGTCCTCGGATTGACCCTCTGGAAAAAGAGCTGGGAGTTCGGCCTTTAGACTGCATCCAACCTGTCATCCCATTTGAGGATTTTGTTAACGAGTCATTGAATGACGTCGTTGAGATGGACAAAGATTTCACCTTTTTCAAGGTCAATGCTGAGACCAAGTTCTCTTTTCAGAGCTGCCCCTTCATTCTCAGTGTCATCACCAAGAGCCAAGGACTTTACTACGACAACAGGATCAGAATGTACAGCGAGCGACGTCTCACTGCCCTCTACAGCATGGTTCAGGGCCACCAGCCCAACCCATACCTCAAGCTCAAAGTTCGCAGAGATCACATCATTGATGATGCCCTTGTCAGAGTGAGTCACAGCATCCTACACTATATTAATGTTGGGCACTGAGTTTCAGTAACTCTGTGTTTGTCAGATACTAAAATAGAGCTGAGGAAAATGTTATAGATGCACTGCTATTTCCATGAACAAGCGTAGACACTCGCTCTCACTGAAAACATGGCTGCCGGCAGAGACAGAGGGAAAAGCAGATGTTAGCAACTAAAGACTCACATAAGAAGAGCCACACCTTCTTAATTATATGATACTCTAAGGATATATTCACTTCATTCATTAGTCAATAACCCTAACCCTCTCTTACCAAGTCCATAGGGAAAAACAGCATTTTTAGCTCATAGTGACAGAGGAGCTGCTGGTCACCTTGTTCAGTTAGCTTGTGCCAATTCAGTAAATTTAAACAAAAGATTTCAAACACCCAGGTCACAAAATAACCCATTTGAACTCACTGATGAGACTAATGGATCAACAACTCCTGTGTGCAGTGACGTAAAAATACTGGTTTTCTCTATGGTTTTTGGTGCAGTGAGAGAGCAGAACATGAAGATATGATTTAGTTGCAACATATTAATGATTAATGAATGAATTAATTAATATTGGTAAAAACATGGAACATACCAACTGAATTGCAGCATTTGCCATGAGAAATGTTTAAAAATTTGATTTCCTTTTGAAAATCATTAATTGTTCAGCCTGAATCCCTTCTGTGTTGCAGCTAGAGATGATCTCCATGGAGAACCCATCTGACCTGAAGAAGCAGCTTTTTGTTGAGTTTGAGGGGGAGCAAGGTGTTGACGAAGGAGGGGTTTCAAAAGAGTTCTTTCAGTTGGTTTTGGAGGAAATTTTCAATCTAGACATTGGTGAGACAATTGTACAATGTTTATATCTGCTTCCTATGTATCCCTGCTTTACATCTCACCCAAAATATGCTTTCCTGCTGTGAGAAAGATGAGTAGACTGATACACAAGTAGCTGAAGCCAAGAGAAACAGAAAGGAGACTATCTCTTTCATGGGTTCTCAACCAAGACTAAAATGGCAAAACAAGCAGTGACTTTGTGGTCTGTGCTGGTTGCCCCCCCACACCCCCCAAGAAATTTGTTCAGATCTTCACATTTGGCAAACAGACATTAGGTTTAGCAATCTGCTCACATACTAAATAAAGACCTTTTTTTTTCTGAACAGGAATGTTTACCTATGACAACGACACAAAACTTTTCTGGTTTAATTCTTCCTCACTTGAGAATGAAGGACAGTACACTCTCATTGGCATCGTCCTGGGGCTCGCCATTTACAACAACTGCATCCTGGACGTCCACTTCCCTATGGTTGTCTACAGGAAGCTAATGGGAAAGAAGGGGACCTATATGGACCTGTCAGACTCGCATCCAGTATAGTAACTTTCTCTAAAGTTAATGTAAATGAAACACTGATGTTATATACTATACAGAGACCTGGATTTTCTGAAGACCTACTTTTTTCAGATGACAATATCATGACAAGAGCCAATTTTTACATAATGTTGCCACTAATTTACAGTCATATCTGTAACACGTAATATAATTTTGATATGGTAAATTAATCATTTCTAAGAGATATTTGGTGAATTGATTGCAATCTACACAGAGATCTCAACTGTAAGGTCCCCCATGACCTTATCTGTGGGTCTCGACCCAGTCTTCAGGAATCACTGTTCTTAAGTGATATTATTGTACTGCTAAAATCATGACAAACATGAAGCATTTGTTAAATCTTCTACTGCTATAAATTTGCAATGGTCCAAAAAGGTTTCTCCCATTGCAGGTTCTCTACCAGAGTCTGAAGGGTTTGCTTGAATATGCCGGTAACGTTGAAGAAGACATGATGCTCACCTTCCAGATATCCCACAAAGACCTTTTTGGAAATCCAGTGTTATATGATCTGAAGGAGAAGGCAGACCAGATCCCTGTTACCAAAGAGAATAGACAGGTGATGTGTTTTAAATCCAGTGTTTGGTTTGTAGTGAGAATTTTCTTATATATATATGTCACATTTGTGTGTGTTATATATATAATGTGTTATATACAACTTGCTGTAAGCTGAAGGCCTCTAGTGCTAAAAATTGAGACATTGTGGTTTACAAGTGGGTGTTGTTGTTTGTCTATTTCTGCTTCTGATAGTAAGTTCACATGTACTATTTTGTGACTTTATAGTTTGAAAATCTTTGTTTACTTTTTTCAAAGTGACACAAAGTTACTGATTGAGGCTGCATTAGACCACCATCATCTCCTGTTCTGTGAGCTTAAATAGCTGCTTTTGTCAATGAACTTTGGTGTAGGGGGAGTGACAGAGTGACACAAAATTAAGTCTTGTGTTAGTTCATGCAGGGCATGACAGTAACACACTTTAGTTGTAATCAGCTGACTGCAATCTTTTAGTCATGCTTCAGTCATAGCCATTCTCACTCCATGGCAGTCCATTATAAGACTCCTCCCCTCACTCATTTCTTGCTACACCAGTGCTGCCTTACAAAGATTTCACAAGTTGTTTAGTGTCTTGCTTGGGTTCGTGCTTGTATAGGAGGTTTACTGTATTGCACTCCCTGATTGACTTTGCATTATGTTTAGACAGTCTATACTATACTATACAGTGGGGCCATCAGCATTAAATCTAACATCATTTCCATGTGTTGCAAAAGTGTTCCTGATATCAGCTTTTAGTTAGGAAAGGCTTTCTAACAGTACGGTAAAGCAGTGAACATATTCCTAAAATACAGTTTAGTTAATCTAATGAAGAGCTTATAAGATGAGCCCATTGTAAACTGCCTAATTTTCTTTTGTATTAAAAACCCCAGCTATCACTCTAAATAGAACAATGTCAAAATAAGCTCAGCTATCTGCCTGAATTCCTCCACCGTGAACAGTACATTGTAGTGTATTGTTTTTTGCAGCAGCCATTTCCCGACTGCTACTGTAAATATCATTTAATGTGCAGTAAGAAAAAAGTGTTACATACTTTTGCTTTGTGATGGCAGAAAATCAACCATAAAATGTGGTTAATATTTTGTTTGTACCTCTTTTGATTGAAATGTACTTTTGCACAACTCTTTGAACAGTATTACTGAAAACAATTATATTTAACTGTTGCTTCATTGACCGTAACTTTTACATATTGTTTCAGTTGAAAACAAGACTTCATGTTAAAAGGTGTTTCTTTTTATTTATTTTTCACAGGAGTTTGTGGATCTGTATGCTGAATACATACTGAACAAGAGTGTGGAAAGACAATTCAGAGCCTTTAAAAAAGGTTTCCTTATGGTCACAAATGAGTCCCCACTGAAGTATTTGTTTAGACCAGAGGAAGTGGAGCTGCTCATCTGTGGAAGCAGGGTGCGAAAGATAGCTTTAGTTTTGCCATTGCTTTTAATTACAGCCATTATTTTATGACTTAAACAGCAATCTTATGTGATTTCATAGAAACTTGACTTTGAAGCACTTGAAAAGACCACAGAATATGACGGCGGGTATAGTAAAGACAGTCCAATAATAAAGTAAGTCTGGCTTTTCCTCTCTCTGTTGCAATTATAATCAGACATATTTCAGAACAGACCAATATTTGCAGAAAAACATTTCTTTATTGTCTACCCACAGATATTTCTGGGAAATAATTCACTCATTTGGAGAGGAGCAGAAGAGGTTGTTCCTTCAGTTCACCACCGGCACAGACCGAGCCCCGGTTGGCGGACTTGGCAAGTTAAAGATGATCATCACCAAGAATGGCACAGACACAGACAGGTACATGAAATCCAGGGGCATGAGTACCAGCTCAGTTGTTTGGTTTTTTGAGAAGTCTGTTGCAAGTGGCAAGAATCTGAACTCCCATTTTGAAGCCTCAAGATTTGCAATTTGTAAATCTAATATTACTGTCTTTTCCACACCCAAAGACTGAGCTTTGAGCATTTTGAATAAAAGCGTTCTATATGCTTTTTCTTCCCCCCCTTCTCTTGCAGGCTGCCGACCTCTCACACATGCTTCAATGCACTTCTGCTCCCAGAATACTCCTCCAAAGAAAAACTAAAGGAAAGACTCCTGAAGGCCATCACTTATGCTAAAGGATTTGGGATGCTGTGACAGATTAGCACAGGAACGTTTCTGAGTATCTTTTAACCAACAAAGGGAGTATTGCTAAAACAGAAATGCTTAGGGAAAAGCCATTAAACAAAATGCTGCAGTGACCCAGTGCCTAACTTGTCAGCCTGTCACTTACCTAGGCCTCTCTTCTCTATACAGTCAATTTCATATGTCCCCTTAAATCAGAGTGTCTCAATCCTGGTCCTTGGGACCCACTGCCCTGCATGTTTTAGATATTTCCCTGCTCAAACATATCTGATTCAGATAAATGGGTCATTACCAGATTTTTGCAGTGCTTGTTGATGGGGTGCCCATTTAAATTGTGTGTTGGAGCAGGGAAATAACTAATACATGCAGGGCAGGTGGTCACCTGGACCAACATTTAGAAACACTGCCCTGAGTTTTATCACTTAAATCTGTTTGTTTTTTGTTGTTTTTTTTCCCCACCACATTTTGTTTTTGAGAAAACATATAAAGAATATTTGCGGAACTGGGAAAGTGCACTTACACACAGTTCTTTCCTGAATCTCAGCACATGCCTTTCTGTTTTTCATTTTTATTTGACTTAGAATTACACAGGTGTTCATAATGTAGCAGGAATCAGTCCTCACACACCCACCTCCATCTGAGTAGGCGGCTGATAATGGTGCTCTTTGGTTATGATTATCAGTGTGGTATACTGAGGTGCAGCCTTTTATACATGTATGTCTGCTGAGCCACTTAGCCTCACTGACGAGCCTGTGTTCCTGACGGTTATTTTTAAGTATTTGTGTTGTGCCTATTATTTTGCGTTGAAAAAGGACACTGTGTGTTGTGTTGTGATATTGCGAATCTGAGCGGATGATTTGCTTTCATTAGCTCCCAGTTTAAGAATATGCTTACTAACTGGTTGGTTGATACTTTCACATCCTGAACATGTTTTTTTCTCTGCTGTTTGCTGGTTTGTTTGCTGTAAAGTGCTGTTCACTGCACATTAGTAAGTGCGGTCGCCAAATGTGCAATGCCTGTCACATTAACTGTTTTATTTGGCCAAATATCTCAGGTACATAAATTATGTGGAGATAATGTGAAGCTCATGTGAATTAACAATTATGCAAAAGAAATAAAACTTATTCAGACTTTTAAATGTTGTCTTAAATATTGAAATAATTGTACTACTAATACGTTTCTCTTAACTGTGTCATTGGTAAGTTGACTTGTATTTAAAAATCATTAGAATCAGTTTTGCCTTGTGTCACCACAGTCAGCGAGGGTGAGTGTCTTATGCTAATTCTTGGCATAAGGAGGCGCTCACAGCTCAGGCAGTACTACCTAATGCTGTGTCTCAATCCAGGTGCTGGATCCTCCTAAGTCTGGATTCGTTGCCCAGATGTCATCAAAATACATCACAGCACTACGCTGTGGGTTGTTCCAGTTGCCACTTGAACCATTGACACCACCTTCTCATAATTATTAATTCTATAATTAATAATTATAGATTTGACTGCAGTGGTTAGTTGACTTACATACTGTATATGATGTTGTTGTTAAAATATTGTTTTGGAAATAATGTTTTATTTCTGTACAAATTCTGTTCTATCTGTTGTTCAAATCATAAATCTGTGAGGAGATAAGTTATATTTGGAAATCATATTCCAGATTAGCCACATGTAAGGGAAATCAGCCTGAGATATATCACACACCAGTGTCATCTACATTTGCTAATAATGTAATATATATATATATATATATATATATATATATATAAATTTTACATCAAATATGTTTAAATTGATCTGTTTTTAGGATGTTTTGGTTGATTAGGGCTTAAATCAGTAGCCAGACTTCAGGACTTGATTCAGGACTTTGAACTGTGGATGGCAGTATTTAAGCACTCAGTGTGCAGCCTGCTGGAATTTATTAGGAGAAGAAGAAAAGGACCGGAAGAAAAGGACAGAGGGTGGAGCTTCTGTCAGCTGCACACTTGAGAGACCTTGAGTTAAGACACATCTTAAGTGTCCATAAGAATACAACTGCACTTCAGAATACTTGGAACTGTCCCTTTTAGATAAAGTTTTGAGGCCCTTCAAAGTCAGTAACCACATTTTCTTTTACTTGTAAAATGACAGTATGAATATTAAGACGTGATATTTGTTTTATGGACTTTTTTTTTTTTAATGTTTACTTACATTAACAACATTAACATTTACAACTGATAACGTATGCTGATAACTTATAAACACAACTTGCATTCATTCATTTTTCATTTACAATATCAAACTGATAGTGAAGTTGTAGCATTGAGTTTTTCATTCACACTTTAGAAATAGAAATGTGCATACTGATCAGGAACAAGAAACAATCCTCATCTTTCTGAGGCTTTTTCTTTAAAAAAAAAAAAAAAAGGAAGAAGAAGAAGCAATTTTTCCAAAAATGGTCAAGCATAACAACATAAAACTGTCCAACAATCCCAGCAAGCACACATAAATATATATTTGCTGTACACATTTTGACACATTATGATGAATAAACGTGATGTGTAAATGGATATAAACACATGCCTTTTTTTAAAAAAAAAGTGTCACTGTACTAATCAGGTAAAAATCCCTTTATTTCCTGTAAAGTCCTGACTTTTCTGTCACTTTACTGGACTTTTTTGTCTTTGTCAGCCACCACTTCAGAAAGGTCTTCCGGCTGTATGGACTTCACTCTGGACTCCATGGTGGTGATTCTCTGCTTCATCGTCATCTGGCTGGAAGTGAACTGTGCCATCAACTGGGCAAACTTTGTCTGCATCGTGTCCAGGTTGCTCTGCAGTTTGACAAGCTTTTCTTCCAAGTCTTTTGGGTCGGCACCCGCATTGGCCACTGCCTCATCGATCAGGTTGTCTTTCATCAGGATGGCTTTCCCCTTCTCCTCCAAAGCCTTCTTGGCATCTGGATACTCAGTGAGAGCTTCCATCAAGTCGTCTTTGGACAAGGCAAAGAGATCAGAGTAACCCACACTTCTAATGTTAGCAGTTCTCCTGTTGCCTGCCTTACTTCCCTTGATTCCTAAGATACTAATTTCCCCAAAGTATGCACCATCACTGAGCACTACAAACTGTGTGACTCCATCATCGGCCACCACAGCTAGCTTCCCCTCCTTGATGATATACATCTCCCTGCCAATATCCCCCTTCTTACAGATGTAATCTCCAGGACTGAACACCTGTGGCTGCAGCTTGAGCACCAGCTCGATCAGGAGACCAGCTTCACAGTCCTGGAAAATCCGTACTTTTTTCAGTGTATCCAAATGGACATTGATGGCAATCTCAGCCTTGAGCTTGTCAGGGAGGTGCTTCAGCACTTCCTTCTCATCACAGGTCTTCTTCTCAGTCCAAAGGTAGTCAAACCACTTGATGACCCTGGCCTCCAGGTCTTTGGTGACCTTTCGAAACTGCATGTACTGCTTTATGGAGTCAATCTTTGCCTGGAACTCGGCACGAGAGGCGTTCATGTTGGAGATCATAGCGCCGACGTTACCAACGATACTGGCAAAGATCAGGACACCAGTGAGGAAGTCGGCAATGACAAAGAGAAATTCAATATCTTTGACTGGTGGAGGGGTCTCTCCAATGGTGGTGAGGGTCAGTGTGGACCAGTACAGGGAGTAGATATACTTCCTGGCCAAGCGACCATGCTCTGGGTGGCTGATATTGGGATAAACCCAAGTGTCTGATCCAAAACCAATGGTTTTTGAAAGTGCAAAGAACATACAAGCATTCCAGTGGATAATAATAAGGATATAAAGCACAAGGTTGCTGATTCGAAATATGTTCGGGAAGCTGGTTCTGGTTTCAGTCCGTTCAAAGAACTCAAAAAGCCTCGAAATTTTGCACAGACGGTTGAATCTAAACTCTGGGTTGTTGTATCCAAATTTCAGAAACAGCAGATCGGTCGGTATCATTGAAATGATATCGTACTTGAACTGAGGTGTTGTTCTGTATTTATCTCTCAGTTTCTTGGAGTCCTTTACCAGCAAGCCTTGCTCCAAGTAACCTGGGCAACAAACATAAAATCAGAAATCTGCCATCAACAGTTGACACAGATACAAAAGGTGCATGTATAAATGCAACATAATGCAACTATTTTAAAGGACCAGTATGTAAGACATCTAATAACAAGACTGCAGATTGTTACAAATGGAGGACTTCTCCACTCACCTCTTTCCGTACAAGAAGTTATTATGTTCAATTTCTGCCACTAACCCCACCTACATGTTACATACTGGACCTTTTAGATGAAAACTGCAGTACTGTGCTTTTTTATTCTCAGTCTTTCTGTTCTCACTCTATTCAATTCTGTGAGTCTCAGACTCAGAAAGTAATGCTGAACAGTAGATCAATTTAAATAGAATCTTGAATAATTAAAAACAACTAGTTTTCCCTCACACTGAGGAGGTTTAAAAATATAATTTATAAAATATTATGAATTCTAAATGGAGTTTGGTTTGTTTGTGACCACAACAGCATTTGCTTGTGCTCTGTGCTAAAACAGGTTACAGCTCTGAATACAACGGAGTCAGTCACCACTTATCTCTACAGACAGCACTGCTGCTGCTCCCCCACAATACTTTAAACATTTTCAGGAATCCAACCTGTTCTTGATCTGACAAACGTGTCCATGTAGTAGATGATGTCTGCGGTATAATCCAAGAATATCCAGAGTTTCGTATAAGTGTTCTGGAGCTCGTTAAAACATGCTCTGAAACAGACAGAAAACTTAAAAATTTTTTCATTTACTGAACACTTCCCACTTCATGAAATAGTTTTAATGCATGTTAAATTAAAAAATACCTTGTAACGATCATCATTAGATTATAAAATACAGGGGCTGCGATGACAGTCAGCCATTTGTAGTATAAGTCTGTTGCTGGATCCATAATCCAGATTTCTTTCCTACAAAAAAACAAAACAAATAAAATTAGTTGAGCATAAATTTAATACTTTACATGAATATGAAACAGACATATTTTCTGTTTTCCATAACCCACTCTCAATAGTCTATAGCTGATTGTTTACTTACGGGGGCTCCTCTTTCTTTTTTTCATCTTTCTTATCATCCTTTTTCTCCTCCTTCTTCCCGTCCTTCTTGTCCCCATCTTTCTTCTCATCTTTCTTCTCCTCCCTCTTCTCGTCCTTCTTGCCCCCGTCTTTCTTCTCGTCTTTCTTCTCGTCTTTCTTCTCGTCTTTCTTCTCCTCCTTCTCGTCATTGTCCCCATCTTTCTTCCCCTCTTCCTTTTTCTCATCTTTTTTAATCTCCTCTTTTTTGCTATGGATCACAAGTTTACTTTTGGACACCGGTGAAAAGAGGACGTTGGTCTATGAGGGACTGTCCTACCTGACTACATCTACATGCAGGAGGACTAAACGGGGTTCATGCTGGAGGGCTTTGTTGAAAGATTTGGTGCAGGTCATACATTTCTCCAGCAGATGGCACCATGACATTTCTTCCAGTTTTTTCCACTTACAAACTTAATAATAATATTTAATAATGTTTACAATGCAAAATGCATTGTATATGTCCTTTAGAGTAAATCATTGGAATGCATAACACAATTTGTAATAGGTAAAGATTTATTTCTGTCTAATGCAGAAGGAAATGGGGAAGTTGTATTTTGAAGGATTTCTGTACAAAAGGTTGCTACTGCAGGAAGATATTAAATCTACGAATCTAAGTCTATTTTTTTGACAGCAAAGCACACACTTACTCGTCTGTGTTGTTGCAGTTATTCATGTTGTAAGTAGCCAGAGGCCACTTACTGGGAAGGCTTTGGAGAGAAATACACAGCCCAGTGAACTTTGTGGGAGTGGAAGTGTTTGGTGTCCGCTGTCACTGTGAGTGCAAACAGAGGTTTAACTTGGTTTGCAGTCTAATACTCACTTTCTCTTGTGGAGTGTGTCGTTGTGACCCACAGACTGGGTGTTGCTCTCTCGCCCGGCCATGTCTTTGAGCTCGGGGCCTCGGAAGCGATCCAGGAAAGAGTCATACCTCTCTGCCTGAGGGTTAACTCGGTGAGATACCCATTTCCGCAGCATGTAGAAGTAAGAGAACCTGGAGGGTCAGTTGGAGTTTAAGAGTACAGTGTGACCAGGCTATGAACCACAACAGGCACATGTCAACTCATTGAATAATTCACATCCTTTCCTTCAGTGCAATAAATGTTCTTATTTTGTTGACATGTGACTGAACATATAATTATCAAGCATTAGGATTCATTATTCAATTTAAAAACTGCATTTGATTCTTTCTTTTTTTAGGTCCAGTGTGTAAAATGTAGGTGAAATATTTCAATTTGGCAGAAATTGAAGATTCTTAATTTGTCTTAAACTGCACATGTATGAATTGCTGCTTTTCCTTATCACGGAATGAGTCCATTTCGGACCAACCTGTTTTTACAGTGGCCCAGAATGGACAAACTAAAATGTTTGGAGTTTTGATGCTAAAAGAAGGTTACATAGGGTCAACAACACACTTGGAAAAGAAGGGTGAGGTAAGGGATATTCAACTATTAACCTGCATTTTACACACTGTACCTGTAACTGTTTTTACAGGTAAGTTGTTTTCAAAATGTTCCCATCCTAGGGATCAGCCCCTTCCAAATGGATGGAATATTTAAAAACGGAGGGTTTTTCTTTTATTCATTTATTTTTCAATCTTAACTTCTGGGGGAAATAGTGATAAATGTAACTTTTTTCACCATCACCAGTTATTTAAATGAAACAAACTAA
Organism: Brachirus orientalis; assembly: GCA_016785285.1. Lineage (NCBI taxonomy): Eukaryota > Metazoa > Chordata > Actinopteri > Pleuronectiformes > Soleidae > Brachirus > Brachirus orientalis. Next base: position 13,079,352 of record JAFBJR010000180.1, read on the forward strand.
AACAAATAAAGTTTACAAGAGAGGAAGGAAGCACTGTATCTCTCCAGCTGCTCTTTTACCCAATTTCTTCCTGTGGATTAAGATTGTGATTCTGAATCTGAAGTTTGCGAGTTGTGTAAATATACACAAAAACAAAATTTGAGCCATCCTGCTGGATCTTAATACAGGAGACAAACATGGTTAAAAAAAGTTTCTCCATCTTCAGGTAAAGGTATATTCATTTATTTCTCAAGCATATACAGTAGACAAACAAACTGAAGACATCAAACAGAACATTTTATCAGTTGGAATCCATGCTTGTCTGCAATATTAGCATCCAACAGAACTTTGGGTATTTTTTTTTTGTGTAAAAAAAAAAATTGCAATAGTGAATTCTAAATTAGAAATGTGAACGTATACTAAAGTTGCCCAATTAAATAAAAAAAGTGTTTCATTGTGAAATATAATGGATTGGCATCATGGAGGTAAAGAGTACACAGGTTGTTCTTATGGTATGGTAAGGTACAGAAACTTAGGTTAGAGGACTAGATTTCGTCTTTCATCTAAAAGCTTAAAAAAATACTCCTGACATTTACCTGGCCACTGCGTGAGCAGCTGTGTGTGAGTCTCTGTGGGACTGTAATGACGGTGTCCTCTCTGAAATATCATCGCAGAGGGAATGAGCTCTGGAAGACAGTGGGATGGAGACAAGGAAAAGGACACGATCAAATCACATCATGATTATTGTCCAAGAGACTAATTCCAGTCTGTCTGACACAAAGCATGCAAAATTAGTCAAACCGGTACATTCAAATCCAGGAGCAACATAAATGAAGGTGTGTTGTTTGACTCCGTCTCTTGTATGTTACTTGGAGCTGCATAGCGAAGGAAACAGCAGCAGCTGTTATGTTTATATTTGATTGGTGTTGGTGGATCACACATTTTCAAAATTGTACAGTCATGCTCTCAAGAAGCGAAACAAATAATATTGTTTTGCCAATAAACCCCCGTAAATGTTACACACTGGACCTTTAACTGAATGGCAATGTCACACCTGCTGTCCCCATTTTCAATAACTGCAAGCTCATCAGCTGGTGTATTTGTAGACAGTCGCAGTCTGGTTGAGTCCGGACTTCTGCTGCAGAGTCCTGCCATGTTGTTTCGAGTGGCCGTGGAAGCCTGGAGCACACAGATACAGTGAAAAAAAACTCACGGTGAGATATCACGACACACACAGTCTATACACCAATAATCAAATATTAAAACCATACATTTGACTTATGATTTGTTTTATTAACATTGTTTTAATATTTCCCACAACTCTAAATTCTATACATACTATATCTTAAATAGAATGCATCATTTTACTGGAATGCTTTTACTTCCCATGTATTTTCATGAGGTCTTTATTTTAAAAATAAAGGAAGAAGCCTGGTACCCCAGCGATGCTGGGAACACTGCACTATAGTAGACACTGACAGCAAATCAGGTTCAGGGAAGCTGTTCAGTGATTGGTTAATATTATACACATGCAAACAGGCATCATCATGGATACACTTGTACATAAACCTTGCTTTTGTTTTATACTTTGTTTCATGCATAGAGTGGTAAATAACTTTATCATTTCCCCAAATTCTTATATTAACTTTCAGTACTTTTTTTAAGTGCAGTAGTATGTGGTGCTGACAACCGTGACTTTGCACAGGACCTTTTTCAATGGACCAACCTGGGACCTGGACACTTGCTCTCGCTGTTAATACGGCTGCCAGCAGGGACAGGGAAAACAGATTTTAGCCACTTAACTAAAGGCTCATTTTAAAAAATGTACAGCTCCTTAAGTGTACAATAGCTTACGAATATGTTGGCCATTTTATCTGTTAGACAGTCTTTTGTGGCTGGAAAAAGACTTTTAACATTTCCCACACCAAATTCCACTGAGAGAATTTGTGCTTTTAGCCCACAGGGACACAGGAGGTCCAGGTCTACTGCTGCCTCATTTAGCAAGTTTGTGTCACTTTGGTAAATCTGAAACAAGGATTTCAAACACTGAAGATGCTGGAGAGAGCAGTGAATCAACAAAACCTGTATGCTGTGATGTAAAATCATACATTTTCTCTATGGAATTTGGTGTGGGGAGAGACTGGTTTACAGAGAACAGTTTACAGAGAGAAATGACTATCTAGCAGCAAGAAAAAGCTACAAATGTATTAGATAGATATCACAGAAATGGTGACAAACACTCTATCAAGTCAGTGTTGATAATATGTCAGTACCTCACACAACCACACCTCCAAAATATTTTACTTTTACTCAAGTGTGGTTTTATAGTACTGCACACACCACTGCTCACTACAGTTGTGTTGCTGATGACTTTTCACAGTCTGTCTTGGAGACGGGCACCTAAAAATACACGCTCATTATGTCCTTAACATTAAACAGGATCAGTGGCCTCTTCTCTGTGAACCATCAGCTCAGTTTTAAAATAACTAAGCTATGGCTTACAGGTAGACTATACTGTACTGTAGTCGCTATGTTTAGTTTTGTGTACAGCAGGTTAAGTCTATTAGGGTGTGCCAAAGGGAACAGCGACAACCAGGAGCATCACAGCAGAAGAGGCAAAGCAGGCAAATGACAGAGGCCCCGAGCTGAGAGCAGGGGCCGCTACAACAGCTGATGCTATTAGTGACTCCTCTGTGTGCTTTATTATTTTGAGGAGTCTAATCTTGTTACATATGATGAACGTACAGTTTTAAAAGAAAACTGAGTAAATGGGACGCAGAAATTGATGAAGTAGTTTGTTTGTTGTTAGTTATGTCACGCTATTTTATTTCTGGAGTTTGTCATCATCATCACGTTATACACCCTTTTCAATTTTTTTTTGGGGGGGTGGGTTCTTTTGTTTGTTTTTTTAAAAAAAAAAAAATGCAAATTTAGCATGATAATTGCAACAAATACAAATTCTGAATAATTAATGTATAAACCTGCATTAAAGTAATGATAAATAAGAAAAAGATTGATGTAAAGGATTGACGTAGCACTCTCTGTTGCCTGGCAACCCAAAGTCTCTTGAATCGCCCCTGAACAAACCTGTAGTGACTCGCTCATGACTCGCTTTATCATCAAGTCCAGGCTCATTTTAATGTCGTGTAAAGATTCTGTAAATTTGAGTTAGACACTTTTTCTTTACCTTTTTTCTATTTGTGTCTGTTAGTAAATAATGACTCATTGATCTCTGGGAAACACCTTTGGTTGTAACACATGCTCACATGTAGATTAGAGCTAATACCAGGGAGTTAACCAACCCCCCACTAAAGTAAATCACCCTGACAGGTTCACAGAGAAGCTCATTGATTATGGATGATGGAGGGTGAAGCCCATAGTGTATCTGTACATCATCATCATCATCATCATCAACATCAACATCGTCATCGTCACCCACTCACACAGCAGCTTTAATTATCCAGGCACAACAACAATGGTTTATTGACAGCAGTGTGTGTCTCCATGCTGTGCCTATACTCTATGTACCAGCATGTCTTTCCTTGAAATCATGACGACCATATTCAAATCATCACTCACGTTCTTAAAAAAAATTTTTTGGTTCAAACATGCTAAAATTTCAATTTCAAAAAACCTTATTTATCCCCAGGGGGCAATTCAAGGCACACTGAACAGTTGTCAGCAAACACAAAACAGTCAACACGGTTCTGTTAAGTTATAAATAAGAAATAAATAAACAAGTAAAAAATATATATAATAGCAACTCACAGGCTGAATTTAGGTGCCCCAGTTTGAGGCATAGCTTTGGTTTGAAGGATAACTTGTGCATAAACAAATAAACAAATAAATAAAAACACCTCACAGTAAATTTTGCCGTGTTAAACTGACACTAAAAGAGTGTCAGTTTAACAATTTCCAACTAGGACCAAATACACTAGCATTCAATCGAACTGCTTTAGTTTTAAAATAACAACAAAAGACTCTTAACCCCAGTTCCGATATGACCAAATACAGCAGTGTTCAATTAAACTATTTTTGTTTTAATGTAGCACAAAGCTCTAAATTTGACTCTTTTAGCTTTAAAGTAAAATAAAAGAGCCAATTTAACACCATTTCCAATCAGAAATAAACTCTAGAATAGCATATTATTAGAAGAGTGTATTTGGTCGAAATTGGAATAAATTTTAAAACTTTTAAAGTTGTTTGAACCCTACAACATGTGCTGATGGAAAAAGTCTGAAATTGAATATACAGATACACAAAACCTGAGCCTCCATCACTCACATCGGGCCGGGGCCTGCAGGATGCGTGAACCTTTGATCAGGGTCATTGGGGTCATTTCTGTTGTCGTGATGGTTTGGGAGGAGCAAACATAGTTGTTTGGTGGGGGATCGCAGATTCGGCCAGGGTGTGTGGACTTGTGAGCACAACTGTAAACGTGATGTTTTGTTCGTAATCTGTTGAACTTCTGCTCTGTTCATGTGACACCTACTGCACACGTCTGTCCGTCCAGAGAGAAGGAACCCTCCTCCGTGGTTCCTTCTGAGGTTTCTCCCATTTTTTTCCCCCGTACAGAGGGTTTTTGTGGGGTTTTTCCTCACTCGATGTGAGGGTCTAAGGATGGAGGGTGTCACTTGCTGTACAGACTGTAAACTGTTCGAGGGAAATTGTCTTTATGATGTTGAGCTATATAAATAAAATTGGCTTGACTTGACTTGACATCTTACTATGCTGATATTTTTAATCAGATATTAATTTAGATATTGATTTTAATCGCTACTTTAATAACTTGCTTCTGGTGAGAGCATCTTGGACTATGTTGAATATGAATGAACCCACAGAAAGCGTGTCTGTGCTTATGACTGTTTGCCTGCATATCCTTCTGGAGGTGTGTAACAAAGACCAATTTACAGCCACTGTTTCATAGTTTCTGGAGATTAGTCGCTCTGCAGCACCGACGGGTCAAGACCCACTAAGAAGCTTGTCACTTGCAGTGAAGGCGCACATACTTATCGTCATCCAAACCTCTCCATTCCCTAATAATATACATTTTATTTAAAAAAAAATCATACATACATATTACAGCATTACATTTCTTGCATTTCCTAAACTAATAGAGCCCTGCACTGTGTTGCTGATGATTTACTTATAACAACCTATAATTTTCACATTACACAGCCATATGTGCATCTGCCCCTGAAAACTCCACTATATAGTGGCGGTACTTCATTTAATTCAAAATGCATGTTTGGACATTTTTCATAGTGTTAATAACTTTCTTTTAACTGTGACAATGCCAAAACACAGGAGACTAGGAATTTCATATTGTATTTTACATTACTTTTGCTCCTATTTTATTTCTTTTGCTGCTGTTTTCATTTACATTATTTACTTATGTGTACATTTGATCTGTTGATTAAAAAAAATCAGCCTTAGATTTTGATTTATATTAATGGGCTGCCAAATAAGGTGTCCAAAATGGTAAACATAATTATCATGATAGGTAAGAACAGAAAACCCCTTTCAGCTTGTTTTAAACATGAAGTTAAAAGCTATTTAACATCCTTAAAGGTGTTATGTGACGTAAATAGGTGAGGTTTTTGTAAATTGTTTCATGATGCCTGTGCATAATGACTACAAAGATTTTTATGATTGAGATTTTTCTGACGCTGAGGAAAATAATTTTTTTTTTATTTTTTTATTCCAAATATAAATTTTATAATCATAACGACTGAGATTATACGCGGGAATATATAAATGATCTTTTGGTGAACAATAAGGAGAAATGCTGGTGCGTTTTGACGCATCACTCACCAAGTGTGAAGCGTTTTTCACTCTGAGTTTTCCGAGCCGAGTGAACACGCTGTCCCGCTCTGAACGCCTCCCGACATTCTTTCCATCTTCATGGAACAGCAACAAACAAAAACAAAAAAAAAAAAAATCCAAATATTTTAGCTCCAGCAAAATGTTCTTGATCGCACAGACTCACCAAAAATATCGATGCCGCATTTGGATCATTGGTGCCAGCGGCTCTGCTGGATGAGGACACTGACAGATCCCCTGTCAGACAAGGGGAGGAGTCTTGCTGTCCATCACTGTCCACTGAGCACAACGCTGCACTCCTCCAGCAGGCGCACCAGCAAAGCAGAGCAGTGGTGCCTATCACGTTAGTGTAACAACAGTTATATCAGTACATCAATACACCCCACTACTCATTCTGCAATAGAAAGCAATGGGGATCATTCATAAGGCTGGTGACAGAGATCACACAAGCTCTTTATTTTTCAAAGTGAATAAAAGAAAGATTTCATAGACTTAAAGACAGCAATAATTTTATTCCCAAAAAAAAAAAGTAGTTTAATGGAAGAGCACAAGGCAAACAAACATAAAACCTGTCATATATATATATATATATATATATATATATATATATATTCCAGCACAATAGAAACATTACAGTAATGTAAAAGGAAGAGGAAGATAAATAAAGGCTGTTAATACTTTAAGGAGAAGGGGTGCGATTAAATTAAATAAATTGTATTTCCTCCCACCCACCTTTTTTTTTTTTTTTTTAAATTTCATTAAAATAAAAATAAAAAATAAAAATGTTCATTTACATATTATATATATATTATAATCAGTTGCATGTTTGAAATAAACTGTTCCCTAACTCAAGGCAAACTCAAGGCAAACGCCTCAACTCAATTCAATTTTCATGTGATTTGATTTGACTTCTTTCCATTCAAGATATGGAGTATGAGGCAAGCCTCATCGAAATCCCATCCGCATGCATTAAAAAAAAAAAAACCCCAAAAAGAATATACAAATCAAAAAGTAATGAGAATCATTACACTAAAATATAAGCACTAAAGTTTATAAGCATGTTCTTTATACCACAGAGCATAGAGGTTGTCAGTCAAGGACCCCTGTGGACCCCTGCATTTATTTCCCTTTGAATAAATGTGTAAATGATGCACTATTTGAGATAACAAGCTATGTGCAATATCTTAAGAAAGTATTTTAATGTTAACTTTATTTTGCTGTTAGACATTCTTTTCTGGGTGGAAATCAGTTTTTGTCTCGATGTAAAAGTCCACTGCGGAAAATCAACAATTTCAATTAAAGGCACTGAAAGGTCTTGTTGATCCACTGTTGCCTCCATCAGTAAGTTATAATGTCTTAGTCTGTGACGTCAGTGTTTAACATCCTTCATTTAAATTTACCAAAATGTTACAAACTAATCAAATGAGGCAACAGTAGACCAGCAGCGCATGTATGTCTGAGCTCTAAAAATAATGATTTTCTCAATGGGCTTTGGTACAAACTTTACATCCCAGCCAGAAACCTTGTATATTGGGACAGTCTGTGCAGCTTTAACAAGCACACACACACACAATGTTTGTTACAAATGATTAAAAAAAATTAAATGCCATTATTGCGTTTGGGGAAACAGATTAAGTAAAAGATGAAGTGATTTTGAAGTGAAAGTCTCAGTGAGCAATAATGAAGGTAAATAGGTTCAGAGTGAGAGAGGCATCATTGGGCTGCTCTCCTTCATCCGTCAGTCACTCCTCGACCACAGTGAGACTCCGCCCCCTTCACCATGACTCTAAAGCGTAAGGTTAAAAGAGAAATCCCCTTGGCAGTGTATGGTGCTGCACTGCTAATCCCAGCTTAGACTTCAGAACCTATTTCAGTTAATCTAATGCTTCACTCAAAGAAAACATGTGCATTTTTGTTGCTTAAATATTTCTTTTAATTCACAGCTGGGCACATATGTGCGATTTCATATATGTATATTAATCAAAAAATAAGGCCCGTAACAATGTCATGTGGAATACTTGATGCAAACAATGCAGCAACAAAAGTAACACAATTGTGTGATGTTGTTGTTGTTGTTGTTTTTTTTTCCCATCTCCAGCAGACTGGATGCAGCCATATAATTTACTTTAGGAGTTTAGGATTGTCCTCAGTGAGAGTGGGTTTATGCCAATCCATTAATAGACGCACTGTGCAGTGGGTGTACAGGGAAGGTGCTTATGCTGTAAACAGAGTCAGAGAGGAAACAACATGTCGCCAAATAGTTTGTGCAATTTAAAATAAGCATCAAATTCACTGTAAATTGAACACTTTTTTTGTTTTTTTAAACAAGGACCTAATTGATTCTTAAACTCTGGGATTATTGCTCCAACCAGGATTTAACATGTAGCCAGAAAGCCATGAATAAATAAATCCAATTTATTTATTCATTATAATTGTTGCGGTGCTTAATTTATTTGAACTCTGTTATGGAAAGAGAAAATCAAACAGCAGTTTGACCAATCACTCTGCAATTCTCTGAACCTCATTAGGGTTTAGGGCCGTCTCCAGGTGTGGTGAGATCCACTGAAAGCCTCTTTACATCTCTGCCAGAAGGCACATGGTAATCACTGCATCCTAAACCCTGGCTTTTCCCAGAGTGCACTGTGGCACAGGGAAACATTGTCTCCGCCTTCCGTGGCTCCCCATGTTGCATTTCCAAGTCAATCAGCATCTGCCCACTGTGTTTACAACCACTCAGCCACTCAACGATGAGTCAAATCCACACTGATGTGATGGGTCTGTAATCAGGCCTGATGATCAACAACAGTGAAGCCAATCTCACAGTAGAACGTGTTAGACAGGAACAGTGGGGACATCAGGAAAATTATACACTCTCTCTCCACCTGCTACAGATTAAATGATAATGGTGATTTAGGAGGGTTTATTAGCAGACATTGAATATACTACTATATAATTGAATATATATGGTCAGTTGCCACTAAGGTAAACTTGGATTATGTAAGGTAATGTCATATATCTGCGTCCCTCTGTGTACAGCCATTTAGAGCTTTTATCAGTCCTGAGACAGTATAAATAAGAATACTGTATATGTGTGAATGTGTGTGCTTTCTCTCTCATGATCCTAACACGGACTGTCAGGGTCCGGCTTCCTGCCTCTTATTTTTTGCTGTTTCTTTACTTCCTGTGGTGCGCCTTTATTTTGTTTTTCAGGAGACTTGACTGGCCAGCTGGGCGGAGCCTCCAACCTCACACCTGCAACCTATCCTCTGATTACTGGGAAGTCCTTTTAAGCACTGGTCTGGGCTATGGCAGGTGTCAGTGCATTACGCAGTATACCGTGCTAACTCGAACTACTCACATGTCCCCTTGTCGTGTTTTTTACTCTGGTTTCTCTTTGCCGTTTGCTCGGCAAGCCAGCCAGTCTCCTCGTCTTTTGTTACTAGGCTTGTTCACTCTTATATACTTTTTGTTAATAAATACACAAGCTACCTTTTTTTTATTCACGACCGGAAGTCTGCTCAGTGGGATTCATACACTACACAGATTATATCATAACAACGGACTTTTGTTTTAATGTGTAGTGTTTTGATTCATATAGACATTCGTTGGCCTGATTTGGTTGTATTTATTTTATTGTCCTGTAGTTAAATGCTGTTGTGTTTTTGTTTTTTTGTGGATTTCCTGTTTTATTTTGACACATCCTCTTGGCTTGTCTTGTCACCTCACCACTCCCTGGTCTTTGTCTTCTTTTCCACCTGTATAATAACCTGTCCCGTCCTAATTAGTTGTGCCCTTTGCTTTCCTTTGCTATGTTCTTGGTGCATTTTTGCTTCATTAAATGGATATTTACCTGCATTTACCCCTGAGTTGTCCTGTATTTTGTCTACCAGATGGTTTTTCATTGTTGTTTTCAAAATTTAGTATATGTTTGTTGTTTGTTTATGTTCCGCGTTTGTGTATTTTTTGTGTGTGAAATTATATATTGTAAATATGTAAACACAACAGACAAAACATTTCATTGTCTTCATGTTTCGCCACCACTCAGGTAACTCTCTGTACAAATATCGTCCGTGTACAAGACGTAATGTTTGTCCAGCAATGTGGTGAGCAAACAAGACTTATTTTTCTTGTGGTGCAACCTCTAGATGAATAGGGAGATGTGTAGTGCTCGGAAATATTGGATATTGGTGCAAACCTTCTCTTTTTTTCCTTTCAACTTTCTAATTCTCAATACAAGAAAAGAAAACATAAGATGCATGAGAATGCAGCAGTAACTGCACTCATTGCCGTACAGTGACCTCTTTGACAGACAGACAGACGATCTCCACAGATATGCATTAGATAAGTGTAAAACCATGTTAAATAATACCCTCAATAACCTAAACCAGGAAACAAAATCTACAATATTAACCCTTTGATTAAGTTACTTTAAGGTAAAAATAAAGTCAGAAACCATGCTGCATCACAAGCAGGCCCTCAGGTGGGTCCTGGCAGCCAGTGTGAACATAAGTGTTCATGTCTGTGCTGCGACTCCTCTCGTGTTGATGAGTTTTGTCCTGTTCATCAGATGCTTGAGATGATTAGCTGTAGCTTGTCATAATTTGATCCCACACAGAAAGGGTGATTTACCCTCGGCTAAACACTTACACGGGGCTGCTATGACAACCACAAGGGCATTTTAAGGGTTTAGATTAGACAAAGACACACAATTAAGTCAGACATGAGGAAATGGAAGTCAGTGTGTGAGTCTGTGTGCTGGTTTGTGGTTTTGTGGGTTCTGTAATCCATCAATGGTCGGAGTATTTTTAGTAACACCGTTGCCACTTGTAATCACTTGACAGCAGAAGTGTGTGTGCTCTTGTATGTGTATCTTTGTGAAGATCAAAAAACCTATAAATCATAAGTAGTAGGGGCATTGAAAGGGCTTTTTGATGGGTAAGACTTGGTTTCAGGGTTAGGGTTAGAATAAGGTTTAGGTTAGGATTAGGGTTTGGCATTTATTATGATGGTCAAGGTTAGGGTAAGGGGCTCCGGAGTACATTATGTCTGTGAATGTCCTCATGTGTTTGGTGTGTGTGCTCTCTTGATAAATTCCTCTCCCGATCCGATGTGAACGGCTTGATTTTAACATGGTGTGTCCGGCTGATTGGTATGTCTGCTGATCACATTTGAATTTCTGATTTTTTTCTCTGCTGCCCTGTGTGACGCTGAGGCTCAGTGAATGGTAAAATGGTCTGCAGTGATGTAGTGCTGCTTAGGTCACACATTTAACATACCCATCCACGCGCTGCCAGCACTGCCATCGGGAACAACTTTGAGTTAATTGTCTTACCCAAGGACACATCTGCATGTTTTAGATCAAGAGTGTTAGATCAAGTCTGGTCAAGAGGAACTCTACTACTCTCTACCACTCTAGAGAAAAAAACAGTTCAGTAGCACGTAGGCAATATGACACAATATTCCATCATTATATCGCAATTATGATATTCATTATGAAATTTCACAGATTCAAAAGTGAAAATGTATTGATATGGAATGCCGTATACTTCATAATGAAAGCATATGCAGTAATGTGCATAAGTCTAAGGCCACCACCAGCTTTATGCCAGTGTTGTGATCACTGGCGTTTAGATTGAAAAGATGTGACTAAAAGTCAGTCTCATACTATATGATCAACCTGTCAGTGAGTTGAACTTGTGCAACATGTGTATGTAATGCTCAAACATGCCTTGAGTAAACCAGGTATGATAGACCTTTTTCACAGCAGCTATTTGTTGGCATGAAATAGTAGGAGAAACACAGGTTTTTCAATAACATCCATTACAGGTTTTAAAGAGCCATGGTTGTGTTATTGTTCAAGTGTAAATGTAGGTCACACTAAATATTTGATATTATAGGAGCATTTTTGTTGTTTGTTTTTTTCAAAAAAAGATGTTATTTTCAAACTGCATATGTGTTTCTCCATATTTTCAGGATGTGTTTCAATAAAGAAGAGAAATAATTGTACTGTATGGTCATTATAGCATTGCTAAAACAACAAATCTAATGGTGGCCTAAGACTTATGCACAGTACTGTACATCAAACATGTCAATCATTATACATGGCCCTTAATTCATAATAATGGATCTGATTGTCTGGGCCGATCATTTGTTTTCTATTTAAAGTCATAGTGTACGGTTTGTAACTGAACATGTCAAATGTAGTAAAAGGCTCAAATATTGTAATGTGCTAAGTTTGAGTGTGTAAATTAATAAATTGGTTTCACAGAAGCCTTTTAACCTACTTTAAAACAGTATTTTAGTATATGTACTAGCTTACTGTCCATCACTGGCATTCATGCTTTAAATGCCACAGGCATATACAGGCACAATTCATGGCACAGGATAAACAGATTTCATTAATACAATTAAGTTATGAATTAAAAATATGAATGCATCTTTACTTATTAAACCAATGTATAAAAATTAACATTATTTCCATCCATCCATCCATTATCTAACACTTGGACCTGGAGTCAATGCCATGATGCTGGGTGAGAGACAGGGTTTCATTTAATGTGAAAGGTGAAAATATGTTAGTTGATTATTTTAAATATTTTAATATTGTAGCTGATGTGGTGTGTGTGTGTTTGTCTTTGCCGAGCTATGAAAAACAAGTGAATGTTCAAAAAGTTTTAAAGGAGGGGTAGGCAGGATGTTTGTCAGCATCACTGATAAATAATTCCATGATTGTACAGTATTTCAGCATAACGTAAATGAAGCAACCTGACAGAGAACTATAGACCCCCTCTACCTTCTCTACATCAAGTAAGTGAAAAAACAGTTTCACAAAAGTGATTGTGGAAGTGAAAGCCAATGTTCACACATTACTCCTACATATCTGCCCTCTGCAGGACACTTAACAAATTACACCCACTGGTAAAGGTACTCTATGTCCCTTGAGGTAATTGGATAATTCTCAACACCTGACACTTGGACTTAACACAACAGGATCAGTGACATTCATAGTAGAGCCCTGCACTCCCGCAACGCAAAACAGTGTGGCGAGGGACACATTTTGAAATCTTATTGCGGGTGTGGGCGGGAGCTGGACTGCACAATAAGGTGGCCCCTTTGAGGTGGACTGGCTGATCAACCCCGTGGCTGTGCAGCTCAAACTCTCAACATCCATCCTATGTTTCATGTCTCCCTCCTGAAGCCGACCGTCTCCAGTGACCTAGCTCCGCCTCTGGACCCTCGTCCACCTCCTCGCCTCATCGACGGACACCCTGCATACACTGTGAAAGAAATTCTGGACGTTCGGTGGTGGGGCAGAGGCTATCAGTACCTGGTCGACCGGGAGGGGTATGGCCCTGAGGAGCGGTCCTGGATTCCCAGGGGGCAGATTCTGGATCCGACCCTCCTCAGTTTGAGTTTTGGCATCAACAATGATAATTATTATCATTATCATTGGTTTTGATATTGAAGTTCAGTATCACCACACTTAGTGCTTTACTTAGTATAATAGGAAAGCGCAAATTAACAATAGGACACAAATAATGCAATTTATAGAGTTGCATTTACAGTATATATCATCGTCAAGCCCCAGCTACTCTGAGGTGGTTTTGCTGCTTCTTCTGCTTAGAGCCCCATAAAGGCTTGGGCCGGCCCTGTCACTGTCTGTCTGGTACCAAACCACCATGCCACATTCAAAGTCACTTAAATCACCTCTCTACCTCATTCTGATGCTCAGTTTGACCTTTAGCAGTCCGTCTTCTCCACGTCTGCACGGCATAGTGCATTGTTCTGCTGCCATGTGATTACACTTTAGTGTTAAGAAGCAGGTGCACCTAATACAGTGAGTGTATATTTACCTACAGTATAAAGAGCTTTGTCGTTTGTACTTCTTTGCTCCTGCATTGTTTGCTCAAATTAAGATCACATGAAATATTTGAATAAATAAACCAGAACAATACTTGTGCAACGGAGTCCATGAAGCCTGTTTTTGCAAGCTAATGACAGGGTTATATGGACTTTTTTTCTGATACTGTCAAAACAGGAGAGCTCAGGGTGGAGAAAGCAGACAAGTAGCCAGAGCCGGTTTTGTGAGTGGTGACATGTGATGGTTCTTCTCCAAACTGTCATCATACTGATTGATTTCAAATGTGCACGCCGCTCTCACTGCTCATTTTGACCCAAAGCCCCATCTCAGATGTGTCAAGTAGTTGTACAAAGAATCTTGCCTCAGGATATTCTGCTCAATAGATGTTTCTTGTTTGTTTGTTTTTTTTGTCAGAGTTACAAACCTCTGTGAGATAATTCCTAGTCACCAGATTCCAGAGCATTCATCCATCTGGTCTAACTGGCTGTTGTTAATTAAATTGAATAAGTGGATGTTATTATTACTAGGTAGATTATAGTGCTGCATCAATAATCTGTCTACTATCTCTTTTTTAATCCTGATTACATCACCTTTATTCTTCTTTTGTGCTGATTCTACATCCATGAGCTTCATCTATTGAGAGTAAACATTTAGTCGTATCTACTTTAAAGTTTAAAGCATTGCTCTACAAAGTATGACAAAGTATGAACATAATGAGTTTGTGCAACTCACTCGTCACAGCAACTATTACTTTAAAGGATTTGAACAATTACACCAGCACCGTCCCAAGCCTTCCTGTGGCCCCAAGCCGAATTTTATTTTCCACCACTCCCCTTCCACCACCTTGGAGTAGCTTATTGATACAAATGTAACACTATAAACTGCACTAATATTTGTGTTATGTACACCAAAAAAGTGTCATTCTCTTTTTTTTTTAAACTGGCCTAGAATAAATTTGCACTTTTGTATTCAAAGTGAACTTGAATTAAATAAGTAAATCAGTTTAAGGACTTTGTTTTAAACTTTGAGCAACTCCAAAATACAACCAAATAACTTAAGCCTTAACATTAATCAGACAAAGACAGTCATGCTGTTGGTGTAGCGGTTATCACTCTTGCCTTTGCAGCAAGAGTGTGCAATCCAGTCGGGATAAGACACTGTACACTTAGACTATTTTACACAGTTTTGGAATTCACTCATACTTTCACATGGCACGTTTCTTATCACTCATCTTTCATACCCATTCGCATGCTGATGGAAGCCACTAGTGGAGCTGGGAATTGAACCCTCAGCCTTCCACAGTTGAAAGACCACTCGCTGTACCACTGAGCTACCATCACCCAACATTGTGGTCTACTGAGAGCATTGCTTGTTGTACTGTTGCTGGAGGAATCATCTGTCGCTGTATATGCGATACCACTGCTTCAGACATTTCGGATGCTTCAGCCTGTTCCTGCCCAGTGCTGTGATGATGTCCTGCAGGGGGTGGCAGAGGTTGCTAGATGATAGTTTGACTGTCCTCCCCTCTCCCATCACCTCCACTAGTAGGTCAAGTGAGCATCCCAGGACCAAGCCAGCTTTTTTTTTTAATTAGTCTGTCCAGCTTTTCCTGTCTGCTGTTGAAATGCCACAGCAGACCACTCAGAGTGCTCAGGAGAAAAAAAAACACTTTAACATTCAAAAAATCTAGATTTTAATCAAATTCTGCTAAGGGCCCATAAAGGCTGGGGCTGACAATAAAAATAACAACTGCATTTTTTTTTTTTTTGTCCTAGCTATACTGCTAAAATTTTTAAACAAGGGCTAAAATCTGAAAAACATTTATTCAATAAAGGATTGATTTTGTTTATCTAAATAAATCAAAATACAGAGGAGCTGTATAAAACCTTTGAACATTTTTTGTGACACATCTGAGGTAAAACATTCAAACATTCGACATGTGTTATATTGCTAGTAAAGAAACTGTATTGCAATATATAATGTTATTTATGAATTGCCCAGTGATGTATATGTACCCACAAGTTAAGTTCTGAGGCCACTTTATTTCTCAGGGATGGAAGGATCCATCGGTCAACCAAACTGCAGCATCTGAAGGATGCAAGTTTAGCAAGCTACCAAGTATACAATAAAATTCAAGACAAAAAGCTCTACTTGTCACTTTATTGTTCGGGGAAGGTGTTATCTGTGCTATTTACTTGCAATAAAACCAAATACCTTAGATAGATAGTTCATTTCGGTCACAATTTCTCACAAGTAAATTCAGGTACATTAGTGTTTACACATTTTAAACACACATTCTTATAAATTAAATAGCAACACAAAAAGGTGGAGGATGAAGCTAAAGCTTATTTTGCCTACCCTGATTACTTGCGTTATCTGTGAACTTGTGATATGTAAAACAAAAAGGAAAAAAAAAAGCCCTAAAAAAGCCCAAAAACCATTTTCCTTTATTATAAATAATACAATTTCTATAATGACGATGATGACACAATTAGACAGTCCCATATTATACGTCTAAATAAGCTGACCTTTCATATGCGCTCTGAAGATGTATTTCACTCCCATGTCCACTGTTCCACTATGAATTATTTTGGACCTTAACTGCAAATCATAATGTCTAAATTTACCTATTGATTGAGCACTCTGACTGTTGTGCTGCTGTCAAACACCAGGTTGAGCGCTGGATATTTTTGGTCACACATGTGACACATGTGTATACATTGGTATAATAATTTCTCATCTCACATCTTCTACTGCTTTATCCTCCACATGAAGGTTGCTGGTGCTAATCTCAGCTGACATAAGGTGAAAAGGCAGGGTACACCCTGGACAGGTTACTCAGGGCCACAGAGAGACAAACAACCATCCATTCTCACAACCTATGGTCAATTTAGGGTGTCGAATTTTCCTAATCCCCAACTCCGCATATTATGGACTGTGGGAGGAAACCGGAGAACCTGGAAAACACACACACACACAAAGGGAGAACATGCAAACTCCATGCAGAAAGACCCTTGTTTTGTCTGGGTTGCAAACCTGGGTCATCTTGCCACTACACCACCTCTGTGATCCATGATTGTCATTTATCATCTGTTATTTATATATGTAGTTTATTTTTGCTTTTATTTCTGTCTGTTTTTAATCATTTGGACTTTGAGCCTGGCAGTAAACTAAAGGGAACTGAAACCGCATAAACTGACGTTTTTCAAGTCTTTCAAACATAGCCTTTAAGTTATAGCCACAATGGTAATTTCAGTTATTTGTATTAATACTGAGATGTGGATAATTTTGCCGATTATTCATAGGTAATACGGTAATATCTCGGAACCTTTGATAAATGGTAGGTGCCTCGAACCTTTTGGGAAACTCAAACTTTTTTATTCAAGTACGTCCTCTGTCCGTCGTTAGGCGGCAGCTCACGCCGCGGTGCGTGCAGCGGAAGAAAAAGAAGAAACGACGAAGAAGAAGCATCAATTCGCTGCAGCCGCTGCTCAGGCTGGAGTTCAGTTTTTTCTCTCGGCTATGATTGACAGAGTCAGCAGAGGTTCACACGGGCATGTCCGCTCACTCGCTCGGTTGTTATCGTAACAGAAAGGTTTGCGGCATGGCGAGTCAAGAAAGAGCGCAGAGCTGTTGCCATTCACACTCAAGGACCAGACCGCCATGTGTCGGATTGCTGAGGATGTTATTTATTGCTTTTATCCACACGACGCGGGCGAATAAACAAGGTTTGTAACTTGGCTGCTGGCGACGTCCGCGTTAGCTCGCGCTAACTTCCGCAGACATTACCACCAAGTGTCGGTCGAGGTTACCTTTGCGGGCCAACTTTATCACAGCTAACTTGGCTAACATTAGCGCCGCTCCCTCTGGGGCTGCTCTAATGTAATCTATATGGACTATTAGCTATTAAAGCCTGGAGCTGGCTGACAGTTTAAGTGTTGACACAATGTTCAGAATCAAGTGCTTGCGTGGGTTAGCAGCGGTGTGGCCTTTAAACGTTTAGAGCGTGTGCTAGCTTGGTTTGTAGCTTGTTGTCATGTCATTTCATCGCTTCCTTTCATGGCTAAGTTGAGCAACCCTCCACCGAGCAAAGAGAAAACGGTATAAGGAGGGAACTGGGAGAGTAGTTTTAGTATGATGGCTAGTGCTAATGTTAGCTCACACTCGCTACTGTGTGATGATAATGCAGTGCAATAAGTGATGTCAGCTTGACACCATTATAGTCAACATTGTCACAGGCAGGTTCCTGATACTGACCTTGGTTTGTGGTTCTGTCAGATGACAGTTATATTGTCAACGTGGCTGAGCGTTTTGATTTGAACCTTGGTTACTTGGCTTCAGCTTGGCACTAATCAGCCGCAGGTTGTTTATCCAGGGGACTAAAGTTTGTAGCTGTCAGATCTCCCAATCATATCAGACTCAAATGATAAGTCCACTGCAGTTGCAGCCTATGTTCCCGAGATAAGCTGTGTCAACTCCAAAACGTGCTAGCTGCTTAGAACTCACCGGTTTCTTGAAACTTGCTACACAGTCCACAGTAATTCTGGTAGAGGAGACACTGACAGAAGCATTGCAATTGCAGCCTGGTAAAGTTTTCAAAATGCACTTATTTTGACGCTTCTGTATTCTTCATAACTGACAATATGACTAGAGTTAAACTATCTATATAAGTTAAGAGTTAAACTATACTATAAACACATAATATCAGAATTATTTTGTTAGGTCACTGACCTGTAATCATATATATTACACCACTTTGAAAGTAACAACTATAAAAGAGTTATGATTTACTGTTTACCGAGTTTATTGACTTATAATAAATACCCTTTCCTTCATACCTTATACCCTTAACCCCTGTCCTTGCACTATGCAAGTTGGTGGCAGGTTTATACTTGCAGTGTGTTTACCTTAGTTTCCAAAAATTGAATTATTACATTAGTTCGACTATGAGCAGACAATTAAAATTAGGGGTGTGTTAAAATATTGATTTGTTGATATATCGTTGTCCTTCCTTGTGCAATGCAGGAATTGATATTTTAACTGATAAATGAGTGCCAGTTTCAGTCGCTGGGTGTCACTACTTCATGTCTTCTCGTAGCAGATCTGCTCAAATGAATGAAGGAAACTTGGAAGTTACCTGGCCAAAGAAGATGGAGTTTAAAGTGGGATAATGGCAGAGAAAGCTATGTTAAGAGATGCCCCATTCATGTTCAATACATAGACTTATAAGTAGAGAAATCCTTCACTTTAAGTCTTTCATGGACGTTTTGTTTTCTACAGATAGATATTGTGATGTATAGCTATATGATTGTCTTGCAATATATTGATTATGACGGCATTGTTGTATCTTGATGTTATTTGTATCGTGGACCATGTATTGCATTTTGTATCGTGAGGTACCCTATGATTCCCACCCCGATTTAAATAACATGTACAGCTGCCAATAATTTTAGGTTTACTTGCAAAATTTTAAAAAATACAGCTGTTTGCAGTAAACAAATTACACAAGAGTTCACAAAGTTAAATAAAACTGATATTACAAGGATTTTAAATTCAACTCTAAATCCTACTTTCAATGACTACTGCAGTTTCAAAAGAATTCAACCCCTGAATAGAATTCCTCAAAAAAGCACACATTTACAAATCACATGTTGCCTCAAGGACCTTATTGGTTGCATTAGGTCTGCTTGGGATAGATTACCTCAAATACCTGGACTGTTGAATTCAAGAGAATTGCCCAAAAAAAGTTCAGAAAAAAGATGTTAGCCTTGCACAAACAAGGAAAAGGGTACAAAAAGATAGCAAAGGCACTGAATGTTTCTAGAGATACAGCATAGTGTGCATGCTTAAAGTTGAAGGAACAATGGCTACTCTATCTGTATGTGGCAGAAAGTGGAAGCTATCAATGCCTGCTACCAGAGTCCTGAAGAGACAGGTGGTCAAAAGCCCCTAACTGACTGCAAAAGACCTGCAGCAGATACTGAGGTTTCAGTTTCCACAGCAAGGTGCCTACTAAACTCTGAAGGGCTCCATGCCTGAATTCCAAGATGTACACCACTGCTGACGCAAAAGCACTAGAAAAGTCGGCTCCAATTTTCTCTAAACTAAATAATGTGGAGTGATGAAACAAAGCACGCAAACCCAAGAATATGAGTGAACTGGAGGGCTATGCACATGAGAAACAGGCTAAGATTCCTCAATGCTGCCAGAAGTTGGTGTCTGGCTATGCATCACGTTTGCAGCAAGTCATAGCAGCAAAGGGTGCTCTACTAAGTACTAAAGATGCTTGGCATGAAGGGATTGAATTATTTTGAGACTGCAGTAGGCATTAAAAGTGGCATTTTGTGTTGAATTTGGAGGAACCACTTGTAATATTACTTATGTTGAGCTATTTAAATTGTCCTTTCGTTTGTTTATTACAAACAACTGCTAGTTTGTACATTTTGCCAATAAACCTAATTTAGAGTGGGGGTTGAATAATTTAGATTGCAACTGTATGTTAGTCTGCCTTAGATCCACATTGCACAGTGTATTTTGCAAAGATCTTATAGAATTTCTGATGTTGCACATCCTATAGAAGGCATTGCAATTCATCAAACACACACTTTTATTGTGGCAGGTTTGCTACAGTGACAGCATGTCCTGGAAAAATTTCAAAGTGTTGCTTTAAGTATATCACTGATAGTCAACCTGCACTATTTAAACTATGTGTACAGATTTACACAGGCTTGTGCCAAGATGAGTGACTCATGGGAGAAATGATAAAACCTCCTACTTCCTCCAAGTTCAACAAATGCTAATAGCCAACAGATGTTACCAATAGGCAAAGTCTTAAACCACTGTTTTTAAAAACTAGTTTGATTTGGTCAGTGCATGGATTTACATAGACTTCGTATGATCTCTGCTACTTGTTGCTCTGCCTTTTATCTTTCACTATGTACGACAGTACCCACAAGAAGACTTGACATTAGAAAATATAGCTATATTGCAAATGCAAATTGAAAAAAGCTGAGCTAATGCTGATTAGTGCTGGGCAGGATACTGTTTCATACTGAAAACAGGTATTACTTTAAATGATATTATTTTTTCATATGCCCCAAGACGGAACGTGGTGCAGCCAAACACTGTTCGAGGGGACCCTTTTCACTGTTGCTTCACACGTGGTAACTGTGGTAATAATCGGCAGCAATGAGGTCTTTACTCACCTACCTTAACTGAAAACATAATATACAGTATTTAGTTACTTTAACAAACACACTCAAATGCATTCAACTGAGCCTCTCTCTTGCTGGAACACTCATTAATGTTCATGCTTAAAAAATACAGTTGTGTACCATGAAACTGTTTAAACTTTGAAAAATACAATTTTATAAAGTTGTGGTCACACGGCCCAGCACTATTGCTGATGGCAGAATAAGTTTAAACTTACTTATGGTAGAAGTGAAACTTAATAAGGAACTACACTGTGGCTTGTTTCCCCAAGAGATTAGATCACCTGGATCTGCTCAAATATTGAAAGAGAATGTGTTCAGAACACATGGCGTGGAAATTTTGATTTTGCTACACATACAGTAGTGGTGTCAGATGGAAAGCAGAATAAATGCTGAATACTGAGGTTAGTTTCAGGATCTCAAGTTTCTTGCTTTGCGATTTGCATCAATAAGAGTAACATCCAGTCCTGTAAATCCTGTTACCAATCATTTTGTAACTAGGTTGTTACTGCCTTGTTACAAGCCTTTGCAACATAAATAAATGGCACACAATTGTGTTTAACTCAAGGGTGTATTTTGATGCACTCCCTCTCCTCACTTTAAGTGTGAAAGGAGTCTAAATAATGGACCAGAATTTTTTTTTTTTTTTTTAAATTTATTCCGGATAATCCAAAACACCCCGCACCCATTGATAGTAAAGTGGGAAAGGGACAACTTCAGTTCAACAGTCAGTCTTTGCAGAGCATTTAGGTTACACCAGATAAAGTCGTCAGTGGATTGGAATGAACACAAGTATTAATGATTAAAAAGCATTTGAAAATTTGTAAAAAAAATTATCAAGACTAGATGAAAAAAGAGTGGGAGGCTGGTTTTGATTTATATTGAAGAATAAGTTGAATCATAAGGAACATTTTTGCTCTTTTTCACCCTGGATCAGTAGGTCCGGTGTACAATTTCAACTGGATTAGGCAGTGTTTAAAGTTTATGGATGAGGAAAGAGTTCTGTTTATGACAATGTTTCAAAACTATTCATTCACACACAGAGGAAGTTAAAGTAATTCTCCCAGGGAGAATTTAAAGGCCCTATGGGAGACAAACTTGACAGTTATAAGATTTGAGAAAGATCTCATTTGTTTGTGACAGTCCTAGCTCTTCTCTTTTGCTGATTTGAATGTTTTTAATTTACTGTCATCACTTATATGTGATCTGATTGGTTAGATGTGTACCTGTTGAAAGTAAAAACATGACATTGTTCCAAAAGAACAAAAGCTGCAAAGCCACTTGATGAATTATCATTGCTGATATGAAAGGTGCATTGTCTTAATTAATACAGGTTTAATAAATATTATTAACTCATGTATAACCTACTCTATAAAAATGTGTCTAAAACTGTAGTGAGAAACATTTAAATAAAAGCATTAAAACAGTTAGTTTCAGTTACTAAGAATTAGTTTAATAAAGAATACTGATTGTCAGATTGTCATGCTACTCGAACAATGCCGAACCATAGGTCAGATAAAAATACTTAAAATCCTGGAAAAAATGTGGTAATCTCTGCCATTTAGCAAGGAAAATTCTAAAATCTCAATATTTAACAAGAGTGTGGTGTATTTAGCGGTAATACTGGCAAAAGCCGGCGATCGCAACTCAAATTGCATCCCATTCAGTCTTATTTCAGTTCACTGACTTTGTTGGACGGAGTCTGCGCTTTGGTCATGCAGGAAGTACTGAACGATTTCATGAACAAATCTTTTTAATTAACTACATTCTAATGATTCAGTACAAAGGAACTACTTTGCCTCTCACTATTTTGTTTGTGTTGTGTATAAAACAGCGTCACGGCAGTTTCGCACAGCCGTGCTATGACGACCCCACCCACATTGAGGAAGTACTGTGAAGTGATGGAAAACAACATGCCTGATACCAAACCAAGTAGAGTCAAGAAGCACTGAGTAGTGCTAGAACTGTGTAATGGAACAATGCCATTAGCATAGTATTTATGTAATTTATGTTTAGTGGTATTTAGATTTAATTTGCCTGGTAATATTCCTGCCTAGCACACAGTATGCGTATACTGCTGCTTAAAAGCCTGGTTGTTCAGCAGTTTGATAGAATAAATGCCTCTCGTCCCCACTCACCCCTGCACTGCAGGTGTATACACACGTCAGTATTGATAATATTGCTTGACAGAGCTTGTTTTCAGATGAAGGATGCAGCATACAAGTGTTACATCCTTTCTGTTTGTGAAGAACAAACGGGCAGAATGATAAAATCAACAACTAGAATCGCCAAGAGTTGTGCACTGCAGCTTTAACACAGGTCAAGAATATCGGGATATGTTGATGACTTCTTTTCAATCAATGGTTCGAGCCAAGTTAGGCAGTTGAAGGCCTGATGGGCAGTCACCTATATAGTCATGCAGTTTACATGTTCATCATGAAAGATGTAATGTTTATTGAGCACGATCAAGTAAACCTTTACGTGTTTACTTGATTTACTTGGAGCAACTTTCACTTTTACTGTCTCGTCTGATTAGAAAGTACAAAGATTAAAGTTGAAACATAGAGTTAACCAGTATCTTAACCTGTATATTACTCCGTAGTGTAGGAAGATATAAGTGCTAAGATAAGTGCTCCCAAATTTCTCAATTTGGGAGGAGAAGTTGTCAGCAGAGTTCTCTTTGCATTTATTTATGGCTATAGTTTCTTTAATTTCACAACCTTTAACACTTCTGTATGTACAGCTGCATTGCGTCATCATTCCCTGCCTTTGTAGGGTTTTGAAAAGATACTTTGCCATAAAAAACATCTGAAATATATCAACAGCTTAAAATGTCATTGCCTCATTTTATGTGTTTGACCTGTCAGGCTTTCACAGCCTTGTTCTGTTAAATGGTCAACTAAAGACAACAAATTGCTGTCCTTTTTTTATTTGATAATGACAGTAGTATAGATTATACTGACAGCTTTTCCTCTGTTTTTTTTTACAGCATTCATCCAGTCAGACACAATTCTAGAAGTTCTACATTTTGGTGAGGGAAGCCTTTTACAGGTAAGTTGTCACTTGAACATTTTCACCTTTCACTCATTACTTGTTGACATACACTTGTAATGTATTGCAGAGAAATGTTAAAAGGTAATTTACAGTTTGACAGTCTGCTCAGTCTTTATTTGTCTGTTTTTTTGCAGGCAGAATCTGACATTGATTTTAGTTTATATCATCAACAAAGGTAAGTTTCAGTTTATTGCCTTAAAGATATCTTCCCCTTTTTCTCGTCACTTTTTTTATGTATTTGAATAACATCATTATAGTGAGGCTGTAGTTGAGCTGGCAGTTGCTTTTGTGCATATTTCACACCTGGGGTCATGACCTTTTCAAGGCTGGGTGCTATCTGAAGGGTGGACGTAGATTCTCCAACATATTCACCAATACATGTTGCTAATACATTATCATATAAAAACATGATTTTTGTGTCATACTATTAGTTGTGTGTTTCACTTTCTGAAGGCCATGTATACAAGTCATACAGTATTTGTTAATCAGATCAGATCACCTGTGTGGTGTCTGCACTGAATTCCTATGCAAAGTTGTGCTTTAATAAGCATTGCTCATGGTCAGACACATTATATATTATTATATCAATGGCCTAATTGTTTTTCTTTTTTTCCATCTATCACCTGTAACATCTAGTTAGCAAAGACTTAGTAGTAGTCTGACCAGTTATAAACTTAAAGTGTCAGCTCAGAGCAGCAGCTGGGTCACCTCACAGAGTGGATTTTGGTCACATGATGAAAGGAGAGTTGGCTGATTAGGCAGAAGATTGGGTGTCAGATGATGGGCCAATAGACTGAGTCAACGTGTTCTAAACGGCGAGAGGAAACACTCTATGTATGCTCTAGAATAGGTGGATCAGGTGGGGGGCTCTCACTCAAATCCAAAATGGTGTTTGTTTTGTTAAAGGTGTCATATTTCATCTGTCTTTCAACAATTTAACACAAAGACAGTTGAAGTTAAACTCAGTATGTTTCCAAGTCAAGCTTGACTAAACCAATCAGTTGGACTCCTGCTTTTGTCCCACTATATTAGTACTATTTGGGAATTGACTTATTGAGTAAAGTTTGTCTGCCTCTCCTCTGATGGGGCAAAACACCCTCTTTCAGCCTATTAGTTTGTTTTGGTTTAGCATGCAGTTGTTAGCACATTGAGCGCCATTCACAGTCTTCTGATCATCCATTATTTAAAGCTCCTAGATATTACAAGAAAAAAAATGTTACAGCCTGAATTTTGCCACTTTTTGTTGCACCATGGCATCCTGAGCCCTAATGTAAATATATAGTAAAAAGTGTTGAAGCTCATTTATTCCTATTACTGTAACACAACTAACACAGAGAAACTCAACTCACAGAGAAAAAAACACAGATTGGTAAATGCCTTATCAGCTGCCAAGGTCATGAGAACAAATACAAAAAAAGTGCATTTGTTGAGCCTAACACACCCGGGCAGAAATTTTATCACTTCTTGTTGACAACAAGTATTAGAAAAGCTTGAGCAGTATAATCAGGAGTTGCCAAAGTAGCCACAATACAGGGCCCTGGTGCACTGTAAATGAAGCCATGCTAACGTAGGCCTGGGTTGTACTCTCCATGTCAGTGTTCATTCAGGGTTCATTCCATACTTCCTGCAGCAGTGAGCAGGAATAATTGTTGCATCACTAGTGTGACACTAGCTGTGTCTCAATCCGGGGGCTGGATCCTGGATCCTGGATCCTGTGATTTCGTCGTCCGGATGTCGTCAAAATGCGTCACAGCACCGTAGGCTGTCCCAATTGTCACGTGACTCTTCGACTCCTCATGCGGCCAACGTTTGCCCGTTTTTGAAGGATACATTTGTGTAAAAAAAAAAAAAAAAAAAAGAATAAATAAAATTAACAATGAAAATAACAATTGTGGATTAAAGTGTTAAGAATCTTAACCAGGTTTATTTGACCTGTTCAAACCTATGTTAGTTCTAATATTTAATGTCCAAAATTATTTGCTGTGAATAATTAATAAATATAGAGTTGAGCGCATCGGTTAGTTGACTTACATATTATAAATCTGTGAGGAGATATAAGTTTTATTTGTAAATCATATTCCAGGTTTGTCACATTTAAGGAAAATTGTTTGTCTTGTCCATGTTTGTCTCTCAGCCTGGGATACATCACACACCAGTGTCGTGTACATTTACTCCAGTATTACATGAAATATTTAAAAAATAATATTAACTGGCGGATCCATCAAAAGTAATAAATAATCACAAAACTGATAAACTGGTACAACAAAAAAATAGAACTGACAAAAAACACTAAATACTAATACTTTTAGTTCTAAATAAAATATATTTTATATATATCAACAGTCAGACTTCAAGGAGCAGAAGTACTGTAAGAAGAAGCAGAAGAAGAATTTTGAACTGTAGATGACAGCATTTAAGCACTCGGTGTGCAGCCTGCCGGAATTTAAGAAAAGGAAGGAAAAGGAAAGCGCACCCCACTCCACCCTCCGTCAGCTGGACCATCTCATTTCATGTAGCGCACTACTTCCGACTGCGTCGTCTGCACACTTAGCAGGATCCAGCTCCCGTAGTAGTCAGTAGCTGTGACTACTAGTTTGGCCTCCATGATCACATGACCTCTCACTAGCATCCTTCCTGCCACATAGGTTAGCCGCTCGGGGTTATGCTAAGAGGGAGAAAACGTAGAGACACCACCCCCTGCAACTAAGTCTTTGAAATGTCTTATTTGCTCTTGGTAAACTGTGCATCTCAATGTTTACCCAGAGTTCAATTTTTCTACACTGAAATCCATTTGTAAGTCTGAATTTTTTTCTTGAATGTTAAAGTTTAAAGAAAATATGAGAGGTTTTCCAGAAACATTGTTATAATCAGTAATCACCAATTAAGGACTAAAATAATTACAACTCATATGTGCCTTACTTTTCCATTGCTTTTGTGTGGTAGAGAGGTAGAGATCATTGACTCCTCAGCAAAATGTTTAGCTAGTGGACCGCCCCCCCCCCCCACCTGGTGGTTATTCAAAACTTGTTTCAATTGGCTGATGCTTATGCTGCCAATTGCACTTTCTCGGTACACACATCGAAAAGCAGAGCAATAAAACCCACAATGCAGCCCAGCAATACATGATACTGCTCCATTCATAGTTATTAGAAGCGTTTCATGTGACGCTTTCACCTTGTGAATATGAGTCAGGCGTAATGCCCTATGATCAACACCTTGAAGTACTTTTAGATAAAGAAAGAACAGGAGTTATTTTCCCTGAGGTCATCCTCCCTTTACCCAGCTTACTGTCTGTTACCTGTGGTTTGACGAAACAGCCTCTGTCCTTCCACAGCTACACTCAATTGAGTTGAACAGGTTAATGCAGGCTAAGTTGAGTATGTAATCACTCTGGCAGGGTGGAGCAGACAGGCAGATGTTTGTTTTTTTTGGTGTTGACAATTGGCCGTGGTTAGGTTGTTCCCTTATTTTTAATTATCCACCAGTACTTTGTCCAGATGCAACATACAGCGAGCCCTTCACTCTTCGCACAGTGTTTTCTAATCCATAAAATTATTATCTCACTCCTGCATAACCTGACCACTCCCTTCAATGAACGAGGAAGGTTTAATGGTTTTGTTTTAGGTTCTATGAATGTTGAACTTCTCATTTTTGTTTTGTGTTTTTATGTGCTGGTCGTTTTAATGTTTCTCTGACACTGGACCTATGCAGTTCTTGAGGGCAAGAGGCCACAATCTCCCCAGCTTCTCCAATTACATACTGACATTCAACACATTAGCTCTGACGTGGTGAGGGAAAGGCCACACAGAATTCACTGCCTGAATTCAGCTCAATCTTTAATTCCTTAAGAATTTTGTCAGTAGTTGTTATATTAATCAGAGATGGGACGACCGGCAGCTACACAGATAACAGATTATCCCATAGGAACATGGTGCATGGTGGGGGGATACGGTGTGGATTGCTGAATGCCTGGGGATGGAACTCAATCCCGTCTATAGTGAGCTCCACTATTGTCAGTTCCTGTACAAGTAGGCTTGGTAGTAAATAGCTGAAACTGGTCTCTGGCCAATTGTTTGAAAAGATTTTGGACATTTTTTTTAAATGAAAATATCTGACATTGTAACTATTTCTTTCACAAAAAATAGCCATCTGAGTGAGTTCTTTGCTTATTTGAGAAATGTAAAACACCTCTGCCTTTCGTGGTATAATTTATTATTGAAGTGTTATTTTTTTAATCAGCAAAAAAAGAAAACCAGACAAACATTGACATCAAATATCACTTTTGACTGCCCCGATTCCTGAAGATTGGCATTGGCCATAGATCTCATATATTTCTGCTTCTAATTTTTTGGTATTAAAAAGAACATGTGATGTCTAGGAATCAGGTACTTTTCAGCCATTATGTGACTCAAAGCCCATTTATGCACCACACCTGCATCTCCTGATTAACTCCTTTTCATGAGATGTTTATGGTGGTTCTCATTACATTGTTCTGCTTCACCAAATAAGAGTTAACTCTCTGTACGGCCAGCCTTGTTTATTGTTAAGATGCACCTGTTGTTGAACAGGTTTGGTGAGTTACTGTTTTCTATGCAGCAGATGCTCATACGTTTTTGCCTCTGTGTGAGAGAAGGTGACGAGAAGGGTTTTATAAAGGAATTCATTTTTTTCTGTCCTCATTGATTTTTCTTTTGTTGTTCAGTCAATGGATTTTGCATATGGAAATAGAGCATACTGCTGATGGGAGTGGTCCAAAATCCAGCATGATGCATTTAAAAAAAAGGCCACGACATTGAATGTGGAGACTGTGCATGTGTTTTTAGAGCCTCATTTGTTTGAAATGCACACAACAATGGATACTATTCTTCTGCTGCTATTATCACGTGTTCTTGTGTCCTGCAGCACGTCCCCACACCGTGGGAACTGTCGACCTATACAGTTTGAACCCCCAATGTTGGACTTTCACGAACAGTGAGTGTCTTAATATGTATTTTAATAATTTGTTGCTGTGTGATGTGTGTTTTTTCTTAATATTTCTCATTGTGCTGGGGTAAAAGCAAAGCAAAAAATGCATAACAGAAATTGAAACATTTTCGATGCCACATGGACAGTTTGTAGACTGCGGCTAAGCCGCTTTGTACAGAAGTGTAATAAAACACTATAGATGTTAAGAAAAAACTAAAGGTACAAAAATGTGACAGACCTTAGGCTGTCCATAAAAATGGATGACAGAAGAAGCATGTATTTTTTTCTATCAATGGAATGCACTCAAAAACACATATTTTAACTCCAGCACCAGATCTTACGTTCTCTTTGTGTCCTACTTATGAGCTCACATTCCAATCTGACAGTAGGTGCACACCCATGTGGTATGATCCAAGTTTAAGTGTAGCTTACAGTGCATTAACAGGGCACAGATAGAGCACATAAAAGTCAGGGTCAACACACATGAGAATGAGTTTAGGGGAATTTGCAAAGGTTTTGTATCGTATCTGATTTTAATTCACACGGAACCAGTGTTTTGGTAGCCCTAAAATACTATTTTGCTGCCCTTGTGTTTTTGTATATACAACCGGTTTGTAAATGGTGATGTCATTGCCCAAACCCTGCTAACTTTAAGCAAGGCAAGGCAGCTTTAATTGTATGGCATGTTTCATACTCAAGGGCAACTCAGTGTGCTTTACATAAAAAAAACATTTAAAACATTCAATTTTACAATTTGGACAAAACCTTATTGTAACATAAATAAGAGAGTGCTGAATAATAGGAAGAGAGAAAGAAAACAAAAGGTTAGACTAAAATGGAACATAAAATATGATAGTGCAGCATAAAACGATTAACTCAATTAAAAATATTAAAAGAATGTACAGTGCAGAAAAAGAATCAAATGTAAAATGCAGAATAAATGTATCGTTTTTAACTTGGATTTAAAGATATTCTCATTTATGCACACCCTCCATTTCTTTTATGTTTTTGGTGTAATTGTAGGGCAACATTACTGTGCGACATATACATAGTTGCTTTGGGGGTTTTGAGTGTGACATTTCTTGAAAAAATTCTGTTAATGGAAAACTTTTTAAGAACAAAAAAAGATAGTATAAGGAAAATTCTGTTTTCGTGTGGATAAGGACTCGGTAGCATGCAGAGAAATTTGGCTGCATTGAAGTGGCTCAGTTGCCTCAGCCTTTTCCCTCAGCCTTTTCCCCACAATCCACTGTGAATATTTTGAGGTCATGAAAACAAAACCTTGAGAAATTTTTACCCAGTCGCAGAAACACATGAAATAATAGTATGTCAAAATGTTAGCCTCTTTTGGAGAAGCTCAGCCACAGGTAAACGTGCATAATAATAAGATGAAAATATTCTGTGAGAAAACACATGCCTCTTAATTTTCTTTGTTTGAAGCACCGCATGAGTGATATTTCAGGTTTAATTATTTTAATTTCAAACAAATTAAGGTGAATTTAAAGTCACACATGATTCAAGTAATTTAATCATGCATGACTTTGCATTTACAACAAGCGGAATCATAAAAACCCAAGATTCAAGTGGCCATGACTGACTATCATATCACATTGAAATGAAAGAAACCACAGGCTGTAAGAAATCCAAGATGATTCTACACTGTGGATGATCACTGGCAGCAGTGCAAAGTGCAGTATATGTAGCTGATGAGTTAGAACATGCACAACACTGGTATGGTCATTTTTAACCAAATCAAGATTTTTAAGATGGCAACCCAAAGGAAAGTCTTACATAAATCACCAAATGGAGGATTTGTCTGTAATTTTACTTGGAAATAGAATACTCTGTCAGAAAATGTTTGATGCAAAAAAAAAAAAAAAAAAAAAAGGAAATGATTGAAGTGATCAATACAATATTGATTAAGAAACAGAATTGGGTTATTGTTAATGGAGGAAAGATTTTAATTAATGCTTACATTTTATTTAAAAATGTGTTATTTCCTGAATTTCAGTCCCAGACACAAGGTTTTATCCATATATGTTTTATGTTTATGTATTTACAATAACAGTTTAACTTTTGAATTACATTTCTTTGTCAAAAGGGTTTGATTGTGACAGTGGGAATAATTGGTTATCATTTATTGCATTAAGAAAATATCCACTTCATTTGGCCTTTTATATCTTGCATCCAACAGTTTTCCTCTATAATGAGCTTTCAATTTCTGTGAATGTGTATTTTACTTATTCTTAGCATTTCTCTCTTTTACAGGCCTGTTGGGATGCCAAAAATGGAGAAAGTTTATTTACATAATCCTAGCTCAGAAGAAATTAGTTTGATATCAATATCAGCCACAACAGCACATTTTCACGCATCCTTTTTCCAGAATAGGGTAAGTACTCCATGTTAATGACTCCCATTGTGGTTTTCAGCAGCTTAACTTTCACGAGAATTGTGGTCATTGTTGGAAATACAGGTGGGTCACATGGCTGTGTGTCGACTGCAGCGTTATCTGATCGTCATGCTTTGTAAACGATTTCTAAGACAGTAATTAGTTGGTGGCATAATAATTGTGAATGATCCACTGGTGAAGACTCACAATGCTGGGCTCCAGACTGGGCTCCTAATAGTTGTTAGGTGCACCAGCACAAACTTTATGTGCAGCCAATTTTTTTTTCACATTACCCTCATACACTCACATTTATGTAAACAAGAATGTTTGTCTTCATTTGAAGCACAAATATAATCTAGTGTAAAAATATAAACATTTAAAGCAGCATGGGTTTCAGCCCATCAGTGCAACACATAATAACCTATATTTATAGTAGTATATTCAAAAGAGCATCGATACATATTAGTGCACATTTTTGAGTAGTTATTCAGAAATCCCTTTTGAATTGGCTATATGATGTATATTGTACTTTTGTATCACGTCGACTACACCACAGTCCTATGGACCTTTGCTTTATACTTCATTAGACTTGAATTTTCGTGTGGTGTGGTTTCTTCTTTAAGTATCACCAGCAAACAAGTAACCAACTGCATTAAGATATTGACAGTAATGTTGTCATGTTCTGATGGAAATCACCGAACCACTTAAACATGTGACCATACCAAGGTACTCAGATGGGACTGGATTGTCTAACTGTTGTCTAACATGTCATAGATGAGTTATACTCCATATGCATCCAAAACACATAATTGCATGGTAATAAGATAATGAGAGGTAAACAGCAATAGCATCGTCATGTGAAGGATCTGGCTCACATAATCTAAAGAACAACATGTAAACTGTAAGTAGTGCTAATATTACCATTAAACGCACAGGATTCTCTGTAGGGATGTTGGTTGGACCTTTTGCTGATATCCAACATAAGCTCACAAAATGGATGGCAGAGAAATTAAATAAAAAGGTGACAAAGGGAGTGTGATCGGTAAATTAAGTTAATAAGGCATAAATACTAGTTCAGTCATCAATGTATTGGCCAATAACAGATTTTGATGTAAATGTTTTCCTTGTGCCCAACTGCAGAGGTCATTTTGTGAAAATATATAGTGAAATGAACATAGTATTTTGCATACTCATATTTCAAGAACAAAGGCCATTAGATGTCTCTAATTCGAACACATTGGATCTTTAAAGTTGGGGCAGGCAAAGCATTTTTACTATTATCAATCAGCAATTACATAATAAACTTTCAGCTTAGTTTGATGGACTTGATTCATTTCAGAACTGCACCAGTACAGTATACAACAAACTGCACTCACCTAAATAAGGTACAAGGGATGAAATACAAAAAAATGAAGAATAAAATACATAAAAGTAAATGAAGTGATCTGAGAGAGAACTAGAGTTGTGCACCTCCTCAAGTCACTGTTTCTGGATTGTGACAGACGACTTTGACCAATCACAAGGTAGTTTTAAAATGAGAGAGATCACCTCCCATTGGCTGTTCTGCAATTTAGTATTGGTGACATTTTTCAAGGTGTCGGCCACCTCAAAATAAAACAAAAAGAGAAAAAAGAACGAGAGTCTGAAAGAAGTGTGCCACAAAAAACACAATGAAATTCATGTCACCATACTGTAAGTCGAATATTCCAGAGATGGACATATTCTTCATTTCCATATGTCATTTATAGAGTTCACACTTCAGTTCGTGCACATTGAATGTGGGGTTCAAAACAGCATGCCTCCATCCAATAAGGACCTGGAGATGAGACATTAAAGCATACTAAAGCTTTAACTTAACAGACAAACAAGACAAAACTTTTGACTTGATAAGATTAATGTGTTGTGATCTTTATTCTTATTAATTTTCTTTCTTTCTAACAAAAGATAAAAATCACGCTGAAAAGAGTCTCAAATCATATCGGAGGGAATGTGTGGTTTTTGTGTATTCAATGTAAAAATAAATGGAACTACAACAGGACACGCAAGTGCAGCTCACTAAGACATTCAGTGGGTGACACGTCAGTGTTGTTTTGAATATAACAGCCCATGTTTTTTTTTCTTCTGCCGTGGGATGTGTTCTTATTTTTTTCATAGTTGATAGAGATGATTCTTATTTGATGTTGCCTGTAGTTCTAACCCTGCAAGAACACTGAAATTAAAAAGCAGAGGCAAAAGGAGCGTTTTTTTTGTTTTTTAAAAAGCCTTTCCAGGCTGTAGTATGTAGTCTGTTTCACTTGAACATTCAGGTTGTTTGTACTTGATAGAGCCTGAAGGGAGTACCAGCACGCAGCCACTGAGAGAAAAACAAGCAAACAAACTTTGTTTGCTTTACTACAATTATTATGGAAATTGTGATAAACAATAATACCTCATTTCTCTTTATTTTAAAAACAGGGAAGGTAAAATTATTCGCTGACTAATGATTTGCCTGTTTAAATGAGCAGTGTCTGATGTGGAGAATCCTAAATTCTAACACAAGATAATCTGTTCTGTTTTATGCTGTTGCACCACATCTGGAGGTGACAAAGGAGAGGCCTTAGGCTGCTGGCTGTGCTACTCATTTAGCTGTTTATGTGGGATGATAGTGTTGTTATAATTTTGATGAGGCAAAAGCTAACTCAGGAGTATCTGCACCCAAAACTGTTGAAGAGTCACCACAGTTACCACTCACATGCTAAAGTTAGAGTGTATCTGTAATTTTTTCGTAGCAGTTGACCTTTAAGGTCCGGTATTGTGTATGTGAGTGAAGATATTTGTTGTTATTAGCCAAACTATTTCACGTTTAATACATTTGCGAGGGAAAAATGTGCTCCTTGTTTGAAAAGTGTGACTATTTTTCAATTGTTTTCATCTTTTTTTCTCTCAACAGATAATTCCACCAGGAGGAAACACATCGTTTGATGTGGTATTTCTTGCTCGAGTGGTGGGGAATGTAGAAAACACTTTATTTATTAATACATCACATCATGGAGTGTTTACATACCAGGTGCAGACACAAATAAACATGATTTTTTTAAGCAAAGTGAAATATATTTAGTAGTATCTCTGACATTTTCTTTTCTTACCTTCTGTGTCTTGAAGGTTTTTGGAGTGGGTATTCCAAACCCCTACAGACTGAGGCCCTTCATTGGGGCTCGTGTCCCAGTAAACAGCAGCTTTTCACCTCTAATAAACATCCACAACCCGTACAGTGAACCACTGCAGGTAACTTAGAGAAATTACACTTTGTATTATGCCTTTATATGCTAGATGCATTTTTTTTTTTTGCACAGTACATTTGCTGTTATATCTTTTATTAGTTAAAACTACAATTAAGATTTAATTAATATTCTTGTGAACCAATACAAAGTTATTTATTTACTTTTTGACCAGTTTTAGTAGGTATGCTGTATGTCTGAACAATCAGAGTCTGTGTTGTTAATGATGTGACATTTAGGGCTGCAAACATTAATCAATTACAAATTGATTTCTTAATTAATTGCAAAGTGATATTTTCTGGTTTCTTTGCTCCGTGTTACAAATAAATCATTACAACGGAATACCTGTGGTTTGTAAACAAAACAAGACTTTTTTTTGACATTTTGTGGACCAAACAAGAAATCAATTAATTATTGAGATTGTCAACAATTATGAAAATAATTGTTAGTTGCAGCCCAAGTGACATTCAAAATATTTAAATAAAGGAGCCAAATATGTACAGCTGCATTGGACTTTCCTCAAATCTTTAAATTTAAGTGGTAGAGTTTCATGTTTTTTCAGTGTTAGCTGTACATTTGATGTTTTTGGTCAGTTTTTTCCTGCTGCCTTTTTGTGTCACTGTTGATGTACAAGGGCTTTTATTGTAATGTTTTGTGTTTTTTTTTTTTTTGTTTTTTTTTTTTTAAAGCTGATGGACTTACTTAATGTGTTTATGATGGTCTGCCTCACCTTATCTCAGGTTGTTGAGATGTACTCCAGTGGAGGGGACCTACATCTGGAGCTCCCCACGGGTCAACAGGGAGGCACTGGAAAATTATGGGTTAGTTTTATGTCGCAGTGTCTTTGATTTGTATGGAATCTTGTTTTGAGTTGAAGATGGTGGACAGTCAGTGAAGATGCTGTCACCCATGCTGACCTTCTGTCTCCAGGAGATTCCTCCGTTTGAGACGAAAGGCGTGATGAGAGCGAGCTTCTCGTCGAGAGATGCAGACAATCACACGGCTTTCATAAGGATCAAAACCAATGCTCCGAATGAAGACCAGTTCATCATTCTGCCTGTAGAGGTGGAGGTCACATCAGGTGTGATTAACTTACAGGACACACTCAGTGTCATTTATCTCTCTATCTCTTTTTTTCATTCTTAACTCTGTTTTTCTTTACTGCATAAAGCACCTGGTATATACTCCTCCACAGAGATGCTTGACTTTGGTACACTGCGTTCACAAGGTACAAATAAAGCAAGATGTTTCACTTTTTAATTACAGTGTTTTGCCTTACTTTTGTTTCTTTCTTATCATTCTGTTTTGGGTTGTTTTCCTCAATGCTTTGTTGCAGATCGTCCGAAGCTGCTGAATCTTCACTTATTAAATTCAGGGACAAAAGATGTTCCAATAACGGTAGGTGCCCTTAGCAGACATTAAATCCATAAGATTGTTTTCTTACTTCTAATGTGTCTGACTAGCTTTTTTTTTCTTTTTTCTTTTTTTTTTTAAGAGTGTTCGAACAACACCGTCAAATGAAGCTGTTACGGTGGACTTCAAAGCAGTCACACTAAAAGCTGGAGAGAGCAGATATACCAAAGTTGCAAGTATTAGTTTTGATGGTAGGTTTGTTTAATACTATTAAATTAATATCCTGAAGTATATATTTTTTTTAAAATGTCAAGACTTTTATAATGCATATGCGATAGGGATCTATCCATCTGTCCCAGTCATGTTCATTTGAATCTAAGGATACACAAATTAACTTCTGTCACGTTTCCTCACTGTAGCTCATGTTTTAAATGTTAATGAATACACTAATGCCCTTAATTAAATTACTTGAAAGTCTTCATTACATTTATACATTATCATAAGAGTCACTGAAAGCATACAGCTGGGAGGCAGTGTCGTCAGTTTTTCAAACCTACTTTTAGTAGTAAGGGTTTATGAAGGTTAAAAAAAAATAACTTTTAGCTGTACGCATACTCCACTCCCTGCTGTGTAATATGATATGGGAACACATGAATTGAATTGTTCTGAGAAAATGCAGTAACATGCACATTTCCTAGTGAACACAAAACCAGTGAATGTTTTTCCTCCTTGACTGGCATACAGAAACAGATAAAAAAAAAAGGGTTAGGGTTTTTTGTTATGTCAACATCCTGTGTCAAATAGTTTCACTTTAACTCACTTTTAGGTCTATTTTAATACTCATGAGAAAAACTACAATCTCTAGTTACCATTTTTCTTTTTTTTTCCTTTGCCAGCTTCTTTATCTTTTTCTATATTATAGATAATATTCTATATTATCCTCACTTTTGCAGTTTCTTATACATTTGGTTTAGCATTGCACAACTTTCTCATGCGGGTGCTTGTATTCTTTAGCAACACTTTTATGTGCTCTCTCCATTATGTTTTTTCTTTCTTTTTTCATTGCAGCCTCAAAAGCAAGAAGGCCATATCAATTTTCTGGTAAAATAACTGTTAAAGCAAAAGAAAAGAGCTACTCCAAGCTTGAAATCCCATACCAGGCAGAAGTTTTAGAAGGGTGAGGTTTTTTTGTTCCTAGAGCGAGGTAAAATGGTGGCATTATGAATTGTAATGCATTTCTGAAAGCTGTTACACTGGTATGTCATGTCTTCCTGCAGCTATCTGGGCTTTGACCACACAGCCACATTGTTCCACATCAGAGACAGTCCTGTAGACCCAGTGGACAAACCCATCTTTCTCACAAATGCCTTTAACTTTGCAGTTCAGATACATAATGTGTCCCTGCCTGAAGAGGCCAAAATTATGTTTAATGTAAGTGTTAATCACAGGCCAATGTAACTTTGAAATTAAATATACACACCGCATATAGAGAAGGAAGTGACATTGCTTTTTCTTTCTCTAATTTAGGTGCACAACTTTAGTGCGCCAATTGTCATCCCTCAACACGAGTCACGGTATATCTTCTCCCTCCTCTTCCGGCCAGTGCGACCATCCATTCACATAGACAACAACATCCTCCTCCTCACCAATGCATCTAAGTTCCACCTGCCTGTTCGAGCTTACACAGGCTTCCTGGAGGTTGTTATAACTTATTTTATATATTTCATAATTTCAGGTTCACTGATGAACCTTAAAGGATTATTTCAATGTAACTTCCATGAAAACATGTCAAAGATTATTCTTCCTTTAAGAAATTTACAAGAAAACACATATCTGCATATAAAAAACAGCATTTCTGATGAGGTTGTCTCTGTATGTAACCTGGTGTTTGCGCTTTGTGGCCTGGTGTAAACAGCCCCTGGTGTTGCATCCCAGTCTGAAGGAGAACATTCTGGACTTTGGCATCCGCAGTGCAACAGACACCAGCAGCATCACATTTGTGGTGGTCAACAGTAACCCCATAGAGGTACAAACCAAACCTGCAGTTGTTAATTCTGTGTCATTGGTCAGAGTTTAGTTATTGTCTTTCCTGTTAATTGCCTAGTAAAATGTTCAATCCACTGTGTAATAGCACTTTTCCACTACACAGTTCCACCATAGCTTGGCCTGGCACGGCTTGAATCTACTCATTTTTTTTCTTTTCCACTAGCTACCTGGTACATTTTTTTTTTGGGAACTGGCTTTGTTCCAAGCGAGGCATGAGCACGATGTCCGGCACAGGAATCAAACCGAACCATGCACAACTGCAGATTGGTTATAAAGATTTTAAAAAATTCTGAAAACGTGTTAATTTCCAACATTTAATATGGAAATTTCTAAAATCTCAATATTAAACAGAGAACTGTGGTGTATTTTGTGACAGCACTGCCAAAAGCATCATGCAGAAATTTCTGAACTATTCTTTTAATTAGCTGATCCTAATGATTCAGTACACTGAAAAGAACTGCTTTGCTCGTCACTGTTGCATATGCTGACTTGTATTTTAATAGAAACTTTTATCATGCTGCAATATCTTCAATACATTCATTTCTGCAGTAGCTGGATACAGCATTTAGCCATTCACAATCATACAATGCATGATTTGCAAAACATTTTTTATCTTCATAATATTTTCCATCATCCAGTTGGAGATCAAGTCTTGGCTGGTCACTGGAGACAGTCTGTCCATGGAGCTGCTGAAGACGGAGAAAGGAAACACAACAGTAGCCCAGAGTCGCCTGAAAGAGCTGCAGAACACTTCAGCCTCCCATCACAAAACTGTAGGAACTCCACTTGGTCATTTCAAAGCTGAAGAAAACCATGCTTTAAATCCTCTAATTTCATGTTTTTTTTATCAGAAGATGTAAAACCTACTATCGTGCTAGACAGCTTGCTTGCTCACATTAGGAACACAACCCATAAAAATACATTTTATTATCAATTGTAACCCAAGTTATAGTTATGTACAAATCTAAGGTTAGTTTTTTTTTGCTGCTCAGTGACACCAACTCTCCAGCAGCAGGCAGTCAGTTTGTTTTCATGCATAGTTCTGTGCCATTCAGTTTATTAGATTAGATTTTATAGAAACTTTATTAATTACTTGGAGATGTTCCCACCCGGAAATTTATGTTTCACATACATCACACAACTGGAACATTTGAAAAATACAATCAGAAGCAAGGTCAGACACAGAATATTGACAAGACACAGGTAGAAAAGACAGCGCAACATTACTGGCCTTGATGTTTTTTTTTTTTTTGTTTTTTTTTTTGGATGAAACATGTCTGCCTCCTCTCCACTACATGAAATATAAACATTACAAGTACAGTAATGTGTCCTTGATAAAGATAAGCCTTTTAAGTTCTAATGTGAACTAATGTTGATAATTTTCTCTATAAAGGTGATATTAGCATCTGGCTATTATGCAGCATTCAGAGTGACACTTGTGGCCAAAGCGCTGGAGGGAACGTATGATGGAGCCATACACATGACCACAGATTTTGAGGTACGACCCCAGTCATGTGTTTTTACTGACTTGTTTTTTACAGTTATTATTTTAAAGGGGCACATGACCGTTCTTCTATCAACATTGATGTGATTTGTGCTTTCCCTCAGATATTAACCATCCCAGTGAAAGCTCTTATTGCAGTGGGAACATTGACCAGCTCTCCCAAACACATCATTTTACCACCCTCATTTCCAGTAAGTCGCATTAATGGTTAATGTGCTCTGTTTAGAGATAAGTAAAATGTGAACGTGCCTTCCTGATATGACTCTTGTCATGTTTATGTTTTTTTTTTGTTTGTTTTTTTGTTTGTTTAGGGGAAAATCGTTCACCAGAGCTTTAGCATACAGAGCTCGTTTACACAGAAAGTGAGGCTTCAGCAGATCCGCTCACTGACAGAAGACATTCGCTTTTATTACAAACGGCTGCGAAACAACAAAGATGAGTTGGAGCCCAGACGTAAATCAAAGGTAGCCAATCCCTCTCTCAGTGAGCAATGTTTGTGCTTATAGACTTAAAACTTACTTAATTTGTCCATCTTTTTCAGGTAGCAAATATTTATTTTGACGCCAGCTTGCAGTGTGGTGATCGCTGTTATGTGGGGCTGCCATTTGTGCTTAAATGTAAGTTGTTTTATTTTTGTTCTATCTACTTATTTTTTGGTTGAGTGTGTGCTTACATTCACATATCACAAACTTCTAAAATACATACAGAATAGATTTATTTCTGTACAGAAGA
Source organism: Brachirus orientalis (assembly GCA_016785285.1). Classification (NCBI taxonomy): domain Eukaryota; kingdom Metazoa; phylum Chordata; class Actinopteri; order Pleuronectiformes; family Soleidae; genus Brachirus; species Brachirus orientalis. Next base: position 13,119,526 of record JAFBJR010000180.1, read on the forward strand.
AGACTTTTATTTTTGTTGCACCAATAACAAAGAGATAAAAATATACACTTTCCAACATGAGCTATATCCTTCGCATGTTCTGTGGTGCTATTTTCTCAGCAGCAATATGAGAGATGGAAACAAATGTGTGAAGGGAATTTTAAAATGGAAACAGATAATGGAGATAGAGGAGACACATGGCCAAAAGTGTCAAGATTGATGTCACTTACTGTCTCATGGAATATTTTAGTCCCCATATCTTCATGTATTTATAATCCCATCTAAATTAAATAAATTTTTCTTGCCTAGCTGAGTCCAAACCTCATGGGCTGGTATTACAGGAAGATATATGGGACGCTGATGTGGATCTTCATCAAAAACTTCTTAGAAGATGGAAAGAGCTGAAAGAGCGTACCGGACACAAGTAAGCGTGCCAAGGTTTCAGTGACCTTGGGCTGTGGTATTATTGAGCTGTTAACCAATGAGGAACAAGCAACCTAAGTGTTGAAAGTGTTTCTTTTTTCACAAAAGGATCGAAGCCGTCTTTGAGGTCAACACAGACCTTCAAAAAAATGTGCAAGCTAAAATAACGGCACACTTGACCTGGCCCTCACTGGTCAACTCTTCACATCGTATTACGTTCCCTTTGACCAACACAAACAGCTCCTCTGTGAGTAGAAACACTCTCTCTTGTTATTACATGTTCAAAACGCACACAGGAATTCTTGCTTATTGTCAAAATTTTTGAAACTGAGGGGGTCTGTTTTTATTTTTGTGTAGACTGAGGAGGTGATTCTTCACAATCCCGCTGACGTCCCCGTCTATGTCCAAGTTCTCCCCTTGGCACTGTTACCTAATCCCTCAGTGTTTTCTGGAAAATTGGCTGACAGGTAAAAATAATAATATCCTCAAAAGCTTTGGCTCTTTTTTTCTTCAGCATGTTCTGAGTGCAATCCTCACCTACTTTATCTTGCAGGTTTCCTCTAGGAAATGTATCCAACATCAACATTGACACAAACACCTTTGAGTTCCAGGTTCACAGAAATGAAGTAAGTGCTACATTAGTGATCACTGACATCAACTTTGATCAAAAAAATTTGAGTATCAGCTGTTTCTTTTCTTCGTAACTGAGGCAGCATGTGGGAAATATTTGACTCTAACAGGCCATCTGTTTGTTTGACAGTCATCCCTAATGAAGACCAGCACTGGATTCATAGAGGGCTCAACCAGACCCTTTGTGTACAACCTCCTCCTGCTGCCGGGTGAAGTGAAGTCATTCAGTGTGCAGTTTACTCCCATCAGCAACCACAGCGTATCCTCCCTCCTCATAGTCAGGTATTGTCCGTTTCATACGTGCTCTTAAGTAAAAGGTTTTTCCTTTCTAATACTCTCTAATTTATTCTAAATCTGTGAAGGAATAATCTGACTGTGATCGACACAATCATTCTTCATGGGCGAGGTACAACAGAGAGTCTGAAAGTTGCTGGGAAGCCTCCGGGACAAGGCAACTCACTGAGGTTTAAGATGACAGAGGCACTTCTGAAAGACTGCACAGAGAGTGAGTTTGTGTTTGTGACTGTATGCGAGTCCCTCAAAGGTCCATTGTGTAAGAATAAGTGACATCTAATGGTGAAAGAGTGCGAACCCGTCCCTTTCCCAAGTGAGTCAGGGAAGAGCAGTTTGCCTCACATCCTAGAAAGGATGCATAGTAAACTCAAAACACAAAGTCTCGGGTCTCGCAAGAAACATTTATTGATTTACTTCACACAGACACTCCCCCTAGCCATGTACCAGCTATATGTTCAGTGGAACGATATGGTTATTTTAGATGTTCATCATGGCAGAGCCGGCAAAAAAAAAGAAGCAGAGAAAATTTGAGAAAGCGACTGTCTGACCTGAGTAAACACCAGGCTGACCTTTTCGAATGGTAAGAATAAAAAAAAAAACACAAGCATGCAAAATGGTTGCTGATGAGCATGGACAATGGTCACTCTTTCTTTATGCATTGTTGTGTTACACAGCAGTAGAAATCTTCACAGTGTCTTACTTTCATTAACGCTTGCACTTTGTTTCCTAGAAAAAGCCTCAAATGAAAATGAAGTGTAAGAACGTGGTATGAAAGTTACATTAATTACTCAAGTAAGGAAAGGACTCATCAACATGTAACAGCTAAAGCTTGACACACACCTGCTGTCACGAGGTCTTTATAGCTCTAACCAACATGGTCTGAAGGTACAAATACATGCCACATCAGCTTTTCACACATCAGTGTATATACAGAGGGAAGGAAACTGTAACTTTAGATTCTGTCACAAAAACAGGAAGTATCAAACCAAGCTGACTTACGGTTACAGTTAGAAGAGTTAATTGTGCTCCCTGTTAAAACACAGAACACTGTCTCTTATAGAAAATGTTTCATTTCTGTATTTGTGTGAAATTAATCAGATGATAAGATGGAAATAAAATTTCACAATAGTTGATCCAAAATTTTTCAAAGTTGTCATTGTCACTTATACTAAATAGGTTTTATTGCTCACAAATTTAAAATAATTTGTATTAAATCTAGTACAAACCCATTTAATGTGGACATTGAATAAGCTGTGTAATCGTCGTTCTCTTTACATTTTGCATCTACTCATTTGTGCATTTTTAGCCTTTATTCCATTAATTATTAAACTTTGTTTATTGCAGAGACAAAAGACAAAGAGCCAAACTTCACTTTGAAAAGAACATTCAGAGTGGAGAACACAGGCCTGCTTCCAATCACCATCCGATCAGCAGAAATCAATGGACAAGCCTGTGAAGGATATGGATTCAAAGTTCTCAACTGTCAAGAGTTTGCACTTAAACCAAATGCTTCGAAAGACCTCATCATTCTGTAAGTGTCTGTGTGTGTCTTTGTTTTGTGCTCTTGTATTTGTTCCCTCTAAAAACTCTGACTTTCTCAGGACAGTAGACCCTATGAGGACCAAAACCTGGTCATAGTGAATCTAATTTCTGAGGAACTGGTTGAATTGTATTGTATTTATGGTTAGGTAACTGGTTATGGTTAAGGTTTGGCATAATGCTTTGGTTAGGCTGTGCTCAAGTCAAAGAAAAACAGCTGTACAAATGTGTACATGTCTATAGTAGCCTGTAAGGATAATTTTGATAGAAATTTAAATTTATGAGGATATTTTGGCTGTTCCTCAGGGCTGAGGGATAAGACCCGACTGCAGTTAGAATTGAGTTTAGGATTAGTTAGGATAGGATTAGTTTTAGGGTTAGACATTTAGGGCTCTAATTTTGTGGTGCAGCACAAGGTGGCGCAGCGTAGCGCAGACCGCGCAGAGGTAATTTTGTCTGGCGCAACACCGTGCGCAGCGAATTTGGCAGTTTGGTAGACCGAGGCATGTGCCGGCGCAAAAGGGGGAGGTATCGACAGATTCAGCTTGGGGCAGTGACAGTTTCGTTACAAAAGGCTGCACTGAAGGTGTGCTGAAAGCTCGCCAGCTCCAACCTGGTCTACTCTCAGCGCAAGGCGAAGCACAGCCAGTCTAGTGGTAATTTGGCTGACTGGCGCACAGTCCACACACATCACCAAAACCTCACAGGCAGGCGTACAGAATGTCAGGCACATTTCAGTGCAATTAATAATCACAACAACCACTATTTAATGTAACTATCTGAATCAGCACATACATTTATATCTATATTGACTGTCCCGTCATATCTGATGTCAGATCAAAGGCGGTTGGCACATGTAATGGAATTTCACAAACACAGCTGAAACTGATGCAAACTAATGACTTCACATCTCTCTCAGCCAACCACAATCAGCCTCAGCATCAGATAGTGAGTATATATTCGGCTTTTCTCATCTCATAAAATTCATTGCATTCTTTGTGGCATGTTGTGTACTACACAACATAGCACGCAATATTAAATTCAATTTATTTGTATTGCGCCAAATCACAACATACATTATCTCAAGGCACTGTACATAGTGAAGCCAAAACCTTTACAATATTACAAATAGAAAAGAAACCCACAGAAAAGAAACAGTTAACACAATGAGCAAGCACTTGGCATCAGTGGAGAGAAAAAAACTCCCTTTTAACAGGAAGAAATCTCTGACAGAACCAGACTCAAAGATGTGCGGTCATCTGCCTCGACCGGTTGGGGTGAGAGGAAAGTGGGGGACAGAGGAGAGGTGGGGGACAGAAAGGGGGAGAGAAATAAAAAGAGGGAGGTGAGGGAGAGACAGAAGAGAGAGACCAGGAGCAAATATACAGCAGTTGTATCAAGTTTAGAATCAGTTATGTCATGTTTATAGAACTACAGTGTCATTTATACAAGCAGCAGCAAACATTATTGAAGAAACTATACTGATGAACTTTTAATCAGAGCATAGTAATAATGACAGCAGTATTATTGTTACTGATAATAATAATAATAATAATAATAATATCATCAAAACTGGATCTGGATCCTGCAGCCTGCAAGATGAGGACAGAGGGAGAGAGAGAGAATGGAAGGAAGTAGACATAGACTTGGGAAGGGAGAAAAAAAATAAGGTTAATGACACATAATTAAGTCACATTCATACCCTGAGTGTGAGAGAGTGAGTGTGAGTGCACCACAGGAAATCCCCCAGCAGTCTAGGTCTATAGCAGCAGAACTAAGAGATGGTTCAGGTTTCCCTGAGCCAGCTCTAACTATAAGCTTTATCAAAAAGGAAGGTTTTAAGTCTTAACTTTAAATAGAGAGACAGTGTCCGCCTCCCGAACCGACATTGGCAGTTGGTTCCACAGGAAGGGAGCCTGGTAACTAAAGGCTCTGCCTCCCATTCTACTTTTATGGACCCGAAGTGATCTGTTGGGCTGATGATAATATGCAGGCAGAGCAGCACAGCGCACAGGCGTGGAGAGAATGTTGGAGAGAAATGTATCTGTTTATACATTTTTGGCCACAATTTACTCAATCACATTAAAGATACATAAAATTACTCATGAAACAAAATGGTGTTAACATCAATTTTATTTATTTATTGAACTAGTCTGCTTCTTCCTCTTCCTCGTCATGCGTGGGGATGCGCTCCCGGTTGGATCCGGAAGAGGGTTAATCAAAATTTTCACACCTTTGTTTTTGTGTAATCCAAAGTTACATGCCAAAAAGATCATAATTCATTTGGGTAAGCCAAGTTCATTTCACATGCAAACACTTGTGACAAGGGCCAGACCACGGGCTTGGCAATGCGTCCAGGTGCTCTGTTACACATGGTATTTTTTATGTTGTGATCTGTGCACACTACTCATCTTTATTACACGGGGTTTAAATATAGGTTACTAAACAAGAGTGTATTTTATTAGTGGAAAAATATGTTTACCTTACCCATAATGCCAACCTCAATCTCACCAAAGCCCTCTATCCTTATGGCTGAGAGGGCAGAGGGCGCAATGTCCTCCGCCGAGCTCATGGCCACTGGTGGAGGGGCCGCCCCCGGAGTTTTTGTTTGGCTCTTCTTCTTACATCATTGAACCATTTTTTTACACTGGGCAACGGTTCTCAGTATGTCAGGGCAAACCTGATTAATAATATTGGTAACATTTTGCATCATCAGCCTGTGGAGATCTGTTAGTGTGACCATATATTCGGCCACTGCGAGCTTGTACCTCCCGGACCAGAACATCAGTTTTCCTCTGTCTGACGCTGCTGCTGTCTCTTTCGTCCATGGCTAAATGAAACTTGCACTACGCCTCGTGGTTCGCATTTAAAGGTGAGGAGAGGAGCTCATTTGATTGGTGAAGACTGTGTTAAACCCAGTTACGCCTTCTCTCCCTCTCTTTGCCTCTTGCTGGTAGGAGAGACAGACTCCCTACCTGCGCTGCGCCTGTGCCTGGTTTACGAAATTAGATCCCTTAGTCGTAATGGTTTGTTTAGGGAATGCTTTACATCCATGAGTGTCCATGCTAGTAATGCTAGTATATATGTGTGTGTGTGTGTGTGTGTGTGTGTGTGTGTGCGTGCGTGTGTGCAGGCTCTCACATCCCTACACCCATGCTTTATAAATACTCAGCTTCTCTTGCTGAGAGAGATTTCAGTAAGAGTAAGAATTGACCTTCTGTCTCTGCTGGTTTCTCCCCCCAGGGTCTAGCTTTTTTGTCATCACTAAACTTCCTGGATGGACACACACTTGTATTTGTTTTACAAATAAAAAAATAGTCTTATGTTCATCTTTCAAGCCAGGGTGTTAATATTTTTTTCCAAAATCAATGACACTAGCATAGTGTGTCTAAGTTCTCTTTAATTAAAATAGACCATGTCATCAAATGCATTGTGGTGCCCCTACCAATACCAAGAAAATGGAAGTGAAACCACCTGTTTTTTCTGTGACTATGTCAGCTCCTAGTCACAGTCTGCATTAGACTTTCCCATTATTTGTCTGTTGTGTAAAAGTTATGTCCAACTATTAATTTTGGAAACGTAGCTGAAGGTTTCTTTAAAAAAAAAAAAAAAAAAAAGGAGCTGTCATTCTTTATCTTCCTGTTTAACATTCCGTGGAGCAGTAACTCACATGAGTCCCCTGTGAGACTACAATAAAACAACATTTTCAACTCCCCTGTAGCTAAAGGTGGTAAACAATGACCCCTCATGACTTTACTCAACTGAGAGTTCCATTAAATTCAGCTGAATAAACTAAAAAAAAAACAAATTGTGAGGCTGTTCAGCCAGGCAGAGTGTGGCAGCCATCTTCGTCTGTTGTCATGCTTGGGGTGGAGAGTTACAAGTTGCAACAAAATGTAGTAATAGAAACTGTTATCCTTTCACTATTTAGCAACTGAAGGAATGAAGAATAGTTACAGTCTGGACAGACACTGGCCCATATTTACAGTAAAAATAACATATGAGCTTATTAGTTTCCAGAGCAGCTGGTGTTAGCATTCAGCCACTTAACAGTTAGCATTCAACATTATTGTTTGATACTGTATGTGATAAAAAGTACAACATGTTTTTAACAAAAGTGTTATCAGTCAATAGTCCCGCCTGGAAGGTTATTTCAGTTACACAATGCGCTCACACCACACCAATGTCCCACCAACGTTCTGCCAGGATGATTATTAACATGATCAGAGCTCTCAAATGTGTGAGACATGCATTTCAATAAGTTCACACACTACACATGACATTTCTCACTCTATTAAGTGATAAAACTCACCGCACATAAATTATTAATCTATGAATGGATGATGCTAAGGCAAATTGCTCTGTGTAGTCCATTCATACAACCTGTCAGCCAATCAGAAAATAGTATTCCTCTGAAACTAGGTTCGCGCTGCAAGCACTCGTTCAATGGATGTGCACGAACGCTGTGAATGTGTCCACAGGTTTCCCTTTTTTTTTTTTTTACTGTTTATGTTGTCTGCTTAGATTTAAAGATGTCAGGAAAGAAGCAGAAAACTATTCTTTCATTCTGGGCAATGGCCAATGCTGTTTAAGGGGACAATTTGAGGCCAAATGTCTCTGGATCCATTTTTCTTTTTTGTTCTGAAAGACAAAAATACAATTGTTTATTTGGTTTAGTGGAAATTGTCCTTTATTAGAGTAACATATTATCTAGTGTTATTATCTATAATTATCTATTATTATATATTATTAGCTAACCCCCACCCCCTCTCATCAACACCTCCTCATCTCACTCCAAGCTCCAAGCTCCAAACTTGAGAGCCCTGGTGATCACTTAAGATGAAGTTAGCTTACGTTGCTAACATAAGTGAAGTGAGGAAGGATGGCTGACAGTGATGAAGGCAGGGGGAGCAAGGGGAACATACACACATAAGAAACAGAATGCAAAATGCCCCAGTGTTTTAATCCGATTACTCAATCGTCAGAATAATTAATAGATTACTCGGTTACTTAAATAAGTGGTTAAGAAAATAATTGCTAGATTATTCACAGCCTTAGATAACAGTTTCAGATTTATTGTTGGTACAACCTTGAGCATAACATCAGAAGAACATGGCCTCTTGGGGTGGGTCAAAATATCAATTTAGTGATATATCATCGTCCTTCCTTGTGCAATAAGATGATCGATATGACAGGGCAAATTTCTGATGTCACTGATGTCTCCTCGCAGCGGCCCTGCTCACAGTGGGATAACGGTGGAGAAAGCTACGTTAAGAGATGCCCCATCTACTTTCAATACATAGACTTTATGCATTTTGTTTATGTTGTGAATAGTAGAGAAATCCTGCACTTTAAACTTTTTTTAAATGTTTTGTTTTCTTCAGTTAGACAAATATTGTGATATGTCACTATATGATTGTCTTGCATATTGATTACCACAGAATCGTTGCATTGCAATATTATTGGTTGCTGCATCCTGCATCTAAAAATGGGCTTGCCCAAGCATGACTATCAGGGCTGACTGAAGGAGTCTGTGTTCTGAAACATTTTGTGGACACTTCACTTTTACTGTCATTCTTTAACCTATTTGCAGTCTCATTTTACCAGTGTGATGTTGCACTTGCTTCCATCAGTGAGAGGTGAACTGTGTTCAACTGGTGTTGATCATATTGTCCATGCAGTGCAGTAGCAAAATGTCTTACTGGTATCTTGCTACTGCACTGTCTTTATAACAGTGACCAAACAGGAACAGATAGGGACTTTTGCCTAAGGTTTAGTGAGTAAGAATTAGTGACATCGAATGGTGAGACTGCAGATTGTAACAAATTGCCAACTCCTATGCTCACACCTTCATGTCACACACATCAGGGAACTATGGTGGCCTTCACATACCAGAAAGGATGTTGTTCTACTTTATTGGTTTGGTTGGTTTCTGCTTAAAAAACATGAAACACATGCTCTTGCAGCCTCTAAAAAGCAACACCCTTGCCTTAAGTACATATAAAAATACTTTTATGCGCTTACAGAAACACACAATGAGTAGTTCAGTTTCTGCCAATACACTTTCCTTAATGTTGCACACTAGACCTTTAGTATCAGCTTCTTGATTGCATTAATAGTAAAATATTTCTATGTGTACTGTACAATTTACTGTTCCTGTCCTAATTTTGATCAACCTGGTTTAAATAAACTTAAGTAAACCACACACACACTTTGCATGCTTTGAAAAGGTGTGATGCACTGCATGCCACCCTTTGGTATTTGATTTAAGCAGTGGTTTTTCACTAATATACAAATATATCCTTACTTTGTCTAGACCAAACACATTTGCAACCTGTGCATACACATAGCAGTAACTATGGCAACATTTATACTCAATGCAGTGCTCTAAACATACTCAGTGCAGCTCACTTTAACTGCATTCAGTGCTTGTTGGGTTTCAAAAGAAAACTGTAGTCTGACCTGCCCTCTGGGATTACCATATAAACAGAAGCATTGTATGAATGTGTATATGGAAGGGTGTGTTGTACTGTAATGTAAAGGGGGAGAGAGAGAGAGAGAGAGACACAGGGAACATTTTAATGTAATTTTCCTTCTCCTCTCACAGGTTTACACCTGACTTCACTTCATCTCGAGTGATCCGGGAGCTGAAGTTGATCACATGCGGAGGCTCCGAGTTCGTGTTTGTTCTGAACGCCTCGTTGCCCTACCACATGTTAGCTGCATGTGCAGAGACCTTGCCCAGACCAAGCTGGGAGCTGGAGCTCTACATCATTGTATCTCTCATTATGAGGTGAGTGTGGCTTTGTCAAAAAAAGGTTCTCAAATTACAAGAGAGAGAATGTTCCAGGGACACCCTCATGTATTTCGAATGAAATAATTTAACTATGAATTAGTTAAATAGAAAAATTAATCTAAATGAATAAAGAATTACTTCAGATTACAAGATGATCATTCATTTCCTGTGCGTTGTATTCTGAACCTTCTGTAAAAAAAACTTCTTTTAACTCACTGACCACAGATACACAGGACACCTAATTAAGTGTCACAAGTGGCACCTGGTGTGGTTGTAAACTGCTGTAGTCTATCTGCTTCGAGGTTCAGCTTGTGTGTTCACAAGTGGGCTTCTGCATACCTTTGTTGTAATGAGTGGTTATTTGACTTACTGTTACCTTTCCATCATTCTCCACTGACCTCTGACATCATCAATGCATTTTTACCCCAGAGAGCTGCCGCTCGATGGATATTTTGTACTTTTCACACCATTCTCTGTAAACTCTAAAGGTGGTTGTGTATGAAAAACTAAAAAAAAAATCAGTATTTTCTGAAATAAGACAGGCCTGTCTGGCACCAGTTACCATGTCACCTTTTTAAATTAAATTAAATCAACTTTCTTCTGCATTCTCATTTGTTGGAACTTCAACAGGTGGTATTGAGCATGTCTACATGCCTAAATGTGATTGGCTGATAGGATATTTGCATTATTGATTAGTTAAACAGTTGTACCTCTGTGGCTGCTAGGTGTTCTTCATGATTTAAATGTATAAATCTGGAAACTTTTTATGGACCCCCTGGCAGTGTTCACCAGGCCTCCCTTTAAGAGCCAATCCTGCAAAGCACTGTCACATTAAGACAGCATTAAAACCACTGAGGACTGTCTTTTAATGTTGAGTGAATCTTAATTTCACTCAAAGTTTCTTTTTGTATCCATACAGTTCCATGTTTCTGTTGGTGATTGCCACAGCCTACCTGGAGGCTCAGAGCATCTGGGAGCCTTTTAAGAGACGCATGTCTGTGGAATCCAACTCCACCTTGGAGACTGGGAAACCATTTAATCTCAGGGACATAGTGCAAATTCACAGCGATTCAAAGTAAGTGGATTCGGAGAAAGAGTGTGAGTCACCTCCTGAGCAAAGGTTGATCAAGTGAGAGATGAGCTTATCAACCCATATATTCAAAGCTGCGGTTGGCAAGATATTTTTATTAATAATAAATAATTCCCTTATAATCTTTCATCATAATATAAATCAGGTGATCTGATAGAAAACTGCACTTCTGCAAGTTGAGTAGTTTTCTATTCCAGCTTTAGTTTCAATTGCTTGTTAGTTACAGCTTTAAGCTATAAAGCAATCTAAATGGATAAAGATTGAGACATGCATGAAGTAAAAATTTTTCTTCCTATGTCTCTGTGTGTAGAATCGTGTGAGAATGAATATCAACATAATTCTAAAGTAGCCTGATTTATCTGTTAACTTTAATGAACACTCATTCTAGATGAGGTAAATTATCTCTGACCCACCTCGGAGCTGGTCAGCAGCTGCAGTGTTTGTGGTTAACCACTGCCCACTGTGTCTGTTGCTTTAACCACAGGTTAAATCCTTTTATACGTTTAATCCGAGGCATCACTAACTTCACCCATTAATCATTCAAGCTTAGACATTCTGCAACATGTAAAGATGAACCACAGTGTACTGAAATAGCTGTTGTTAAAATGGTCTTCATTTCATTTATGTTTTCAATAACTAATTTGGCCGAGCAAACATCTAAAAGCACCTAAGAATTCTGTAGGTCCGTGAGTTACTTTATCTGAGAGAGATTGAGGTTTACTGTGGTGTAAGCCAAACCAGTATAAGTGGCAACTGGTCACATATGAAAAGCTAGAATCACCACACATTCATTATTTCTGTAAAAGAGTTCAATAATGATGACTATTCTGTCTATTGACTCAATCAACAAATCAACTTTTTTCTCATGATCTATTTGTTCTCAATAATGAAAACATTTGACATTTAGAGTAACAATTTTTCAGAAGATTCTCTACCATGTGATGACATATTGACTGTCCTTGAAGTGTCTGCAGCATCAGCATGCAGCACGTTATGTGTAACGTGTTTTTGTCCTTATTCAGGTTGAACGATTACAACGATTCAACCCAAAACTCCAGAGTATTATATAGCAACGGAGCTGTTCGGGGAGGAGGTCGACCGAGTAACAGTCGCATCTTGTCTGACTCGGACAGCCAAGAGAAGAGGTCCAGGATCAGCTTTGGCCGCTCACCTATGCAAGCTGCTTCCTCCCAGATGACCAAAGGAAGTACAACCTCATGCCATGAAGGTCCTCCAGCTGCCTGCCACCTTACCAACCGCAAAACTCGCAGCACCAAACAACTGGATCTCCAGAGTCAAAGTTTAGCTGGGTCGTCACTGCCTCACAGAGGGCTCTGCTCTGATGATGCAGAATTTGCCAATCTGATCGGAGCCATGGATAATGACCTGGACCGACCCCCTTCACTTGGTGCTGAGGCTCTACAAGAGCAGGGCTCTCAGTCCATACAAAGCAAAGGTGCAAGCACTTTGGCTTAACCAGCAGAGAGTAAAGGGATTAATCACATGTAATTGTATATTTTCTATTTATTTATTTTTCAAATATGTGTGTTTGTTTTGTTTTCAGTGTTGGAATCCAAAGCTAAACCACGGGGCAAAACAAAAGCACAGCGAAAGAAGGAAGAGAAAGAGAGAAAATCAGTGGCAAAGACTCACGGAGACGAGCTTAAAGACAACATGGCTGACAATGACGATAGCTCCTCCACCACTACAGAGACCTCCAATCCAGATGTGGAGACAAACATACGGGAGGTAAATGACAATCATATAGACAAGTCCACTAAAGCACGTGTCAAACTCGAGGCCCTGGGGCCACATCTGCCATATAGTTGTTTTAAGCTCACCTAGTCTGGCCCTCGACTTTCATTATTTAGTCACACCCCTAGACTAAAATACAAAAAGGAATACAAATACATTTCCCATCATTTATTTCAGGAACCGGTGACAAAGAAAGGAAGGACAGCAAATTCTGGAAAAGCAAAAGAAGACTCAGCTGTCTTAAATAAGGTGAAAACTAAGAAACAAGGAAGCACAAAGAAAGAACCCCAAGCAGAAAAATCCAGGTTTGTATTTAGTTCAAAGTGACCACCACCTTTTTGATTGTGTCCCCTTTTTTGACACATCTCTATCTTGTCTTCAGTTCTTTAGAGCTGCCATATGTAACACCACTGGAAACCAAACAGCGTAAGAGCTTCACACCCAAAGCTCTGCACCCTCTCAGCATCCCAAAGATGAAACCTCTGCAGAAACAAAAACGTGAGTTTTGTTCTACTTTAACCCCATAATGCTGCTCTTCTGTTTCTCTACCAGCTGTGCTTAGTGATGTCTTTGTTTTGGTAGTAGACAGTAAGGTGGACGAAGGGCGTCCCTCAATGTTGGCCAAACTGCTGTCCAGTGACTCCGCCCCTGAACAGGGCCACAGCAGCAGCTCTGAAGGCGAGAAAGAGTTTGCTCCTCCGGAGTGGGATGTGCCTCTTTCCAAAAACAGCGTCCGTAAGTTTAGAGGCGAAAAACCATTGTGTGATGTCCAGTAGCTCACCTATTCTTTTTCTTTTCTGTATTCTTTTTTCATAAAGTCACTGAACATTCTTCTTCTACCCACAAGCAGAAGCAGATAGTCTTCAGCAGCTGTCCCTCCAGACAATAAACGCAGACCCTTTCCTGAAAAGATCAGCTACAGCTGGGACCTGCTCACCGCCACCTACGTCTCCCACTTTACTGTCCCGAGGCACCTACAGCAGTGTACTCAACAGTAATAGGTAAAAAATATTTTTTAATATAATTATGGTGTATACTGTAGAATGTGAGAGCGAATGGTTGTCTGTCTCTGTGTGGCCCTGTGATGGACTGGCAACCTGTCCAGGGTGTACCCTGCCTCTCGCCCTATGTCAGCTGGAGATGGGCACCAGCGCCCCCCGCGACCCTCAGTGGAGGATAAAGCGGTAGAAAGTGAGTGAGAGAGTTAGTGTATACTGTAGTTTAGGGTTCAAAACTTTTTGTCGATTGTGGGCAGGTGAGATAGGCAGGTCTTGCAAGATATTTGGTTAACTGAATATGTCTTTTGACCACTATCTCACTACTTTTCACTTCATGCTTGAAACATTTTTGTTTTGTCACTCAAGGAAGTGACTTTATGAATGATATTCAAAAAAGACCCTGTATTTTAATGACTAAAAGCCGAAATGTTAACATAATGGAAACAATTTAGCTCTTTCTCACTTAACAAAGAGTTTCATCAGAAAGTTTACTTTAATGTTTCTCACATTAAAGTTGCTGTCATATTGTGTATTGTTGACAGTTTGACAGAGACATCATTTGGCAAACATCTGACAGACTAAAACTCTGAGATAAAACACAAAAGTCCTCCAGGCTTCACTAATCAAGACTGTAAAACTTTCATCTTCGGCTGTTGGACCATAATGTCTTCTCCCTGCTTTCTTTCTTGATTGATCAAAATGAATTCAAAGTAGCACATACTGTATTTTGGTACAAATAAAGAAAATTATAAAATGTGCACTGGCTATTGAAAGTGCGGCCAGGAGGTGTGTGCTTACACAGACACGACTTTTGCTGGAGCATTAAAAAAAATGTCACAGGGCTTGATTCATTGAGTGGAGAAGTTAGAGACCCATGCCATTTACTAAATACTCTAGATTAGTGACAGCAGTTAAAATACATAGCTGTTAAATTATTTAGCTTTTATAAACTTGTTAATGGTGGCCAGAGTTGAAATTATAGTTCTAGGTTGTTCAGATTAACAATGTACACATTCCTAGACACAAACCTATAACTCCTTATTGACCAGTTATAACAATAACAAGCTATAACAAACTTGTTTACTCCTACTTTAAGGCCTCTCTGTAACCCTTTCTTGCATAAGTTCTCTATACAAAGGTCAGCAGAGCACAGTCCGTGCTCTCCCATGTATCATTGTTGCTCTTGAATCTGCTGAGAGAAAGGGATGATAAGACGGTGGAACGCTGTCCTCCCCAAGGTTGTCCCGTGGGATTAGGATAGGAAGGCGCCAGACATCTTGACCTGTGCCTTGCCTCAAGATGTGTTAGTTATCTACATTAACTCTGGCCTTTGCTGGCAGAATGAATGAGAAGCCCTAACTGTTAACATCTTGCTGTTCATTTTTGTCATTGTCTTAATTCTCCACAGTACTGGGCTGTCTTCAATAAGGTCTTTCAACTTAACTCATCACTGACTCCAGCGACTTCATCATTAGCCATCTCACCTGATAATCAAAACATCTCCACAAAACAATAAGTAGTTGAGACGTGATATTATCTGTTGTGTTTTATTGACATTTCTGCAGTGAGGGACACCAGAAGAAGGCCCCAGGAAACAAACTGTCTCCTGCTGCTCCACTCCCAGGCAAAAATGGCAACCCCACATTTGCTGCTGTTGCTGCCGGTTATGACAAAAGCCCTGGTAAGTACATTACTATGAAAACGCATGAAATCAGACAATAATAACTATTTTAATAATACTATATGACTCAATTTTGTAACATAAAAGTGACAAAGTGATGACATTGTGCAATATGATGAAAAACTTGATTTACACTGTAAGTCATAATTAAAGTAATCTTACAGTTTGAAAAGTGAAGCCCAGTAAATAAGATAGAAGTATCAGTCAGCCACCAGGGGGCGAGTCCGCTGATTGCAAAAAGAAGTTGTTTTGAAGAGAAGTCTATGAAAAATCAGACAACTTTTCATTTGATTTAAAATGTCAGTAAATCTTTTCCTGAGGAAAATCTTAATCACTAGTTTCAGGTCTTCTGCTGCAGAACATGATGTAAATTGTGTAAATTCCGTTTACCGACATGGCACTAGTTAGATCTTGAATTTCATGGCTTCACAATGGGAGACTCCTTTCATTTTTATACAGTATATAATCCTATAGGAAGCATAGATACCTGGAAAAATTCTACAGCCTTGACATCATTCTCTAACTTTGTGACTTTTCTGTCATGGTATTGTGCAGTTTAGAACAGTACAGTATGGTCTGGAATGGTAACGCCCTGGGTCAGGCTTGCGTTTTGACTGTATGTGGGACATTTTTCTGTTGCCCAATCAGCTGACTCTATGACTATATGTGGACCTGGTCTAGTTCCATCCAGACCTTACCATACCATCTTACTCTGGTACCCCACAGGAAGGGTGCCAAAAATGTAATGGTTGAGGCTGGTTATATTGGTACTATTCCTAATGGAAATGCAAAAAATACAGACCGTACTGTACCAAACTGAACCATTCAGTTTGGTGAAAACACGGTTTTAATGACATAACTGATCATACACACAAGTCTGGGGAGGAAACAATATGGAACTAGACCAGGTCCACATATGTCCTCGTATGTCCTCCTGTGGTGATGTGTATCATAATTTTGTCATCAGGTGGCTCAGGTCCAGGTAAATCAGACAACCAAGGGAAGAGTCTGGCTCACATGACCTCAGTGGAAAGTGACAGCTCTGACAGGTAATATAAGGAAAAGATAAAATATACAACCAGACATAGGATCAGTACATTTCCAGCTAAATATTTGTGTATGTGTATTTTTTTCCCCTCATAGCTCTGGATTATGGAGTCCCATTGAAACTGCCAGCAGTCCAAACTACCATCCTGCCAACTCCTTCTCTGCCTTTGGGCCCAACAACTCCTTCAACCTGACAGGAGGTAACCTTTGTGACTCTCAGACGCCCGACAGACAAAGAGAAGAAATATGTGGTGTAACCAGTGTGACGGTGTGCAGTGTCCTGGCCGCATTCTAACTGAAGTGTCATTTGTTTGTATAGTTTTCAGTGGAATGAATCTCCCCAAACCGTCCGAGCCTCAGCAGAGCTGGCCCGAGTTCACCACCGTGTCCTCATCTATCTGGGATATACCAAGCAGTGACTCTCTGCACTCCTGGCCCAGCAGCTCCAACTCACCCACTGCCCCGACCGCAGTAAGAGCCACAATTTGCTGTTGATCCACAGAACCTGTTCATACCTGGTTTTAAGATCCGCTCTCACAACAACTGTATTTAAAAAAACAAAACAAAAAAAACAAAAAAACATAATTCCAGTTTGAAAAGTGAAGTCTAGGAAGTAGGACAGAAGTAGCAGTTAGCCATCAAGGCAGACTGTTCCTGAGTGATCAGTTCAGGTCTGAGCCTTCCCACTCTATCTTGAATGTGTCCTCAGATCCAACCACAAAAACAAAATTTACATACTGTTTGTGGACGCATAAGGCCACATACCTGCATTCATGAATGCAATTCTTTTTTTTTCTAATGGATGAAACTGATTTCATCCATTTTTTTTTGGTCTCTCATTCCTAAACACACTAACAGAAGACACATCTAAACATCATTTCATTCTTGTGAGCATTTATGATGACTCTGTATTTGAATAAGGGGTGGAGAGAGCCAGTTTCAATCATCCGTGTTCACAGGAGCCACATTCAGGAGGCGCATGACAGCACTGAGGATGGATGTTAATACCAAGTTTACCTGTTTGTGATACAACTGTGAAACTCTTCTGTTTTTCAGTCACTCCTTGGAAACACCCGCAGTCCCTGGTCTACAACCACACCCTTTGGCAGCTCCATCTGGTCGACAAGCGCAGATTCAGCCTTACACCCTTTTGTTCCAACAACTACCACAACAACCCTAACTGACCTGGTTAATAGCTCTGCCTCACCGGCACCAGCTCCCACAGAGATGAGTCAAACCTACAACCCGTGGAGCATGTGGCGCCCCATGCTGAGCAGGCGTAGCTCAGAACCCTGGCCTAGTTCCTCCGAAAACGGCAATTAGACAGCACTTATCAGAAGCATGTCATAGGTTTGACGTACTCTGTACGCCAAATCAAAATCTTTTTATTTAAAACGGAACAGAACGCCAACAGAAAAGCAATGTTACCTGAAATTTGTGGTAGCCCAGTGTTGTAGGTGACCAACACAGCAATTTAGTTCTCAGCAGTTTTTTTATTCATGTTGCAGTAAAGCCATTTTATTATTGGTTTTGTTTTAACAGAAAAGCCCCTAAGTTAAACATGTTGATAGAATGGTAATCCTATTGCCAGTTCTAACATTTTGTTCATATAGCAATGCTGCAGAATATTTAATGATCAGTATTAAGTTGGAACAGACATCTTGTTTTAAGCCGAGTCCTCTTTATCAAAATCATTAGTGGGTTTTTTTATAAAACCTTGGTTTGAGAAATCAAAATTGGGATTAATTTGGATTTAAATCGGCACACCGGGCTTTTTGTTTGGCAGCAGAGATCTGTCATAACCTGACATGTGATTCTTAAAAAATACAGCAGCCCAGAAAGCTTCACCAACATTCATGTTCCACATTTTAAAGCTGGCTCTGCCCCAAAACTGTCAAAGCCTTCTGTAAGAGTAATTTAAGTCTGAGGTTTGTATGGTACATCACTTTAAATAAAGGATTTCAGCAAAACCTCTTTTTTTTAATCTAATTTTATTCCACTCACTCATCTTCTACCGCTAATCCTCCACATGTGGGTCAGATAATCCCAGTTGACATAGGGCAAGGGTTGCTGAACACCCTGGACAGGTTACCAGTCCATCACAGGGCCACACAGAGACAAACAACCATGTCACTAGACTTTGCAATTAGCCTAATCCCCAAATCTGCATGTTTTTGGACTGTGGGATGAAGCCCACAGTAGTACTGTAGTATACAGTACAATACAATACAATACACAAGTACAACAATTTACTCAACAGGACTACATTTAAAAGACATTTTAAGTATATCATGTTTTTACTCGAAGCTCTTAGACGTAATTTTAGACATTTTTATTGGACAATACATGTTTTGTTTGATAGTCATAATTTGTTTTTACATTAATATCTCCGCCAAGCCATGATTAATAGTCCTTAAAAAATTCCAGCCGGCACCAAAATCTAATCTTGTCCCCATTATTACACCTTCCCTGAAAGTTTCATCAAAATCCGTCCATAACGTTTTGAGTTATTTTGCTAAAAAGACAAAAACAAATGCTGGCAAAATCAGAACCTCCTTGGCGGAGGCAAAGTGCATTTTGAAAAAAGTATCTAATTCAATTTTAAGAAAACCGTGTACGCAAATAAAGTGGATTTTATTTATAGCCGTCCGCTGTGACCCAGAACAGAAGCATCAAGAATGCTGCTCAGGCGAGCAAATCCCTCCATCAAGGTTACTATCCTCCGTATGATGTCAAATTATCGGGAAAATAATTATTAACGCATTGTAACATTAACATATTCTTTCAAAAAAAAAACAAAAACACAGCAATACTTCAGGCTGGGCAGCAGCGCCCCCTGCAGCCACAAGTTAAGAAGATTCGTTTTTTCAATGAACATTTATTGACTTCAAACGACTTCTTGACTTTGACCAGTGGTTTCATGTATTAGAAGTAATTAATCCAGAAGGAATATAGTTAGGCCACATCCGCACGAAACGGAAACGATCTTTTTCCTTTGTCGTCTTAAAAAAGTTCCCCGTAAAGACGGTGTCGTTTCAGGAAATACGTCTGTCCGCCTGAAACGACTCGCCACGCTGTAGTGCATATGCCAGGCCTGTAAGTGGCGCTGTTCCGCTGCACATAAACACGGAGAAGAAGACGTGTTAACAGAAACTGACAGAATGAACCGAGTCAGATTTTACTTACATTGATTTTACTTTTATTTAGTTTCACCGTTAATCGTCAGCACCTGTTTTGTGGTTGTGCTGGGACTGTGACGCCATCGTTTTGCTAAAGTAAAGTATTTACAGTCTAGTGTAGAGATGAACGAGAGTGTTGCTGAATAAATGACATTTTGAGCTGAAACAAATACTTGATTAATCAATTATTGACTATTAAATGAATCACCAACAATCTGAATTGATTGATTCAGTGGTTTGAGTGGCTCTTACATAATTAAAACAAGCTTTCTGATGTTTCAGATTCTTAATTATGATAATATTTTCTGGTTTGTGGACAAGACCATGCGGTTACTTGATTAATCGAGAAAATAATCCACAGATTAATTATGAAAATAATCTTTAGCCTACCATATTATAAAACTGGCCAAACACATCTGCCAAAAAGGCATCATATATTCTATTCTTACTGTCATCAACCATAGAAAAAAAACCCCACCTTGGTCAACCTTTAACTATATAACACCTAACCTGAGGCTTTTATTGCAAACCAGTCCATTATTAACATTTTATAAACTTTACAGCCTGTACATAAATCTATATATCAAACACATATTTTCTCGATTTTTTTTCTAAGCCACATACATCTTACAAAGAGACGACACCATCAAAAAATATCCTGGACCCCTCGTGTGTTTGCCTTAGAAAACATTTGAGTTTAATGTGTTTGATGTCAAAATAATCAATGAACTATTTCAGACGACACAATGCAAAGTTGTAAAAAAAAAAAAAAGTTGAAATACAGGCCATATACAGTATATTGCAATCATTTTAATGGATTAAACAAGAAACTTTTCATCTGGACCAACTGACAGTGTGCTTTGGACCCTCATTAAGAACAGCTGATTGAAGAGACTGTTGACAATGCTTTACATGTGATTTAAAGCAGCATCTGTGCTCCTCCTCTCTTCCTCTTGCTCTTTTCCAGCTCTAATGATGTCAGTGAAGATGCCATCCTCCAAATTCAAACCAGTAAAACCCTGTTTTCTTTCAAAACTAATGTTTTAAGGATATGTATAAGCACTAAATCCGTGTTCCATCAAAGCACTACAGATTACTTTGTCCCTGGTTGTCGAAAAGACTCCATCAGCAGCTGACCAAACCTGGCAACATCACATTTGGAGAAGACAAACACGCTGTGGCTCTTCTTCAGCTCATTTGTGCGATCCAGCACCATCATGCCACGTGACATCGAGCCCTGCATCTCCACGCGAACGGGACACTCGATGCTCTCCGTTACCACACTGCTGTCAATGCAGGCTGCCATCGCATAGGAGTCGTAAGAGACAAAGCCGGGCCCAAAGTAAACTTTTCTTTTATTCTTCGAAGCCTCTTTGGAGTAGGCCCAGCACTTGGATGTTATCATCTTCATGAAGCGCGCGGCAGGAGTGTCCTGGTTCATCAACTCTTCAAAGAACTCCTACTCACACAAGAGAAATCAGTGTGGGTTAAGTCAAAGCAACAATATGTCATTTAAACTCATCCATTTGGTTTCTGAATTAATGCTTGTGGGGATTTTTATGTATGTTCCATATGTTATTTATATTCATTGCACTTTTTAGGGGCCTCACAGTGGAGCATGTGGTTAACACTGTTGCCTCACAGCAACAAGGTTGCTGGTTCTTTGCAGAGGTTGCATGTTCTCCCTGTATGTGTGGGTTTTCTCTGTGTTTTCAGTCCAAACACTCTACCGTTCTATATATTGGCCCTGCAATGACCTGGTTACTTGTCCAGGCATTGGCACCAGCAGCCCCACGACCCTTCTCTGGAGGATGGTACCATACAGCACATATTTTTTTGTGTTTCCACTAGAATAGTACCAAAAGTAACCAGCCACAACTGTTTCATATTTTGGCATGCCTCCCTTGGGGTACCAGAGAAAAATAGTAGGGTACGATCAGGGCGGAGCTAGAACGGCACCACCCACGACAGTCAGCTGATTGGGCGACAGAAAAACATGACTCCTTGTGACCAGTGTTTCTTCAACGCCCACAGTCTATTCTCATAAAAAGCTTGACGTCTTATTGAGACTGTTCTTAGTTGAAACACAAGCCTGACCTAGACTGAAACCTTACCAAACCAAACCATACCATGATGGAAACACAGCAATAGTCAGTTGTGTGGAGCTGATTGGCTTAATCACCACTGTGTGAACTCATTTTATGATGGTTTGAAAGTAGCTGACAATTGTTTATATTTAAAAGTTACACACGTTGTTTCCTTCTCATTTGCTTGTGTCATGTTGTGTTACATAGTGTTGCTTTAATGCGGGCTGGTGCAGGTCTACATATCTTACCCAAGTCAGAGCATTTCTGCACGAGTACTCCCATGTTGCAATGTATGTCGGGCACAGAAATTCCTCAAGAACAACATAGGCAGACTCGGGGTCCATTATAAAGTTAAACTCTCCACACAGTGTCACGTTTCCTTTTCCTGCAGAGACAAAAGTCACTTATAAAAGCCTGCATATGTCAAAAACAAACACTGAAATCATGTTGAGGTCCTACCTTCCATGTTGCCTCCCATAATGTAAAGCTCTTTGAGCTTTTGGGGAAAACACGGATCCATTCTGACAGCCAGCGCAAGATTAGTGAGTGGACCGAGGGCCACCAGTGAGACCTGAGAGGAGCAGGTTTTAACAGGACTTCACCACCAGAGGGCAGCTACAGCTCCAAGAAGGGTTTCTCACCTGGTTCTGGTTTTCGGACACCAGTCTGATCATTGCGTTAACTGCATGCTCCTTTTGGATCTTCTCCTCCCACTTTGGATCTTTGTCTTTAAACACATCTCCGAGTCCATCACTTCCAAAGTGGTCTTTACTGAAGTTATTTCCTGTGACCAGAGGATCACTGGAACCTCGAAATACTGGAATCTGCAGAATGAAAAAAAAAGATGCTTTTCTCAGTGCAGTTTTCAACATGATTTGTGGACACACATGCAGTCAAACATTATTTTTAAAAATAGAAGTTGCTTTTTTATTTAACCTTTGCTTATACAGGTTATCACAAGTTATCACATTGAGTCATGGGGTCTCATTTTCAAGAGATATGTCTTGTAAATAACATTTAAGAGGAGTTTGCTGAAATTGGAAACACTACCGAAAAACAATGTTTTTATAAGTGTAAAATCACTTCAAAATAATATGTAGCATTAGAAGAAGCCTTATGTAATGTATGTTTTATTATTAGAGCCAGAGCAGGTTTTTCACATTTTAAAGCAAACATCATTATTTCTGGTGTAATGGTAAATTGTCTGTATTTACATGCTGTCAGCACAGGTATCAGGAATAGTGTGTGTATACAGGCAGTGTTTAAGTGTCTTGCCCAAGGACACATTGGTATGTACACCAACAGAGCTGGGAATTGAACCCACAACCTTGCAGTTGAAAGATGGCTCGCTCTACCCCTGGGCTGAACTATTTAGGTAATGAGTCTACTTGAGAGTTTTCTGACATATTATGATTTGATTTGAGAAATAACTTTTTAAGTCAAGTTTTTGGTTAACATTAATAAAAACTCATCCTCTACCAATTTATCCTCCACATTTTTGATTCTGAATTTCTGCCAGTGAACAAGGTACACACTAGAATTGTAAGGTGTGCATTTGAGAGACACTGAGGATAAAACAAGTAAAAATTTTTTTATGTAGTGTACAATCAACTTATTGAACAAACTATTTTTCATTTACAGGAGTATTTTGTTAGTCCATATCGGACAAATTAATATCTTATAGGTTTTGATGCTTAACTATGTCTACATATGTTCTCCAACACACTTGGAAGAGAAGAGAGAGGGAAAGAATAATCAGCTGCAACATGAACATTCACCAAAACATTTACATACATTTTACTGTACCTATAGTTTAATAATCTTTTAAACTAAGTTAAAAAGGTCCCATTCACTGGAAAATCAAATTTCTGTTGCTTTTTGATATATCCCCATGTCCTTCCCACATCTATCCATTCAGAGCCACATCATCTGGCTCCTCTTGATGCGGAGGAGCAGTGGCTCTACTCTGAACCCCTCCCGTATGACCAAACTTCTCACCCTATCTCTAAGGAAGAGGGCTTGGAGCAGGATCTCACCCCCGACCCAAAGAGGGCACTCCACCCTTTTCCAGCCAAGGACCATGGTCTCGGATTTGGAGGTGCTGATCCTCATCCCAGCCGCGTCACACCCGGCTACAAACCACTACAGTGAGAGCTGAAGATCATGGCCCGATGAAGCAAACGGGACCACGTCATCTGCAAAAAGCAGAGACCCAATCCTGAGCCCACCAAACCGGACCCCTTCAACATCCTGGCTGAGTCTAGAAATCCTGTCCATAAAAGTTATGAATAGAATCGGTGGCAAAGGGCAGCCCTGGCGGAGTCCAACCCCCACTGGAAACTGATCCGACTTACTGCCGGCAATGTGAACCTAGCTCTGACACCGGTCGTACAGGCACCGAATGGTACCCCATATTCCCGGAACACTTCCCACAGGAATCCCTAAGGGACACGGTTGAACGTCTTCTTCAAGTCCACAAAGCACATGTAGACTGGTTGGGCAAATGCACCCATGCACCATCCAGGACCCTGCCAAGAGTATAGAGCTGGTTCTACATTCAGGACGACAACCAAACTGTTCCTCCCGAAACCGAGATTCAACGGACCCCCGAAAAGATCTTACCCGGGAGGCTGAGGAGTATGATTCTCCTGTATTTGGAACACACCCTCCGGTCCCCCCTTTATAAAGAGGGGGACCGCCACCCCAGTCTGCCAATCCAGAGGCACTGTCCCCAACAGCCAAGACAGCCCTACAACATCTGGGGCGGATCTCATCCACCCCCGGGGCCCTGCCATCGAGCAGCTTTTTAACCACCTCGGTAGCCTCAGCCCCAGAGATAGGAGAGCCCACCTCTGAGTCCCCAGACTCTGCTTCCTCTTAGGAAGGCGTGTTGGTGGGATTGAGGAGGTCTTCAAAGTACTCCCACCACCCCATCTCCTCTGTACACAGTGTTGATATTGCACTGCTTCCCCCTCCTGAGACACCGGCTGGTTGACAGAATCTCCTCAATGTCATCTGGAAATCGTTCATTATGGATATCTTTCTTTGTGGATATCTTTCATTTTTGATAGTAATATCCTTGCTAAGCTTCCTGAAATGCTGTTTTGTTTGTCGCAGTCACTTTGAAGTGAATAGTTATACAAAGTACAAAACCACGTGGACTCAGCTCAAAACTTCATCTCAAGTAGGGAGCAGTTCCAACAATCCGTAATGGATTTCCTGAAGGCAATATAAGTATTTCCAAATGAAGTAACAATGTCTTTGTGAGCTTGACTGCTTCTTGTCTTGTATAGCAATAGCTAACGACGACTAATTGCAGCTGCATTTGAAAGGCAGCGTGTGTGTTCGCCTTTTCTGTTTGTCTCAGTAGCGGTAGAAAATAAGTGAGTGCGAGTGAGTGTTTGTCTCAGCTCTATGTGACGCTGTTTACACGCAGCCTCTCATGCACGATGAATCACGTATGTCTACACACGCTGCTGCTGTTGTCATCTCTGGCTGATAAATATTT
The DNA here is from genome assembly GCA_016785285.1 of Brachirus orientalis. Lineage (NCBI taxonomy): Eukaryota > Metazoa > Chordata > Actinopteri > Pleuronectiformes > Soleidae > Brachirus > Brachirus orientalis. The sequence continues at coordinate 13,144,532 of JAFBJR010000180.1, forward strand.
TGACTGTAATATCATCAACAACACTCAAGAACTTTCAGATGCAGTGGAAACACAAACTACTCAGATTACCAAGAACTTATTGGCCTGAGTAAATAAGTTCTTGGTAATAAAAGTTCCTGGTAATTTTGCTGGAAAAAAGGGGCTAAAAAGCACCTGTAGAGTTGCTTACTCTGCAGAGTCTGTGAGGTTTTTGACCATAAAGATAATGTTTCTCAGTAGCCCTCATTAACTTACATTTTGGTTTAAAAAAAAAACATTCTATGTGGCCTTTAATTATACATACAAGTCATACTTTTATTGAAGAGTGCAATCACATGACCACAGCTGTTAATCTGTCTGTGGTCACTGGAATCATCAACATGCCAGAAAGATTAACTCTTTCATTGGCAGGCGTTTGGCAAGGTGGAGTTAGTCTGTTGTTCATTACCCATCTTCTGTTAAGCTGACAACAGCCATTGCTTTTTTAACTACGTGACAGAAATGAATTAGGAGTCAATCTGAATTCAACTTAAGAATGAGACAAGTTTACATTTTAGTAGACATACCCCCTTGCGCTCACAGACAGAAAGCACCCTGAGTACGTTCTGACACACGTTCTCGACTGCTGCATTTCCAAACACACATGTGACGGCCAGGATCTGGACGTTGGGAGCGGCCAGGGCCATCATGACGGCCTGAGCGTCGTCTATGCCACAGTCTGTGTCAATGATCAACAGTTTCTTTGCCATGATCTTCTGAAAGAATCAAATAAAGTCTTTCAAAGGCTGTTTGGTTAATGCTCCAACCAAAAATAACACTTTTTATGTGGTGTATTCTTATCTCTAATAATGCCTAATAATCATATTTTTTACTCTTACACTGAGATGTATTGAGGATAAAGGGAACACTTGAATTGTCCTTCTCAGCAACAGGTTTCTCTGAAAAGACAATGGATAAATGTTACTTTTACATGTTTAACAACAAATACTACTATACTACTTGTACTTTTCTCCTTCGTCCTCCTCCTGCTGCTTCTCTTTCACCTCCATGACCGGAGCACAGACTACATCTGACTCACTCGCTGAGCTGATACACAGCTGAACTGGTTGTGATTCATCTCACTATCGCCAGCTGTCGGTAGTGCTGTCACTAAATACACCAGACTCCACTGTTAAATGTTAAGATTTTAGAAATTTCCCGAATAAACATTGGAGATTAACACATCTTTTCGGTGGTTTGTTTCTTTTAAAGTGATCCACACTTCGGCATGGTTTCTGTGTTTGCTGAGGCTGATTCTGACAGTTTAAGCCGCTGATTCCCTCAGGGCGGACCGAAGTTCAGACAGTTTAACCAGTACGTATGTGGCGAGGGTTAACTGAAGAACTCGTTCTTGTACTGTTTCCCCACAGTGAGAGGATCTGTTTCAGTCTGTTTTTGTCACATTGTAGGTGTCAATAACTTAATAAATATAATTAAATCTTGCATTAAATAATCACAGAAACGTTTTCCTGTGTTTGTTACGCTATGATTTTTTTTTTTACATTATCTGCTGACTTGAAACATACAATAACTTTACTACATCTATCTATTAGTTTCTGAATTACCCGAGTGACGTTAAATTAAGATATTTAATGAATGTACAGTGTCCTCTCATTGGAGACCAGCCTAACGTTTAACTTTGTGTTTACTGAGAATGTTAAAACAACGGGGAACTGGAATGTGTGTCTTTATGTTCTCGCTTTAAGTGCACGGTAACATCTTACACTGACCGCAATAGCTGGGACACACGGAGACTCCTTCCCTGAGTGAAGGATTCGGTCAATATGTGTCTGACTCTGTAGTGAGTGAACGAATCACCTTCGCCCGTCCGTTGCCACTGGCTGCTATCTGACTCGAGTCACCGCAGAGCTCAGCTGAACTGTGAGATGAACGAATCGTTTGAGTAAGTGACTCAGTTCAGTTCGTTCACCCAAACGAATCATTCGCGAACGAAACAACACTAAGACTCACGAGTTATTTGAGAATTTTGGAGACAATCACGTCCACAATCACGTCGTATCGTTCTAAAGGTCTTTGCACTTTGAGGTGCGGTAGAAACAGGGCTGGACTGGGATAAAAAAAAAATCGGCCCGGGCATATTGAACCGAGACCGGCCCACCAGGTATTGATGGAAAGACAACGAAGCTTATGAATGAAAACAAATTTTCTTGTGACAATACTTGTACACTGCCTTGTTTGGTGTATATGTACTTGTCTAATAAACTTAAACCTACAGCATTCTGCCATTCTATACAGTACTTAGCGGAAACCAAAAGGCTACTTGGTCTAGTTTGTTGATGAATATTATGAATAAATGACAGATTTAGTGATATTTTTATAGACTATTTATTCACCACATCAATAAACAGCACAGCAACAGAGAATGTTTCCGCAAACATGGCAACATTTAAAAAGGTGAAAGACAGAGAAAGAAAGGTGAGAAGGAATAACACTTGATGGACTTACTTATATGATTACAGTACTGGTATTTTCTATACATTACTTAGAGGAACCTCCTGAACAAACAATGAACTATTTTCCTTATTCTCCCTCCAGCCTCTGTTTATTAAGAGACCTCAGTTATATTACAGAGCATAATTAAAACATAGTTATATATACAACACGGCTAACAAACTCTTGTTTTGACTTTGCACGAGTCTGCAACAACTGAGGTTGTTTTTTAAATCATTGACTGGATTCAAATTTACCTTGAGCGTCTGAGTGGAGTGAACGCAGCACTGACGGACTCCAGTAAACCGACTCCTGCGGTTTGACTGGAAGGTCTTTTAGTCGTGTTCCTAACAAGGGTGTGCCATTACTGAGAAAACGACGTGAATTTTTCATATTGAAAATCAAACGTGCCTCTGCTCAAGTAGAATTTGTCTTTTATGATGTTGCCACTGCGGTAAGTGTTTTTTTGGTGAGTTATTCTTGCTTAGTGAATTTTTGTTCATATCTGGACAACCCCGCTTACTTCTGAGAATGGTACAGCCCGTTGAACTTGCACTGGAAAACGACACGGGCCAAGGGAATAGCAGCAGCGTGAGACAATGCCCTGGGTCCAATTCTGTGACATTTTAACATGTCTCCGATTAATGAGCTCCGTGTTTCAGTGACGCGTGCATAAGTGAACGTTTTTTTTGCTTCACAGTCCAATTTCGTCGTGACACGTATGGCCCGATATGATGGGAAATTAACGTAGCATCTGGGCGTATTTACATGCGCATCGAATCAGCGCCGATGTAGCGGTGTGGTCATCCAAACACAGGCGGCGTCGCAGGTGAGATGTTAGTTAATAATCAACCAAAAAAGAGCCAACACAAGATTTGCTCGACCGTTTAGGGGTTAAAGGTGATCATGTGATGACGCTACGACTTAAAACATTTTCATTCAGGGTTGTGACTAAAACAAGCAAACAAAAACCCTGTTTTTACGTATGTGGTAGAATTGAATGCACATTCGCTACATTTTTATTTAATTGTACCTTGTCACGGGTTGAGGATAATAAGATGTGAATACATAAATGAATAATGGCTGAGTTCCATTAAGCTTTCTCTGTGTCCTCACAACTAGAACTAAACAGCTAGTGTTAACAGTCCAGGTCCAGTGTGTGGGTTAGGTAAGTGTTAGGTAAGTGTGTAATTCCATTAAAAGAACAAAAGTATTGGTTTTCATAGCTTTTAATAAGCCTTTTGTATGTACTTGCTATATGGAGCCATCCATTTTGTGTTGCCATGTTTCTACAGCAGCCTGGATGGACAAATGAGCCAGAGCATGTGTTCCCTTTGCAAACCCATATGAAGAGGAAAGACATGCTTTCTGGTATGAAAAGGCCATTGTAGTCCCTGCTGCATTTGGGAAAGCAAGGATTAAGTGAGGATTCCGTCATTTGCTACAGTCTCACAATTAGATGTAACTTATTTACACACTGGATATCAAAAACAGACCTGATGTATGATGTTTATTGTAGTGGTTTTAAAAGGAACAAAAGAAGAATTGGAAAAACCTCATTTACTTAACAATGAACAATCAATCTAGGTGTTTTCACTGTTCATATCAAGTCAGTTCTTTCCACTGCAACTATAAAAGAAATACAGTTGCTGCCGGAAAGACCTATGATTGTATTAAATCATAGGGATGGGCATGGTTCTTAAATAATTATCTAATCATTTGATCATAAAAAGCTTGTTCAGGTACTCTGAGTATTGTTTAATTGTGACATAACCCCCAGTGACTGTTGAAAAGGAAATTGACAAGACAGTGACATCCCCAACTGTAAATCAGCATCTGTGTTTTTCCCACTAAAACACCCACCAAAATGTCTATGGTCTAAGGCCTATTATTCTGTGGTGTTTCCAAAAATGCCTGTCTTCTCATCCCCAGAGGAGACAGCCATCACTTCAGCATCACAGTAGACCTCAATTTGTTCTCTCACTGTCACACGTGTGGCTCTTCAATGCCAAATACATCAGAAGCTCAAGGGGCAACCCTGTCTGGGCCAGCAGAGCCCTCAGCACTGCAGAGGTCCACTGATGGGGAAGAGGACCATGGCCTGATCAGCTCCCTGGCCCGGGACGCTGCCAGAGTGAGGAGAGCTTCCAGCGCCGAGCTCCACCTGCCCTGGACCTGCCCGGTCACACACTCTAGAGAGAAGTTCTACACGGTGTGCTCCGATTATGCTCTCCTTGATCAGGCTGCTTCGGTGTACCGTCCCATGAGCACAGCCAGGGATGTGGTCCAGAGCAAGCAGGGTGATGGTCCCCAGCTAGTGAAGCCCAAACCATCAGCTGGCTTCAGTCAGACTGGAGGAGCCCATGTTGGATCAGATGGGGATTGTGACATGGAGGAAGTGTCCTCTGGCAACACCAAGCCCATTTTGGCCTGGGAGATTGACACAACAGACTTCAACGCTGTACTTACAAGAAAAATAAGAACAAGTAAGAACAATCTCATAATTGAAGTCTGTCATTTGACGTTATGAAACTTGTCAGATAATCAAACTGATATTATTACCTTATTATTTATTTATTTACCTTATTTTGCCCATAAATTTGACATCTCGTTTGCACTTTAAAGTGGAACTTTGCAACTCACTTTTTGTTGCCTTTTTCTCTAACGAGCCCCCCCCTACAGTTTCAGAGTGTATCTTTTTATCCTTTTTTAATACCACTGTAAACATCCATTCATCCATTGTCTACCGTTTAATCCTCACTGTTTTAAAAACCCACCACTGATGCTCCCCCTCCCTTTCCCTCTCCTGGCCATGTGCATTTGTTTTCAGTGGAGCCAGTGATAACAAACAGTGGATCCATGTCCGTGCTGTTCGGTATCCGTTTTGCATGCTTCGGTGTTTTTCAATTCTCACCATTTAAAGAAAGCCGGTTCAATGTTTACTTGTGTGGCCCCTCGCTCGGACAGACAGCTGTTCCTTTTCCTCGCTTGCTTAGACAACAGTATGCTTCTTTTTCTTCCACCAGCTCTGCCATGATGAACAGCTAAAATAACACCAGGCTAGGGGGTTTGTATAGTGCCGTGAAGCAGTGTTTTTGCTAGACCTCCTGATTCTGAGGATTGGGTTGGTGACCCTGATCGTGCAAGGCTGTGTTTTCCGCTAACATACAGTAGGGGGAGTGGAGACAGACCCCAATCTCCCCACAACAAGCTATTTAACCATCACAATGACTCTCAAGATGTTAATTTAAGGTATAAATCCTGCATAGTTTCCCTTTAAAGCAACACAAGCTGGCTTTGCCAAGCAGCAGCACCTCCTGCAAACAAGGGAGCATAAGCGATGTGAGTGTAGGAATTAGTACAGTCACATCTGGGTGTTGATTATTAATTTAGGGAAGTCCAAACACAGCTCAGAACACAACAATATTACGCTGTTTTTCTATCAATTTTATTCCTGTGTTTTCTTCTAAACAATTATGAGGTTTTCGGTTAACCTGTCACATTTTCCCTCTTATGGTACAATATGCAATTCATGTTCCACAATCAAGATAATACCACAAAACAGCAATACAAATCTAATACAAAATGTGTTTATAAAGGTAAATTGCAGGCTAAATTTGGATTTTCCTGCTGTTTGCCATAATCCCTCCAACAACATATCTGTTGGCCAGTTGACTTCTTTTCTCATTACCCTCATTCCTATAATAATCACCACCACGGGAAGTCATCAAGTAGTGATAAGGCTGAGTCAGATTACAGGGAAAATCAGTTAAATAATTGTTTTTAAATTTGAATACATATTGATAATTGTATCTCACAAGTAACAGTGATAACGAATTGCCATATTGATGTTTTGGAACATTAATTTTGTTGAGCTCAGAGTCTGAGCTATTAACTGGCTTTCATGTACAGAAACCTTCTCTGTCTCATGACCAGAGCTTTTACCGTGTAGCTCCGGTCACTGAACTGAAACAGCCAAACAGCATAGTATATCCTTCATACACCCCGGTGTCTGGGAATAGAAGTGCTCTCTCTTTAAGAAACAACTCCATGTAGGAATCTTGTTTCCTCATCTAATGTTGGAGTTAAATGTTACTTAACATGCCTCTAGATGTATCATTGTCCCCAGTACAAGTGAGAGCAGATTTGGAGGTGAAATAGTTGTGTAGTTTTGCTTTAACCGCTGCACATTTTAACCCTGGTTTGTCTAACACTGAATTTCAGGCAATGTGAAGAAATGCAGCTCTAAGAAGATGAAGTCATCCGACAGACTGAGCAGAAATCTGCAGGACGTCCCTCCTCATGTGTCTCTGGATGAGATCAAACAGCGAAAAGTGTTTGACCTCAGGAGATGGTAATGTTACAATAGAGTTTGTGGTGTAGGTTTCGGGAAATTGTAAGGTTTCTGTTTTGATTTAAACAAGTCTTCATTGGGACAAAAGCATCAACAATGGAAATGACAATCTTGCATCATATCCCAAATGTGATTTAACAATTTTTGCATTATTTGGATGGTTTCTGCCTAGGTACTGCATCAGTCGACCTCAGTACAAGACCTCATGTGGAATCTCCTCTCTGGTTTCCTGCTGGAACTTCTTATACAGCACTCTGGGTGCAGGAAGGTGATTTGAACGTTATAACTTTATTTAAACCAGATTTAATAAAAAAAACTAATCAAAACATGTTGGAGACTCTGAAGGCAGCAATGAGGTGAGCTCATTGCCACTAATCTCTGAACGAAAAGAGGTGAATTTGAGGCTGTTTATGACTCTCAATGCAGTAGATAAAATCAAAAGCAACTACTTCTAAAAAATGACTAGTTATAGTGTCCTTAATTGAGTGATTGAGTTTTGACATGTTCTTTACTGAGATAATTTTACAGACTAGTTTGTAACATGCACTTGTCAAGTTGCAATCTCTGGATACCTGGGGCCTCATTTATAAAAGGCATGAAAAAATTGGCGTACGTATGAAACACAGAAGGTGTTTAGGCAAATAAATATTTGGATTTATAAAACCATGCGTGCACACGTCCCACGCCAGTTTTGCTTTATAAATCACAATCAACTCGTAATGCTGCAAAGCTTTTGCGGGCTTCAAACACCCACACTTGACAATAAATAGTCAGAAAAACACCCAAGATTAATATTCATTGATCAGGAGTCACAGGAAAATCATGGCAAATGCAGAGAGAACAGAGAGGAACAGGAAGTTCACGCAGTCAGAAATCGATTGCGGAAAAAGATTTTGTACAATTTGCTCATCACCAATGCTAAAAAGACGTTTAGAGTGGAAGAATGTGGAGAATGTGGAAAATGTTGTGTGCAGAAGGTCAATGGTGTTACTGCACAACAGCACACATTTTACTTCCGCTCCTCTGCACACTGTCGGTTAGGGAAAATATACAGTATCCACAGCTTATGTGGATATCCACTGTTGTCTGCAATGGTGGATTTGTACCTACATTAATCAGCATATGTAGAAGTCTGTTTTCTTTGCTCACTGACGCAGGACAGCATGTGGAAGTTAGAACCGGCTCACAATCCATTCATCATCATTGGCCGGCAGATCTGACTGAACATGATTTGCTTCATCCTGTAGCAGAGACAAATGCATGCACACAAAAGTTTGCTGTGAGCAGTAATAATTGAATTTTTTTACACTGTGGTATCATTTTTAACAGTTTCTGGTTATTTGTCCTCCTGCCAACAGAGTCGCAGGTTCACCTCTCTCCTGTTTATGTGCGTACGGATGGGTCAGAGTTTGCGTGAGGATCCCGCATGCTTCCCGTCAAGTTTATTTATTATAAATCCCAAACGTGGCCTAGAAAGTGGCGTACGCCCTCTTTTGTGTGTACGCAAGCTTTATAAATGAGGCCCCTGATAAAGTACCCATAGCTTTCAACCAAGAGTAGAGGTTATCAGGTTTTTCCCAGTCATCAGCCATAAGCTGTCAAAATATAGAGCTATTAAACAGGCATTTTAGTGTTAAGTTGTTCTAATGCTGTGAGGTGAGGTGGTTTTCTAACATGTTTGTGAATTTCTCAACATTTGAAAAAAAATTCAGGTACATGCAGAGTGATATCTACTGAATGAGCAAGTGAATTTTGATGCAGATCTGGTTAATCTGGATGTTTGCATGTATGTGGAGGTATGTGCCTTCAGAGCATTCAAAAGTTCTCTTTGGTGCTGGTTCCATGTGAGATTCTCTCCAATTTGTCCCATTTCACTCAAGTTGCAGTCACTTCCTGATGCGTGCTTATTGGTTTGTGTTGCTAGTCTTCCACCAATCACTCAGGAGGAGGCTTTGCACATTCTGGGGTTTCAGCCGCCGTTTGAAGAAATTAAGTTTGGTCCTTTCACAGGAAATGCCACTCTAATGCGGTAACACAAACTGCTCTCACAGCCCTTTTTCTCCCTAAATAATCACTTCACCCCAGTAAATGTCTGCAGCTCAGTAATCAGTGCATTTTTCCTCACAGGTGGTTCCGACAAATCAATGAACATTTCCGAGTGCGAGGTTGCTCCTACATTCTGTACAAACCTCATGGAAAACACAAGACGGCAGGAGAAACAGGTGAGTCACTCAAACTCTCCTGCATGATTGTTTATACACAGGTAAAACCAGCGTGCTAACTAGGCTCGTCTTACAGCTGAAGGAGCATTGATGAAACTGACGCAGGGGCTGAAGGATGAGTCCATGGCCTACATTTACCACTGCCAGAACCACTACTTCTGCCCAGTGGGCTTCGAGGCTACGCCGCTCAAAGCAGTGAAGGCTTACAGGTAGATCATGTCACTGAGATTATTTTCATTGCACATGACTCATTTGTGATTGATTGACAAGTCATTTAGCACATGGATCTTCAGAGATTGATGCTGCTCCTCCCTCTGTCCCCAAAATGCTATTCTTTCTTGTAATTGTTGTAAAAGAAGGCATGGCATTCTTTTCTTTCTTCCTGTTTGTGAATTTAAGAAAAAGCAACCAGGTCCAGATATTGGTCATTGAATGTGCTTTCTGTAAATAGAAAAGATAGTTCTTTTTCATTTTTTCAAGAATGGAAGGTCAACAGAAGTGTTTACACTGCAAAGCACCTCTCTTTTGTCAGTGAGGTTTTGTAAATCCCACAGTTTTTTTTTTATTATAAAACAACTAAACACAGTCCGCGTCTTAAACTAAGACATACTGGGTCCTTGAACAGTCTGATTTATTTTCTAGAAACTACAGGGAATATTTACCTTTGTTTAAAAATGATAGACACAAATGGTTGGATGAACAAAAGAGTTGCTTAATATTTCTATGTTGTTCAACTAGTCAATCATATGACTAACTCTGTTAAAAAATTAAAATTTTGTTGTGTGCCTTGAAAAGGGCCCCTCTCCCTACAAATGAAATGGAGCACTGGATCCTAATTGGGGAGCCCAGTAGGAAACATCCAGCAATTCACTGTAAAAAGTAAGTTTCTCCTCTGTCTCTGCCAAGATTTATCATTAATAATGTTAGGGAAGAACAAGTAATTAAATTCACAGTTTAAACAAAGCCATTTGCGAATCGCAAAGACTGCAGTTTCTCTGACCCAGAATTTATACCGTACAGTCAGTTACACATTCGTGTGCACCAGTCAGGCTCACCTTCAGACAGTTCAAAGGAAGGTCCTCTAAATTAATTTCATTTATTAATGCTTTATTTATTTAACACAGTCACAGCTTTTATAATAACTGTTCTGCTCTTTGTTTCTCCATTCTCCTCTGGCATTACTGCCAAGGGAACAACCACTCACTGAATATTTTCTCTTTTTCTGACTCTTCTTTGTAAAACCTATAGATGCTGCATGTGAAAAGCCCAGTAGTTTCTTAAACGGAACCATGTCATGTTCAAAGTCAGTTAAATCATCTTTCTACCTCATTCAGCAGGAGATTGAGTTACAGCCACATAATTGTTTAAAGAGTAGTAAAACTTAATCAAGTGGCTGGTAAGTGCACATGCAGAATGGTTAATGTTTTGATAGTTTCTCATGGGGAAGTGCTTCATCATGTTTTAAATCTTTTACACAATGAATACTGAAATGAAGCCTGACAAAATAAAAATGTCAGCAATCAAATCATTATCTCTGGAAAAAATGCAATTAGATATTTTCACCAAATCAATAAGTAGTAATTGATAGTGAGTCAAATAATGTGACTCTGCTCTTTTAGGTGGTTAGACATTGTGACTGACCTCAACACACAGAATCCAGAATACCTGGATATCCGGCACTCAGAGAGGGGGGTCCAGCGCCGCAAAACCAAAAAGGTTGGTGCTCTCCTCACATCTCTTAATTTTAAGGTGGAACATTGCAAGTCCGGAAGCTTTTTCACCTTTTTCCTCTACGGAGCTCCCCCTACAGTTTTGGAGTACACTTATGACACCACCGTAAACATCCATTGTCTACCACGTTATCCTCACTGTTGTAAAAACTCACAGCTGAATTCCACCACCCCCCCCCCCCCCCACTCACAGCTGAATTCCACCCCCCCCCCCCCCCCTCCTGCCATGTGCATTTGTTTTCAACTAACCCGGTGAATGGAGTCAGAGCAATGTTCATGCCATTCAGCAAATAATGGAAAATTATTGCTGCTTCGATCTTATAGCTGGTGCCTGGCTAGGGCGTGTGTGTAGTGCAGTGAAGCAATTTGTGTTTCTCACAAGACCCCCTGATTCTGAGGACACTGGGTCAGCAGTCCTGCCCTTGCCAGACTGGTGTAGGGGGGGGGGAGTCCCAGTCTCCCTGCAATAAGACATTAAAACATCACAATGACTCTGAAGCTGTTACATTAGGATAAAATACTGCATAGTTCTGCTTTAATGTTGCTGTCTAAGTAAAAATGTGAGCTAATACTAAAAACACCTCTGCTGGCTCACAGGTGGGCGGTAACCTGCACTGCATCATGGCCTTCCAGAGGGTGAACTGGCAGAAGCTCGGCCCCTGGGCTCTGAATCTGGAGAACCTGCGTCATGAGTTCCGCCACTCCAGCATGGAGCGAGCCCACGGTCACACCTCAGAGGACACAGAGGAGAGGACGTCGAGCAAGCGCCTGTCCCACCTGGGACGCTGGCACAGTATGGGCAGTCAGAAAGACATGAGCTGGAAACGCCTGTCCAACAGCACAGAGTTCAGACAGAAGACCTCTCCTGACAGCGACCTCGAAGAAGACATCACAGACTGAACAGGTTTAACAGAACATACAGGGAGGGGAGGACAAAATAACAGACATTATAACACAGTTGAGTAGCCTTAAGAGTTTGAGTCTGGACTTATTTTGTATTTTACTGTCAGGAAATTTAAAAAAAGACCAAAACACAAATACGGTCTCTCATCTGTTCAACATATAACTCAAAAGTTTAAAAACCGAACGGCTTCTTATAACATATCCATGAAAAAGTGAAATTGTTTTAATACTATATAATTTTTGAACTTTCAATTTAATGGTTTCATCTTTTTTAAGGATAAATCGTGTCCTAACACAACCGGGCATTGTAGTAAATTAATAAAATGGAATTTATTAAGGGACTATTTCAGCAGTGGATTAATACAAAATTACAGTAGCTCTTGAGTGAGTTTCCCCTGTAGCTTCATGGAGATAAATTCATAATTCGTACCAGGCTGGTATAAGCTTTTTTATAGTAGGATAAATTCATTGTTTGTTCTGGTCTTTCTGTAGGATTTGTTAATAAGAAAAATATGAAAATATGACCAGACTTTTCCTTAAATCTTTTAGAAAGAATGTGAGATTCAGATTTGACTTAGCTGTCATTTTGAGGCAATAATGCACTTCAGCAGTGAGCTTTAGTTTTAATGAGGATATTTATGCCACATTATAACAATCATAACAATGTTTAACCTAACTGACGCACCAGTGACTTATCGAAGTCACAGTAACACAGGCAGCTACACAAGGGAGACATATTGAACAGCAGGTGCCACCTTGTGGGCAAATGGAGGACAGTCATGATTTTGACTGTTCGAACATCAATTGTACAGTGAAAAATCCCGAACACATATTGGAAACAAGAATCATGAAAGGGGGATAACAGCTAAATTTTCTGAACAATCATTGAACTATGGCTTTTTAAAAAAATGAAGTTTAGTGAATCAACACATCTCACAAATTTGGAGCTGATGTAGAGCTTCAAAGGGCTGCTGCACTGGGAGGTGTTCCTTTTATTCTATCCACCCTTCTATCTTCTCAAAGTTGCAATCACTGATTTAATATTTTGGCAAACTTTGGACAAAATTCTTGTTCTTTTCTGATTTTATGGGTATGGGCATTTTTTTTTTCCACAGCAGACAGGCTGAGGGGTTGCAGGAATAGCACCGTTGTTGCTTATGACTTTAAAAGTGGCTTTGTTCAACTCCTGTAAATCCTGATTAAATGCGATAAAGGTCCAGTGTGTAACTATCATTTAGCACAAAGCATGTTTTTACACAAGGTAACTGAAGGCTACATAGAGTGTGAGGTGAAAGTATTCAGCTGCCACATACAATAAATAATGATGTAATAAATGATATTTTTATACACTGTACCTTTTTAAGCAACAGAGAGAAAAATGTTCTTTCAAAACTTCCTTTGTATGCCCAGTGCCTGTAGAATATATTTGTAATATTTTGCTGTTGCATTGTGATTAATAGTGTCTGCCTCTATGTAGACATTTGATTTTAAGATAAGATAATTCATTATTAGTCCCACAATGGGGAAATTTATTTTCAGACCAAAACGTCTTCTCCATTTTGCTCTCTTGATTCATTCAAAGGACACACTGACTACTTTAGTTTCTTGCGCTCCCATAAAAGTGAACTCAAAATTTCTTCCTCCTCAATTATCTCATCAAATAAAATCGCAAATACTATAAATAAAGTTGATGTAATTGAAACTCCCAGCTGAAAGAGACAAGTCAAACCTTTTGCCGGAGCATAAATTAAAAGTGTCTCTTGATATAATTTTGTCAAGTGACAGTCATCAAAGGTGTCTAACAATGGAGTACAAATAAGGCTTAAATAATCAGAATCGAGTGATGCTGAAAGTGAAGCAGTTAAATGGAACTGTCTCTGCAACCTGTCATTAATGTCTACCAATCCTCATGAGCAGAGATGACTCTCAATCAATGACAGCTGTCAGAATATAGAGATGTTTAAAGGTCCAGAGTGTAGGAATTAGTGATATCTAATGGTGAGACTGCAGAATGTTTGCTCAATTCTCACTTTCCCAAGTGAATCAGGGAATTACTGTGGCCTTTGCATACCAGAAAGGATATAAACACTCTTACAAATCTCTCTGCTCTCTATGAAAGGCTTTTCCAAGGCTATGAAAACCAAATGGTTTTTGTTTTTTTAATAAATACACAAATACAAATACACACTTATGGGTAGCATATTACAGTCCTGTCAATAAGTTCTAAATATTACACACTGGACCTTTGACATATATATATATATGTTTTTTGACTTTTAACTGCTCTCATGTTGCAGTCACACTACATGATTAACTTAATATCATCCTTACACTGGTCACAAATACTTTTCTTCATATTTAAATCACATCAGCTTTACCTCTCTTAATCACAATGAGCGAATTAACGTTATATTCAACTACTGTTGCTAATGAAACATGACAATGACGTGTAGCTGTAAATTCACCTCCAGATATCATAGAAGAGGTGCAGTGAGTGGACTTGTTCTGTTTCCGTGGTTAGTTCAGTGAAAATGCCGTCCAGTCCACGTGCTGCTGAAGTTTAGCTGTGCTTTGTGAAACTCCAGTGAGGCCGACTGGCCCAGTTTTTTCAAAAACAGGTGGTGTAGATGGTGTGTTTTAACTAAATGTGAACCATGGTAAGTGAAGAATGCATGGTATATCATTCTGTTATTTTGCTTTGACCTCAAAAGGTGCCATTTGTATTTGACTCAACACACATCATTGTGTACTCACATGGATTTAAAGTAGTGTTTTATTTATTTATGTAATTTACAATAAATTACAATTTTTATAAACTCCTAGAAGAGACTTTCTTCTTTCAAGAGTCGCTATAACATTTTCAGTCCAGTCGCACAGCAGAGGCTTGAGACATGTCACGTCCTTTTAACTGTCGTCGTATCTCAGTAATGTGATTGGGACCGACACGGCAGCAGCCTCCTGATGGACAAAGGGACTTTTCAGAGAAAATACTGGAGAAAAAAAAGGACATAGAAGAAAAACAATTGATCTTACCTATCAAAGAGGCACCTTGGTTCATCCATGTATGACAGAGTTCAGCTATTGATGCTGATGTTTTTCCCGATTTCAGCCACCTTAATGTGGAAAAAAAAGTTGATTGTGTCTGTGCATAAAAGGAAAAGATAAAAAAACATCCCAATTTGGAGAAATGACTGTACTGCATCTGTATTTTCAGTTTTCTCAAGAAACTCTCATCCAAAAGTTTAAACATTTCACTTCCTTCAAGTCTCCAGTATCAACCCTACAAAGTCTGAAGTGGACCAGATAAGTGGTTGTAGAGACAATTGAAGGAGATGGAAAGAAACAACGCGTTTTATGGTTATACATGTTGGATTTGTGGAATTTCTCAATGGAACGTGGAAATGAAGGAATGAATGAATTTATTCAAACTAAAAGCCTTAAAGGACTTTTACATGTCTCCAAACAGAGCCCAATTTTTTTTGATTATTTGACCATATGTACACTCCTCTTTTATTTAAAATTCACTATCTGACTGTAAAAAAAAAGATGAACTCAATAAAGGTGTAGGTTTTCTCTCCTTAGCCCCTCCCACTAGATGAGCACGGATTGATACACATGCTTCATATGCCACAGTTTACTGACGAAATGTTTCGTTCGGCTTCATTTACTGGCCGACTGTTCTATTCTGTTAGGTTGTGTTGCTTTACAGTGTGAAAAGTAAATACCAATGTTGAAATTACAACCTTTCCACTAAATGCATACGCAGCTGCTCTGTGGAACAGCCAATAGGAGTGCCCACTCTCTCCATGTACTTCTCTGTGATTGGTCAATATCGCCTATCAGGTTTAGTCGAGTGTGGAAACAGTGTAGAGGAATTGTAGAACTTTAGTTCTCAGATCACATACCCCAGCTTTAGGTAGGTTAGGGTTTTGGCGCCCTCTGCATTGTGACTTCATGAATAGTGTGTAGTGTAGCAGAAGAATTTGACATGTTATATGTTCATATCTTTTGATTTTTATTTCTAGACTCACCCATGCTGATTGTCCCACTCTTCTCCACTATTGGGGTAAACCACCCAGCTCATATCTGGGCTCAGCAGGGATCCTGCAGATTCCAGCAGCGGCTCCACAAAGGCTGGACAACAGCAGTTGACTCCCACAGCCACCAGCTGCATGGATCTGTTAGCGATCTGCACCGCATCTGTGAACAGGCTGCCATCTGATATACACCTCCCATCCTGAGTTTTTGTATACAGAACGTTCAAGTTACTTTGAAAACTAATGGATGGATGTAGAGTGTTCTCTTCAGCTGCAGCAGGTTACCTTACAGGAGAAGGAGAGCCAGGCTTCAGAGTTTGGAAACTCTCTGAGCAGCTCCACCAGAGCCAATGCCTCTTTGAGACTTGGGATTGTCTCAAAAGCAATGAGATCAGCTCCTGCTGCTGCTAAACACTCAACCTGAGACCGATGCCAAACTTTAAGATCCTGTGAAAAGAATAAAAAGTGGATGATATGTGACAAACTGAGCACAAACCAGACAAAAACAGGTCAACAGTCTGCTGAGCAGCAATAACACAAATACCTTTACACATTATGTTTCATGACCTAAGTGTACTTCATTATAACACATTTACTTACTGTAACCCATCTTAAAATGTAAACACTTTGACTATTTGTCCCATTTGCAAGTGTTTTGGTATCACATTCTTCAACATAAATAATATGCAAAGCTCAAGATTAAGTATATTAACACTGCTGTTAGATATATTAGATATTAAAAAGGTGTACAGATATTAGAGTATCATGTCTGGCACTATATTTATTAGCTCTACCAAGGAGGTTCTGTTTTTGGTTACATTTGTTGGTTTGTTTGTTTATGAGCAGTATAACTTCAATGCAGGATGCAGGGAGGCATTAATAGACTTTGTTGGTGATTGATTTTTTTTTTTAAATTGATTGTTAACCTTGTGAGATGAAGGACTTTGTTGGCACCATCTTTCGCTGGGCAAACATCTGTTCATCACCCCTTTGGGACCAATTCCATTGTTGTTAACCAATTCATTCAGAGGTTGTATTTAGTATTAGTGTATTTACTCACTTGTCTGTTTTCCATATTTATATATATTTTATAAATACATATTTATTTTATTCATTAGCAATTCATTTTCTTTCTTAAAATAAATGCACCATTAGAAGAGTGTAATGACAATTAAGGACTTAATTGTGGTTGTTTTTCTTAGTCTTTGTTTTGTTCTTGTATTGTTCTTGTTTTGTATAATAACATGGCGCCCGCCGTGGCAGATGTGTTAGCTCACTCAGCTCCCGAATGCCGTTTTTTTCTTTTATTTGTTTGTTTACTCTCCCTGACAACTCTTTGCACATTCATGTAAATATCTGTATTTTTCCTTTATTATTATTATATGGCATTCAGTGTGGACAGCAAAGTAAGAATTTCATTGTACAGGGAAACCTGTTTCCATACTGTACATATGACAATAAACGCTTTGAATGTTTGAATCTTGAATTAGTGAACTATACAAGACACTCACCTCAACACTCATCTCCTCTGCATAAGCTCCAGTGTATTCGGAGCCATTGTGCAGAAAAGCCCCATATGATCCAACAGAGCCTGCCACAAAGGGACGTCTCTGCTCTTTAAAGAAAGAATCAAGAATAATAGCACAGAGTCCGAGTGTGCACACAACATAGAAAATACCAGTGTGTGTACCTGTTGGACGTCTGTCAGAAACAAACCTCCTCACTGACTCTTTGGCCAAATGAACACCGGACATCAGCAGCTCTCTGGCACTTTCAGAGCTCACGTCCATGTGATGGATGAATCCTGGAATACTGGCCTGGTATGTAGCTGTAGTGACAACATCAGCACCACTGAGAAGGAACCTGTGGTGATGATTACTGCTGATTATCAGTTCTTCAAATTCACACACATGGGCACACAGACTCTACTATTAATCAGCATATTCCACACAGTCCTAACCTGTAATGAGCATCACTTATGGACTGGGGATTAGTTTGCAAAAGTCTTGCGCTCCACAGTGGATCTCCCTAGATGTGTGAGACACACAAGACATTTCAGTCTGGCACTTAAAAAACACTATGTTGTATGAAAATATCAAATCTATTTTTTCACAATTGGCTAGTTGCATCATATTGATAATAGGAAATCATATGCACATGCCCTTTCCTGAGGGTGTATGGGCAGCTGAATACAAAGGGAAAAAAGGAGGTACAGCCTACACACTTTCTTGTTTAAACATGCCCCTACAATGAAAATTAAATGTTCTTTTACATTAGTTTTTTTTAACTTTTCTCCTATGCATTTTGTGAGTATATTGAACAACTGTATTTAAATTATTTGAAAATATTTTTTGTCAGGATTATTAAGCAGAAACTGTAAATTAGGATTTCCCAAAGCTGCACAATATGGTTAAAAATACTACATATTATTTTAATTTTTAATTTTCGTTACATTTTGCGGTTGTGTCAATTTGATGTTCAAATACGGGGAGGGGGGAATCAACAGCACCACATTTCAGTGTATAACGTTTTTGTACTTTTGGAATCGTAAAGCTGTTGTGTTTTTGTAGTAGCGAAACCACAGCTACAGTATATTGGATTGGCTACATGTACTACATATGCTATGGTAAAGGGAAAATGCAATATCTGAACCATCGGTTGTTTCCTCTCTACATATTCGGGATGACTATAGTGTTTGCTCTTTTACCTGTAAAGTAGCTCCCTGCGCTTCCAGCTCAGTTGCTAGTCCACCATCCAGAATCAACGGTCCATTATCTCTCATATAAGGTTTAAAACGTGACCCCATTGAAAACCACAGTAAATGAGAGACTATATGTTTCAGTATGCCTGAGACTTTTGTCCAAACTAAATGTCAAAGGTGAAGGAAATGAAACCAGCATCACAGTCTGGTTGGAAAACAGACGAATTCAGTATTTTCCACGCTTGTTATTGTTCCGGGTATTTCTTCTTCGCTGAAAATTTTCGGCAGCTGTCGTGTCGTCCACTGTGTATCCCTACTGCCATCGTCAGGTAAGGCAACTTCATTTGTCTGGTGGTTAACGTAATGCATTGAGCGAAAGGGCGACTAAAGAAGTGTCTGTTCTTTAAATATTTTTTTAAAAAAAATCATAACTGTCGAATACATTCATCTCAGTTGGCTCCGGCTCCGCCGTTTTAAAACCGACAGCCCAAAATGTCCACAATTCGTCGATGGCAGTTTGTATCAGCGCATTGGCAGGAGGTTCGTAAAAATACTTGGTTAATTGAATAATTTGTGGTGATGGTTTTATAGTATGGTTAACAAGGTTGTTGTTGTTGTTTTTTTTTTTTTACTTTTTGTTACTATTGGTTTTATAGTACAGCGCACGAAATTGTTAAACTAGACTTAGTTCAAACGTGCCAACTAACGCAATTAACGCAGCTGTGTTGGCGAGCAGGTGTTATATAAACCCGTGATACCCACGGCCATACATTTCTGCAACTTCGTGGTGGTGGTGATAGACGATTCTCACATCTATAATCAACATTTCAGGGCTAGCATATTTTAATAGACCAATAACACCGATCCCGCCTATTATACCGTATCCATAGAATCTGTATCCCCTGTAACTTTGACATGGAGTCACGTAACTTGTCCAAAGTCATAAATGTTAGTGAGCATCATCAGAAACGTGTACACAATAAATATCACAAAGACTGTACATCACGTGGACATTTTACAGGGGGGATGCAGGTTCTAGCAGGCAGCCAAATGTAGCATGACATATTATCCATGTTTTGTGTAGTGATTTGTGCCTGCACCGGAAATGAAGTACTAATTATACAATGTATATAAACCATATGTATGACATTTTCAAGGTGATAAAAAGTTCAAGCTTCGAAGTGCTCCTCAAATGATTCCATGAAAATTGAGTCAGAGAAGGAGAAAACATTTTCCCGTGTTCAGTAGAAACCCTAGAAACCTGCCTGGTAACTGAGCTACTTAGTGGAGCAAAACTGGAGACTACTTGAGGTCAATCAGTTAATTCAGAATTCAGAATTATAAATGACATAACAAAGAAACCAATAGATAAACAAGGAGAAATCTTACTGTACCTCACTGTACAGCCCCTACTGCACCTCACTACTGTCTCTCATATTTGGACAGTTTATATGTTTTACATTTTTTTAATGTTGATTAGTTTTAGATGAATATAATGTCTGTAGTATATTGACTCCATCAATATAGTCACAATAAAGCTACTAATATAAGATTGAGGTTGATAGAAACAACATAAAATAATTCCCTTGAGTGACACAAAATGTAAATAAAGGCATGAATAAATAAATAAATTGAATTTAAATTAAAAAGCCAAAATAAAAAGGTAATTCTGCTCTTGTCTGCTCTCAGGTTTTCAGGAAGGTAATGGGCCACAGAGCCAGAAAGATGCCTAACCCACGTGGCTCTTTGTTCTAAACCTAATTGTCTGGCAGAGGCAGGAGTCTGTGAGTGTAAATGTGTACAGACGTCTGTGTGAAATGGTTGACTGTCAGCAGCACAGTCTCTCCTCCTAACTCCCAGGAGACTGTCATGTGAGAGATGCTAATGTCTCTGTGCTTGAGTCAAACTGAGGAGCAGGATCAACTGCTGCCTTGAGATGAGAAGGGATGACAATCCTGGAGGCTCATCTTTATCTGTTCTGTTCCTGATGTAATGATAGTGAACCGCAGATGCTTCACAGTGAATAAGGAAAATGAATGTCTGATATTTCTACTCCATGTAATAAAATTAGTCAGTCTACTTTAATAGCTCCGATCCACATGCAGCCTAGTCCATTCTCCGCATTTTCGCTCTTGGGCCTATTAACCCCCACCAAATCCATTCATCCTCCTTCCCTCTGTCCCTCCCTCCACCCCTCACTCCCCCCAGCCCACAGGTACAGCAGGCTGTGATTTGACTTTCACCCCCCCCCCCCCCCCGCCGCCTTCATCCTCCCCCATGACTCATCTCCTTTATTATATCAAACAGAGCATCATCACAGCATCAGCAGTGTTTTCCTGAGGAGTGTCCCTGTGAAGGGAGTGAACTGGAGCTATACAAACCTAAACAATGAAAACAGGAGCATCCTTTAACTCCATTTAAAAAGATTTTTCTCTCTGCTCTGAGGATTGTTGTGTTTTGACTTGGAGAATACATTTTCTAGCACCATGAAAAGGTCTGAAAAATGTTCATGCTGTTGTTTTTTATCTAACCAACTGTTTGTTTTGTGGTTGACTGGTTGATAAATGAACTTCCTGTTAAACACTAGCTGAGTGTTTTTGTGATTCTCTGACTGATCATTTTACCCGTGCCAACTCACTTACAGGCACTTTGTTTTTATTCACAGGTTTCCTGTTTTATTAAATGGCTGGGAGTGGCATCATCATAGCTATCCTGTGGATTTATAACTGTTTGAATATGAAGGAGCTGAAGAAGCAGAGAGGCTCAGTAGAAGAGGAATAATTAAAATTAAAAGAAGCAATAGAAAACTACAGTCAGGAAGCGGTAGAGTGTGGTAAAAAAAAATGGATTATAGGGAGCAGAAGCAAAGGGATAGTTGAGGAAGGGTGTGAAGAGGAGGCGTGGCAACGGAGAGGGAGAGAGAGAGAGAGAAAGAGGGAGAGACGGAGACGAGAGTGGATGCTGCACACACCCTGAGATGCTGTGCTGGCTCAGAGAAGACGAGATGTCGGTCCAGGAGCTGCTACAGAGGGTGCAGTGTGTCATCACTCATGTCGGTAAGTCATACACCGTTTCCTCTATGTGTTTTTCAGCTGGCTAGTGGTTGAAGAGGTTTTGTTTTGTCTCCTCTGGGGAAAATGTTGAGACATAGAGACGGAGTGTTTTCTTCTCTCTAACTGTCCCCCTTGTGGTTTGCTGGAGAGCCTTCAGTGGAGGACATACTGGAGGACATGGTGGTGTCTCCTTTAATTCTAAATGTGAGGGGAAGAGCAAAGCTGCTGAGCAGATCATAAAGCAGCAGCAGGGAATCATGTCCTCTCATCAGGACTGCTATGTGAGGAGGGATACAGACAGAAGGATGTTCTGCACATGGGAACAGGAGAAAGAAAGAATGTCATCAGGATACAACAGAGGAAGCACTGCTCTCATTTAAGTTTAATTAATGTGATACAATATATTGTAGAGCACATGAATTGTTAAATTACTGGGGCTGAAACACAACTGATTTCCTGTGTCAACTGGATTTTTATTCTCAAGGTCTCAGTTCAGTTTACTTTCTGATTTGATTTCAATATTGATTAATTTATAGCTATATAGAGATATTTCAGTTTTCATACCCCTTTGCTTGGAAATGAAAGAGGTTTTCATAGAACTAATGCTGCAGTTTTACCAAATTTGCATCTTTCTAACCTGGTGCATCATTGTAATATTAATGGTAAATTAAAAATTGACCCCAAAGTAGTTACATTAATAATTTTATTCAATATGACCACACAGTTCGACTCTACGATACAGTTATAGGGGATAACTCAAACTCCAAACTTAAAAATCTTTTCTACCTCAAAATATAGAAGCGCATCATCAGACACTCACTCACTCATCTTCTCCCACTTTATCCTCCACATGAGGATCACGGGGGACACTGGTGCCTAATCCCAGCTGACATAGGGCAAAAGGTGGGGTACACCCATCATAGGGCCGCATAGAGACAAACAACCATCAACTCTTGCATTCACACCGGGCAAGTTAGAGTGTCCAATTTACCTAATCCCCAAATCTGCATGTTTATGGACTGTGGGAGGAAATTGGAAAACCAGGGGAAAACTCACACATAAATATAATTACCAAGTTGTCCAGCAGAAGGCACCGTGAATGCAGATTTGTTCTGTTTCCTGCTCTTTATTGCTCAAAGAAGACAATGATTGTTTGTTGTTTTGTGGTGCCAATGGAGGACACAAACTAAGACATGAAAGCATCTGAGTGGTGGTCATGTGTGACCACAATAGTCTTGGAGGATTGCTGTAGAAGACACAGGAAATTTAAGTATTCCCTTTTAATTATTCTAGCACTATGTTTTTGAAGTGACTGGATATAGGATATACTGTATCTTTATTGGTACTGGACACGAAGAAGTGGTTATCAGTGCATCTCTAATGTATAGTCTTTTTATTTTTATTATCTGCTTCAGTTCTATCCTTTTAACGTCATCTTGTCCCACCTGTCTCCTGCTCCTTTCCACCCCTGCCATCTTTCCCTCTCTCATTCCCTCCCACTAGTCCTTTCCCAACCCTTCTGTCTGCCCAAAGTCTCCCTGCTCCCACATCTCTTCATCTCCCTCTCTTCACTACATCTTCCTTCTTCCTCCTCCTCCTTGTCATCTTCCTCCTCCTCTTCCCGTTCTGTGTCCGGGTCATTTCCCGGCAGCTGGGGAAGTAGGTCAATGTGCCACGCTGGAGTCTTTCGCTCAGCATCCTCCATCATTGCACTTCCCGGTTATAGCGCTGCAGCTCTATGAGGGTGGGAGGGTGCTGGGGAATTGGGGGCACTGTGCAAACCGTCACCATGGAAACTGAGCTAGCTTTTGCTAAGCACGAGACCCTGAATTGATTTATTGGTTTTCTTCATTTCCTACACAACATGGATGCTGCTGCTGGTTTTTATATAAATATAAATACAATATACTGTGATTGATCATTGCATTGAGCTGCACTGTGGCAATAAGACTATATGGAGCTGGAGCTGACATCAAACTATAGATGATAACAGTTCCACTTTTGTGTGAACACTTGAATTATTTCTCATCCAATAAAGTAACCTCACCACACAGTTCTTCAGCTATTTTTCTTGTTGCTTATGAGCCATTCTTGCACAACAGAGCTCGGTCTAATACCTTCAGCCATCACAGTAATAAATCAGTAGGAAATGCAGCATTATGTGAATGACACCTGTAATATCCAAAACAAAATTGCCATGATCTGTTAATTTGTCACCACTGAATTGAATGCTATGTGTTTTGTGAATGTTGTTTCTGTTATGTGCCAATGTATGTAAGGCGTTCCATATCCATGTGTACTGAACCTGTGAAAATGAATTTCCCAAAAGGGACAATAAACTAACTAACTAACTAACTAACTAACTAACTAACTAACTAACTAACTAACTAACTAAAGAATAACAGAGTGAGTGTGCATGAACTAAGAGAAAGTCAGTTAATTTTTGGTGCAGATCAGATTTGAGATCTATTCAGCTTAAAATGTTTGTGTGAACAATGTGTGGTTGTAAAGAAGTTTAGAGTAGTAAACATTGTGATGATGATGATGGTGAAGGGTCAGATCAGTGTAGCTCACTGACCAGCAGGGAGCTCACTTGCTCCACTTTACAGGACCAAAGCACAGACATGCTTTAAATGTAACTATGAGCTTTCACCTTCATCCTTTAACGTACAGTAAACAAAATGTCTGTTGATGAGGTGAAAACATCAACATGTTACAATCATGCTGTCATTTTTACCACTACAATCACATCTGTCAGTTTCGCTCAACTTCAGTGTTAAATGTTAAACTGATTACAGCACATTTCGCAGACTGACCATATATGTCTATATTCAAATCAACATTGAATGCTGATATAAGTAAAAATTGTGAAAGACAGTGAACAATGTAAAAATCTGTTTTAAACTGCTTCATAGCTCAACAGCTATTACTAATGTTTTGTTAGTGACATGCATGTCTCATACTTCTTTTACACCAAAATAAGCAGTTATAATTGGTTGAATGACCAATTATAGGCCAATTATAGACCAATTATATGACCAAAGAGGCAAACTGACCAAATTTGGATTGCTGCTTCAACTGTGCACGTCTGAAATTGATGCATTTTGTCCTTTCTTTTGTGTCTTATTATGAATTATTTTTTTTTTGTATTACTAAAGACTGTGAGTTGCATTTTATGCATGAAAGGTGACTTATAAATAAAAGCTTATTTATGATTATTTATGTTATAAATTATTATTATAATCTAAAGTTGCAGACTTCACATATAGGCTGCCAAAATAAAATAGGAAACAGTATGAATAAATAAATAAATAGTAGAATAGTAGCCTGTGCCTCAAACAGTTGAGTAAATCTTGGACACTGGAGACCATTAAGAGACAATATAAATGTACGATAATGTACATATATGAACGTCTTATCTAGCTAAAGAGTATTTTCCATTTCTTTTCTTAAATATAAAGTACATAAAGTCTCCTAAAGTTTTCAGTGTATGTCACAGTGGTAGCATATCTCGTAATTTCCCATAATTCCTGAGTCACTTCATAAAGAATTTATAAGTGTGCGTGCTATTGTAATGAGAAGCAACAAGGCACACACACACACACACACACACACAGAGACAGACAGAAGCAAAAAGGATAGTTGTGTTAAAACTGTGTTATTGTTTTGAATAAGAGACCCCTACCG